>OZ012705.1:70704591-71084946 GCA_963942595.1 Cylloceria caligata
CTTTGTCATTATTTTTACTCCCGATGGAGTATATGCGTTTCAATAGCATGACGGAAATATGCCAGTTTCTATACGTGCGATGTTCTCCGATCAGCTAAAGATATCTTAACAGAACTGGATACACAGATTTTGCGCATCGTAACCTCCATTTGTGTCCTAGATTGTATATATTAGGTGAGATTTCAGAAAGATAAAAGCGTTTAAAAAAACGTATGAGAATTACGGTTGTATATATGAAAATGCCAGAAGATGGTCGTCATTCCTACTATAATCGTTCATCTGTACCTAACTTCAAAGTGCTTACGGTGGACTGAGAGAAAGATCACGTGGGCCATTTAGTCAATATTTATATACGTATTTTACTCTACAGTATGTTAATTTTTATAAGTTTGTTGCACATCAGAGATGTTGTTAACAACTAGAAATTAATAAAAACGCAACGCAATTTTCTAATCGCGTTTGTTGATTTAATTCTAAATACACGAGTGTAAAAATGATTAAGTCATAAAATGAAGATAAATTATTTAAAATAATGACCACTTTATACTTTTTTAATTACCTTTGTTGTTTTCATTTTAAATACAAGAGTGCAAAAAGGATTGAGCGATTAAATAAAATGTAGTTATTAAAAATGATTTATCTGTTTTAGTTTTAAAAAATATGGTAACTATAAAAATATATAGCAATTATAAAAATACTGTAGAAAGTCACATTGAACTAGCTTTAAAACGTATGACATGAAAAAATAATAATTTTAACAACTCCCGACTACACAAACGACAATAAACAGTCTTTTAGCTTTAAAAAGTTTTCATATGAAAATAAATCCAAGAAGGATAAAATAACTATTGATGTCATTGTAATTAACTTCATATTTAAATTACAATCATTCATTTACCACTGTCACTACAGTCGGGAGAAGTCTCCTGAACATTAAAACCGTCTTTTACATATCAAGAAACATGCTGGCGTCAGGACTCTAATTTAAAAGAAAAATTATATACAATATGGACGTTTTGTAACACAGAAGAAGACGTCCTCCGACTGCAGTGACAGCGGTATGAATAAATTATTGTAATTAAAATATGAAGTTATCGAAAATAACATCGGAAGTTATTTCATCCTTTTTAGATTCATTATCATATGGAAACTTTTGAGAGCTAAAATTCTGTTTATTATAGTGTTTTGCAGTCAGGAGTTTTAAAAATAAAAAAAAATCTTATCTACCTTTCATAAAGATTTTTCTATGAGTAAGTCAATATCGATCAACGTATATACTTCCTCATAGAGATGGCTTTGTGAAAGGTGGAGAATAATAAGGAAGCTATGTTTAAACTTTTACTTTACTATTACTCGTGTATCTATTTTATTTCGTCTCGCAATACGACTGTATAAAGTTAATTTAAGCGTTGAGAGTGTTAAGAAGTAAACAATAAGGGAATCGTTTAGACCCCTCTACTATGCCTCTGGTTTACATTGTCGCGTTGACTATCGTCAAGGTGTACTCTTGCTAATGCGATTAGCATTAGTCTGAATTCCTCGTTATTACTGGGTGCCTGCTGCCTGTGTATACATAGCATCCGTATGCACCATGCAGTGGGATTCAACGCACCGGTATAACCGAGTAAGTTGAGTCCCGAGAGCGACGTTCTCGACTTACGCCAACGCGAACGACGCGACCATGACGTCGTCGTGGCATTTTGCACCTACAGCAGCAACGTGTGTTATGTGTACTCCTATATCGTACGAAATTGAAACGCTTCGACGATCGCTCGTCCCCGAGTTTGATCCCGTGTACCGCGCGCCGTCGTTGCAACGTGTTAACTCTCTCTACACGATATACACAATAACGCCCGCAACCAATTCGTGTCCACCCGTGACTCCTGACTCCCTAACGTTCGTTCCCTCGCGGATTAAGAGAGGCCGGGCTTATACGAAGTTGAGACATGGGAAAAATAGTTTCAAGCTTTATCCCACGTGTACGTATATCGAGCATTGTTATAAGAAACTCAACCTATCGCTATAACAGTTTTTAGGATTAAAAGTTGCAATATTGATTTTAAAGTAGTTTACTGTCGCTTTTGGGAGGAAAATATTGTCGGTGTGGGATACTTTTATTCGTTAGCTACACAATATTTGAAAAATATTGTAGATAATGCAGAGAAAGGAAATTTAAAAATACGTCGACTATGAGGATAACAATTATTAATAGATTAACACCCAATAGAAAATCCCCAATGGGCCGTTAACTATGCAATATTGAAAAAAATATAGATAACGCAGAGGAAATAATTATTTTTAAATACGTTTTCATACGTTGTAATACGTTATAAATAAAACATTTATTGATAGATCAGGGTATGTCATACCACAATGAATTAGCTACGCAATAATAAAAAATAGTAAAAATAAATGAAAAAAAATGCATCCTCTATAAAAAAAAAACAGAATGCAAAGTAAAACCTTGCACATTGATTTCTCATTATTTTATATCTTTTACTTAAAGCTACCTCTACGAAGAAGTATGGTCATACATTTTAGATTTCTCGTTGACAAAGCTTTGTCATAAAGACGAATAATAATGAGAAAGCGCCTGAACTATCTTTAATATGCCAGTAATGCCATAAACTGAAAGTGTGACAAAATTTTATTGACAAAGAAATTAAGAAATTCACATAGCTCTAAAATCTCATTGCTTTAATATATTTTAACGAAAACTAGAGCCAATAACGGCAACTTATTGTGTTACTGGTGTCAACATTGTTTAATCGATTGTTTAAATTATTCTCAAATTTCAGGCTTTTATTCTGCAAGATTTAATCTTTACTTTTAAAAAATGTAATGATCCATAAAATTTGAACGCCTTCATCAATTTTGATCAAATTTTACATCAAACATTACTTAACATCGTTACATACGTGTACAAAGTTTTAATTCGATATCTTAAGCTTTTTCAAATTTATTGCATTGACAAAATTGAAAATTCAAATTCTCACAAGATCTTAATCCTTTTGATGATCTTGCCCGCAAGCTCAGTATCGAGCACCGCTAAATGTTATTTTATTTTTGTAAACAAAATTCAGTTAAATCGAACATTGTTTACGGAAATTAGAATGATCCCACTTGTTTTTCGAAAATTTAAAATTACACAAAATTGAAACGTCTTTACAAATATTGCTTACATTCGATATCATCCTTCCTTGAGCATAATTTTATTTCCAAAGCACTATTCATCTAAATATCGAAATATTTGCGATAGCTAGAGACACGCATTATTCCAAAAATTATCTGAAACAATAGACGTTCATATTTTATTGTCACTATACACACATACACTACTCACACACACATGTTTGGACATTTTTTTCTAAATATTTTCTGAATATGTGGGCACATTTTGAGCAAATTGACATAAAGATCTTGAAAATAAAAAATTTGCACCAACATACAGCTTTCTCTATGTGGAATACAAATGATTGAATGACAAGGAAATGTCGTATGCCAATGGATGGAAAGAATCTAAAGAACCTGAAGAACGGAATATTCAGAAATAGTGAAAATGACGCGGAAGAAATAAATGTAAAAATTCTGACATCCTCCATGAAAGAAAATTATAAAAATATTGGGGTATGACATACCCCAACCAAGTCATTAAACAAAATCGTCAAAAGTCCATTTTTGTTGCGCAGACATTTTCACGAATAATATGACACTACCGTGATATGTTTTAATGCAACGTAATAATGTTTAAAGTGTTTATTTAACGGCTTTCATCGTGGTGGATATTTATTATCGCTTGTCCGTCGTCCCTGCGGCAAAGCGGTATTGCCTTGCGGGAGACAGGAACAACGTGAGAAAAAGCAAGGAGAGAATAATAAAGAAATAGAAAAAAACTGTAAAAAGAGAAGAAAATTGCCATCCGGTAAACAGCGTACCACGAACACTGTCTTTGACGCTGCTGATGCTGTTGCTGCTGCTGGGATGGATGTAGAGGTTATGGGCTTACGGGCCCTGTCGTGTATCGCCTAGACTTGGCTTACACTTCTCCTCCTCCTCATAATTCGTGATGCTGTGGGCCACATTACGCTGATGCTGCGCTGATGCTATTGCTTTGATGTGCACTTTAGCTAATGCAGCGGTTTGCGGTCGCGACTTCTCACCGCGCTGAGCGCATCACCGACGAGCGAGGAGACACCACACGTCCCGTTAGTAAAGGGGGAAAGAAATTAACGAAAGTGGATAGGATTTTTGGGATAGGAAGAGAAAGAAAAACGAAACAGAAAAATAAATCTTCGGGTGAAGAGTCAAAGTTTTCTTTTGCAACCAGTAATTTTTGTCTTTGGAAAAATATTTCGAATTTCTTACAATTTTTGTAAATCCTCAGTTTTAAGAATTTTTCGATTTTATCTATTATTATTTTTTATCTTTTTAATTTTAGAATATTTCGTGTAACTATTTTCAAGTTCTTAAAATATATTTTTCTCTAACAGACTCCTCAAAATGGTCAATTATATTTTCTTGGATACCGCGATTACCGACGTAACGAGTACAGGTACGAAAAAAAAGAACGAGAGGAATCTTCTTCAAGCAGTATTTCTTCTCATATTGCGAAGTAGCAGCTGTGGCCTTTCTCAGGGTCCTCCATCCTCGATTTTCAGAGCACGTCATCTCGGACGAGAAAAGGACTGAAAACTCGAAGAGAAAATATGGTACGGTTTACGAAGTGGATATAAAGGACCAAGATATACAGGACATTTGAATAAATAAAAGTTTTGCGAATGTAAAGAAAGGTTGAATTAAAATTTCCATAAGGAAAATAGAGCGCGCGATGGTGATGTTCCCGGGAGAGGTTACAAGAGCGAGAGCTTGGCCTTTTTTCCTTTGACGAATCCCATTCATTGCCCATTCATTCGCTTTTCGCTGGAGAAAAAAAAATGTTATGCTCGAATGGCGAAGACAAAATGGGAAAAAAAGCGATGTAATGCTAGTGATATGATAAATTATGACGAATGTTGAAGATAAAAATGGTTAGAATGTGCAAGCGAAAAGAAAGAGAGAGAGAAAGAGAGAGAGAGAGAGAGAGAGAGAGAGAGAGGCTGTTCAATGCGCCACCAGCCCCTTAAACAGGTAGGTAAGCTAATTACAAGCCTTGCACACGGTCGTCGAACGGTTGGTTAGTGGCTCGTTGGTTTGCCCGATCGGGATGCAAAGAAATATAGAACCATTATAGGCATTCGCGGACGTGTATTCTGTGGGCTTGTCTCGTTATCTTTCGCGAGACCAGTACTGCCGGTATGTAAGTATTATAGAAGGACGCGTTTGCTTTAGCACGAAACAACGGAAGCCATTCGCGCGAATCTGTATACCAGCAAATCCCTTCGTAATGTGCAGGTGAAATGTTTAATTTGGTACTTTTTAAGCATTTCGGACGGAAAAACGAAGAAAATGTAATTGTTAATACAACATTTTCATTTACATTGTTTTAAAAAAAGAAAATTTAGTCCCCATATATATATGACTATCAAATGCCATCCGCCATATTGTATTTGAAAATTTCAAATTCAGAATCGTTATTTGTTAGCTAATCAGACATCTTTCAACATTTTCTCGTCGAACCGTATCGCCCCTCCCCCCAACCAATTTTGAGGCGAATTGTATAATTTTGATTTTGAAAATCAGGACTCAAAATTTTGAGTACAGATTTTTCGTAGTTGATCCAAAAAATTCGCAGAGACCAAATTTACAATAAATCCAAAAACTTCTTGCAATTTTGTCTGCCATCTTGAATTCGTAATTTCCAAGTAAATTAAATTTCGACTCCAGATTCAAAATTATCAACCAAAAAAAATTCATGCAAGAATTTATACAAGAGATTGTAAGGATGGTCATTAAATGAACGAGATTATCTGCCAATCGATTTTATGACACTCCACAATAATTCATAACAAGCAGCCTCAGCTTGATTTAAAATCACGCTGATGTGAGATGATTAATAGTCTGGGTGCAATAGTTGAAAGCGATAAAGCTGTCGAAAGAATGAGAGTCCGATGACCCGTCGAATTCCTACCCAGCATGTCGAATTAGTATCACACAGCGTTGTTAAATGGCAAAATCTCTCAAGGTGTGAAGTTCGCCATATGATTTATCTTGACAATTTTCTCCCTTTTTCTCTCTCTCTTCCTACTTACACAATCATGTACCCCCTGCTCTATCCCTCTTCTCCAACTATCTTTCATCGTCGGCAGAGTGACAATCCTCGCGTACGAGTATGTACATACGTAACGTGCGACATTTCTACGGCCCACGCGTTATCTATACCAGCAGCACCAGCAGGACACTGTATGTATTGGCGAGATCACGCTCGGAGACGTAACTACGCGGCATGCTCGATACGATAAGCTGTGTGGGTTGTTCTTCTACCGTAGCGTCTACTATCCCTTCCACTATCTGTATTTTTGCTGATGTGTTAGCAGCCACGAGACGATACCAGCGGTAGTGGGCGTAACGGATAACTAGACGGAGATAAAGATAGACAGATAGAGCCAGAGAAGGAACGATACGGTAAATTAATTAAAGAAAGAGAAAAATTGCAATGACCCAGCTTAGTATTGTAATACCTCTCTATAAGTGTGCGTAGTTGAGACTTTGTAAGAATTAACGAGCAATATATATTCAATCTATATATTAACAATGGTAAGTTGACATTTAATGATCCAGATTCATTTTCATTGATCTCACTTTCTTATAAAAAATGAAGTAAAGAACTACGTGCGCATTTTGAAAAGTGCGGACTTACATATTATGTATACAATCAGAGCGATAGTATTTAGTCTGATTTTATTCTGTTTAACATGATATTGACCTGACTCTACTCTGTACGAAACAAATATCCTGAAAAATTACAGTTAATGCTACAAGTTGGTAGCAAAATAGACCGACCAAGCTGCATGCCAGTGATTTGGAAGTTCGCGAGACGCCGCTAGGTGTCGAACAGCGGGCGCGCTTTCTCGGGCACGACATGTCAGGTCCGAGTATACGATAACGACAAGCTTTTCGCAATTTAATTTAGTTCCTAATGAATTTATGCCAAATTTTGATCTAAGAAATAAATTATTATTTTTTACATCATAACGATTTTATAGTTGTTAAAATGTCGCGCTGTGGTCAAACCTTAAATTATAAGAATATGTAATACAATGTCCAAACTTAATTTGTTTACTATGCAAGTTCTTAGTGATCAGGAATAAACAATATAAGTGAAAAACTTTTCATTAACGTTAAGTTGTGTTAATGTACGAAAAGAAAAAATAATAAAGAAAATTACAAAGCTACTTACCCAGCGCGATATAGTTTAATTTCTAAATTATTTTCATCACAAACGTTTATCCAAATTTCGGCGACTGTAAAGCATTAAAATGTTATCAAAATGTCAATGTATTGAGTATATAAAAATATAACTAGCTAAGTTACACGTAAACAAAATGGCAAGGAGATGTCTGCACATGCTTATAACTGCAAACTGCGCCAACTTAGGTGGCCAGTCACTGTACCATTCGGCGTATATCGTGTGCTGAGCTTAAACACGAGGCTACGAATGAGTAGAAGGAAAATAGTATGAGAGTTTCAGCGTGAAACTGTCGACTCAGGTGGATGTGAAAAAGCGAGAGTGAAGTATACGTGCAAAGGCTGCTGACAACTCGTGGGAAAAGTATTTTTCACGTGGACGCTTGTCGCGAGAAAACCAGAGGTAAGTATCAACTGTGCAGACTCTCAAGACTTTACCGAGGAATGCAGCCCGAGAGCAGTGGTTCCAGAGCAACTCCAGAGAGCTCAAGGGACGCCTGACTTTTGCTCCGGATAAGAAACTTGGTGAATTCCTCCTGGAGACTCACGAAACTTATTTCTCCTTGTGAAGAACTCTCGCCATCGCGTGGTAAGCAGAGGCATGCACCTCTCGAATGCACATACCTAACTGCACGAAGTTAGGAGAGAGATTCCAGCTCATGGCTTGACCTATACAGGTCGACCAGTCGCAATTTCCTGTACAAGCATATGAGTTGCCTGTCGACTACGTTCTGAAGGTAATAGTTGAGGTTGGATATCTTGGATGTCCAAACGTTGACCATGTGCTGACCTTTCACTCTATATTTACACAAATAGTATCCAAAAGAAAAGTTTCAGCTTACTAACAAATATTAACAAAATTTTACATTGATCAACATTTTTTTATTTAAAAACAATATTATTTATTTATTTATTTATTTTATTGTTATTATAGTTTAAAATGTACTGTTATTGTAATTAATCTATGGGAAAAATGATTAAAATGTTTCTGCACGCGTAAAATTAAAAAAAAAATCGATGTACGAGAAATTACTTTGAGTGTTTGGTTACTACAATTTTTTGATAATAAACAAAATTATTCTTCTATTCTTCGATTTTTACTATTATCATTTAATTTTTATTTAATGATATTTACATTATTATGTTTTGTATTTCTAAAAATTGGACGAATTTCACATAGTTTTTGGGATCTCATTTATGGATTTCAAAGTCTGTGGCTATAGCAGGAGAGAGACAAGCCGGACGGTCGACCGTGAAGAGCCAGCAGCCCATAGCGACGCGAGGGTATCGAGACACGAGGGAGGAAAAATAGAAGAACTCCCTCCTTGTCTCGGGTACCCGTACCTTCGTTATAGGTACCAACTGCGTGTATAGCTGTAGCGTTAGCGTAGAGCACATATAGGAGGGAGTGCAGAAAGTGCGGCTAAGGTATGTGGCCGCTCCGCACCTGTTTACGATCGCGTGGCGCGCGAGACTGGGTTTGCCTCTCGAGTGTCTGGAGAGTCCCTGCCTGGAGCTTCGATCCACGATCGATGTTCGTTTCAGTACGTCTCATCTCTCACTTTGCCAGCACACTGTACACACAACGTAGAAGGCTCAAATTTGTCGGATAAAAAAATGAAAGGGAAAGTGCAAGCGACACCTGAGACGAGGTCGTTTCAAATGATAATAACAATAATGCCAATAGCATTTAGTGCTATATAAAAAGAAGTCGAAAGGACCAGATCGTCAATAATATATAGTCAGTAAAAAATGAGATTATTGTGTTCAGGCCTGAAGGTTCGGAATGAAACTGGACGAGTCGGACAGATGGAATCTACAACAGAGGAGGCTGGTTGGTACAGTCATTGTTGCCCCACCTCACATCGAGAGGCATATAAAGTGTCATATGGAACAAAAGAAGGGCACAAAACCCCCGTCAAAGTGTCAACCAATTCTCTATTATAAGAAAGTATATGTTGATAAATTTTTGCTTGTACATAGAAGAAGCTTCATGAAAGATAGAGAATTATGAGGAAGCAATGTGGAAGGTTCTACTTTGCAGGTTAGTTGAAATACTGTATACGCCAGGTTATCTCTTCAAATTTTCGATAGTTTAAGATTTGATAGACTCAGGATTTTACAGTAATTTTTCGAAAAAATGTATAAACTCAAAATCTCATAAAATTTAATCAATTCGATCGATTCTCGCTCAATTAAATACCGATCATTTGTCCACACTATCCTATTTGTGCATAACTATTTAGCCCGATACTTCGAAAATTGTGAGAGCTAACGTGCGAACGGATATTTTTGAGAAAATTTAAATACGGGTTTAATCATAACGATTGCAAACATATTTTCGCCAAAAATCGCTACAAACAATAAGGACTCCTCTATTTGCGTAATAAATTTCAGTTTGATACCTCAAGGTGTTCTCAAGTTATAGTTTTTCATTTTTCGAGTCTGAGATACACAGACACACACACCAATTTCTTCTAAAAGTGATTTTTAGATGATATGGATATTATATGGTTAATATATCAATGCCATGAAAATCTTGAAAAAGACAACTTCGTGACGAAGCAAAAGATTGAAAATTGGTCTTGTCACTCTATTTTGCTTCCTCATCTAGATATTTGCTTTGTTTTCGCAAAAATGGATTTTTTTGTTAAGATTTTGATGTTAGAGTACTTTACATGTTTCAAATTGTCGAGAAATCATATCTAGAAAGAATGTCCGTGCATATTTGCATGTACGCGCGCGCGCGCGCGCGCGCGCGCGCGTGTGTGTGTGTGTGTGTGTGTGCGTGCGTGCGTGTGCGTGTGTGTGTGTGAAATGCACATGCATGCACACACCTAGAAAAATTCAAACCTAACAAATTTTTACCTAGAAAAGTTGCCAAAAATTTGGATATCAAGAATGATTTGTATCTCAAAAATGATTTGAGGTATGAAGTTAAAATTTGTGACATAAGTAAAGCGAGAGACAGCCATTGTTAGTTATGTTTTGGCAAAATTTGACGTACATATTTGAATGTCACGACAATTATAATTTTCGAAACATTCAATATGAAGGCTCACGCAGTTGTGAATTTTTAGCTATCGAGCAAAATAGTTTCTCATAATTGCATTAACGTTCTAAGATGTTTGGTATTGAATTTAGTCGAAATCTATAAAGAGATTCTAATTATACACGGAATTGCAATTTTTCGAAAAATTGATGTTGTCGCTCTAACTGACGTAAACTTTAATCAGTTGAAATCAAATATTCTATAAAAACAAACTAATATTCAGTGGTGCTAGACGTTCTGTTAGTCGAATATCGATAGATAGGTTCGGATTTAATAGCAATTTATATTTTTTAAGTTCTATCAGCTTCCATAGAAGTATACTCATGTTGTAATATATTAAAACAATGAGATTTTACAGCACTTTAAATCTTTGAATTTCTTCATCACTCAATTTTCCTTAAATTTCACTTTCTACAATTCTCTTAAGGGGTCACATCTATTCAGCGGCCGAAAAAAAGGCGTGTTTTTATGATTTTTTTTTTGGAAAATGGTTGCAGGTTTCGAACTTTTTTTTTCACAGTAAGGGGAATATCTTTGAGTATGTTTCATAATTTGTTTATTGGAAAAAATTCCTAAATGTAAATGATATAGTGTATCCGTCCGGGCCGCTGTTCAAAAAAGGCCTTCCGCGGTGACCACTGTAACTGTCCAACCAATCATCTGAAATAAAAAAACCAAATAAATTTAGTTTTTATTTAGTATTATCTAGTCTTTAATCGAAGGATTTGATAAAATATTAATTTTTGAAAAAATGGTCGCCGATCGAAAGTGATGCTCCAAATTTCGGTAAAAAAATCACTCCATTTTTCCTCGATATTAAAAAAAGTACACATCGAAAAAAAAAAAATGAGAATGCAAAGTAGAACCTTGTATATATAACTTCCTGATTATTTTCCATTTTTCGCAAAGTCTCTTCCTTGAGAAAATCCAGATTGATCAACGTGCTTCCTCATAGTGGTGACTTTGTGAAAAATAGAAATTAATGAGGAAGAAATTTGCGAGGTTCTACTTTATATCCTTGTTTCAATTTTAATAGAAGCTTCAAATATATAGCAGCTTAAAATCTTTTTAAGTGGCCAATGACTGTATTTTTTCCGTAGTACCGACGTCTAGCAAAAGTGGCAACCGTCCCTGTCCTTTCCTGTCTGCCTGGCTGCATCTCGCTTCTGCCTCTCCTCTCTGACGATCCTCCTGATCTTCGCTCTGCCTCCGCACACCATGCCACTCGGTCACACTGCTGCACCGACAGCTGTCCATTCCAAGGGATACCTCATCAGTGTCCCGCAATCTCTCTCTCTCTCTCTCTCTCTCTCTCTCTCTCTCTCTCTCTCTCTCTCTCTCTCTCTCTCTCTCTCTCTATCTGTACCAGAGTGCACGCTACTATATGAGTGTACAGAATACTCTTGTCAGATTTGGCCGAATTCGGATCTGTATTAAATGTTACATGCGGTATAGGCCTTCGCTACAAATTGGATGAAGAAAGACAGCAATAGCAAGTCCAAATAGAAAGACAAAAATCCAGAAGGGGATGCGACCCCTCTATTCGTATAAATTTCAGGTTTGCTCGTCCTTACCATATTCCCGTTGGATTACATACAGTCTCTCTCAGTCGCATATTGCAATTCTAATTATTCAATTAGTCAGTGATATTCGTGAAATTCTCAGAGTCGCGATCTCGGATGCCGGTTTGTCACAACCAGACGTCGTGGAATGCTAATTGAAGAAACTTTGGTTGAAACGACAGATTCGTACTGCGACTATCGCAGGTTGTAAGAAAGTTGGAGCAGAGTCTTAGCGACGATTTGCACGGATATACCAGGTGCAATCTTTATTAATAATTTAATGAATTAACTATTTTTATTTATTTATTAATCGATATTTTATTTATTTATTCAAACCCAAATTATTGTTTTAAGAGAAAAGTAAAGTCGTCTATTGTATTTTATTTAAATTTAATTCTAAATTAATTAATTGATCCATTAATTATTTAATAATTCGTTAGTTAGGAGCTTGTTAAAATTTGATCAATTAATAGGATACCTCGATACGATAATCAGTCGATTATAATTAATCGACTTAATTGTTTTACTCGAACGTTAATGCCTTCAGCCTGCCACGCTAGTTTTATACGCGCATCGTTATTATCTTTCATAGAAATTCTGATTAAGGCTTCGGATTAATCAGAATCTTTGAGTCAGTCATTAAAATAAACTAAATAAATTATAATCTATTGATTTCATTTTAGCCGATTTCTTCAATATTCTGAATAATCATAATTATCACAATTTTTTTAAACGATGTAACGATGTAACGAAAGTAACGATGAACGTAAAATGTTTGTGACAGACTAAACGCGTTGATATTTAAGTAGAACAGTTTGTCTTGGAAGTCTAGCATTGGTATTGCAACTAACATCACTACGTTACGTACTGTCGAGTTGAATATTGTATCGAAATTGTTGAACAAATTTTCTGCGGAGGAACCCGAAATTTTACAGGGTTGCAGCCATTTAGCTCCGGAGTTCATGAAGGTTACGTTGTGCTGAACGAAAAGGAAAGGAGAAGATAAAGAAGAAGAAGAAGAGGCAGCAACGAAAGTGTTACCAGAGGCGTTAAAACCATAGCTAGAGGACAGACTAAAGAAGAGAAAAAACAGATGAAAGCATAAAGATCGACGAGGTAAGCGTTAACGAGTGAAAAAAAAGCAAGTAAGGTCAGCCGGTGTACGCAGTTGTTACTGGGATGTAGTAGTAGTGATAAAGTATATACCTGACTGGCAACTTCGCACTTGCTTCAATGCGACTGTGATAGCTATGCCAGTATAGCCAGTAATTTTCCCTGACTCTACGTCCAATGGAATTACATGTATGCTAAGTACATACCGCACAAATAACATCCAACGATTGGAATCACCGCTTAATAGCACAGGTGCTCGATACAGTGTAGAAATGTATTTTGTGAAACATTGGATCTTAGGTTAAATATCTTCTCGTATTATACAATAAGAATCGAATAATTAAAAAATTTGGCAAATAACTAACAAGCACGAAAATATTATAATTCGGCGGTTCGAGCATTTATTGAATTTATTAGTAACATTAAATTGATTTTTTTTTATTTACAAAGTTGCAAATAATTGTGAATTGCTTCCTAATTACTTTACATAATTTACAAATTAAACTCTATAAACAGATATGTTGATCGATGTTGACTTTCTCATAGAGAACGCTTTGTGAACGGTGTATAATAATGAAGAAGCATCAGAGTTAGCAAGGGGAAACTTTACAGGTTTGTTAACATGTACTGTATAGACGAACTGTGTTAAACAACTGCAGATTTGATATATTAAGAAAGATCAATTAAAAACTCAATCATGTGATGAGTTTTAAATCCATTGACCCGCAATTCCAGTTATTTACGGCGCTGTAAAAGACGTCAAGTTAACGTACACTTATATAGGTCATGGAAAGTATCTATTTTTGAGCTTTCACGGGATGTGCAGAGAACGTTCGGTTTACGTCCATCGTGAATCTTCAGAATGAGAATTAATAAGTACGTCCATTAGACGTCCAGTAATTAACCGGTAGTTGCAGCTATTCACGATGCTGCCATGAACGTCCAGTGGACGTACACTCATCATCGGTCATGGAAGGCATCCATTTTAGAGCTTCTATTAAACGTCCAGTGGGCGCTCGCATCAAGTTCATCGCGAGTGTTTAAATTGGTAAGTAAAATGAACGCATAATATCCTGTGAGTATCTACACAAAGCACGGTGTTAGCAGGATGCTCTTAGAGAGCTTCGACGTTCAACGACGTTTGACAGACGTCTATTTTACATCCTCTAGTAACATCACGTAATACACGGAAAAAAAGTAGTTGCGACAACCATTTCCAGCATATCCTGTGTCGCTAGTTAGTTACAGAAACCAAATCGAAAACCCAACTATTTTCGATCGGTTAGCGAAAAATAGTACTGAAGACCAATGACCCGATTCCTGCAACCAATCACAGTGCTGTCGCCACCACGAGCTGTTAGGTGGTGCAACCAACGTACGCAATAGTTGCGACAAGCATTTGGATGGTACCGGCAATCTACGAGTTGGTTTCCATTATCAATCGCTTTCCGTCTATAACCAACCGGTTGGTACGTACTACAAGTAAAACATTTCACAAAGGCAAACGACGCCATTGTTGGAAATGACAGGTGATTGTGGATGGACGAGGGCTTGCAAAAAATAAAAGTGACATGCATTGAATATATGGTAAATATACAGTGAAATATTGTGAATAGATTACCTTCGTCTAGCGAAGCATCTCGCGATGTACGTGCCGTTCCTCGCCACTGTAAATAAATAGAAATATGCGTATTAACCTGGTTTTTTCCGTATCACATTGAACTGATGGATTGCACCATCCAACCGATAAGCTGCGGTTGCCATCTCGATTGATAACCGTTACTACCGATATTTTACCAACGACATTGTACATAGTTTCTTGAACCAACTGAGTAGTTATGCTAACTATTCCAGTTGGTTGTGGGAACCAATGTGTCAGTTTCCCCAACTACTTTTTTCTTTCCGTGTAGACGTAAATTACATGTATTGTGGATGTTTTGTTATCGTCCGTTGAATACGTACATGCCGGTACAACAATTGGTCTTATAGTGGATGTATATTTTTCATCATTCATGGATGAGGACGTGTGATGGACCTATGGACAGTATACGGACGTCCACGGAATGACAGATTCTATTTGAGACTTGGCGCGATAACGTACATTTTTTTGAAGAATTCAAAAACTGCTTTACTTGCTTGCTAATTTTTAACTCAATTGATAAAGCCGTTATTAAGTTATAATATTTTGAATATTGCAAGGCTAACCATACAATCGTCCACACATTTTTATAAATGTTATTTCTGGGCATTTTGGAGTATCCTTAACACCCTGATATTGAAATCTCGTAATTTTTTTCCATGGAAATAAAGGATCCTATATAAGAAAGTTAAAAATTAATAAAATGAACTTATAATTCGTTCTTTATTTAAAATAACGTGAAAATTCTATAGAGATAATGACATTATCAGAAAAAAAAGTTTAAATTATAATTCGCCAGTTCAAGTTTTGTATAATCATTGTATTGGTAAGACAACTTGAGTTATAGGGAAAGAGATGATAAATTGAAGCTGTAATTCGTTTTTAATTTGAAATAAGGTCAACACTTAAAATATGTCATTGTAACGGTCTTAAAATATAATTGTCTATTTCTAGTTTTGCATAATCTCAAAACTCCATTAAAACGTTAAAAGACTATAAATATATATTTTTGAGCTTTGCATAATTTAATTGAATTGATAATATTAAAAAGTTAATAAATAAATGGCAAATTTAACCTTAAAATTGTAGTGGGTTGAAAGTACATCAAACATTCTGGGAATCGGATTTAAAATAAGAAGAAAAACTATAAATAACGAGTAGCCTCGAACATATTTATTGAAAGCCAGGCTTGTCCGAGTAACTGGCTATTTTCAATGCACCATAAGAAGAGTCCGAAGAATAACGTTCGAAGCGAGATCGAGGTGCAAGGCTTTGGGGTCTCGCGAGGTCACGCGAAATCACCTCGAACCCGAGTCCACCGGTCCACCAGCAGTCTGTAAGCACTTTGAGATGAAGCTCGAAGAGTCCTGAAGAGGCCGGAGGAGAGCGAAGCAAACTTGACGGGAGAGTGGCGGCGTGGCAATTTTACAAACGTGCCGCGTTATATTCTTCGCTGCGGTAGCATGCAGCGCTTGTTCTCATCGTCGAGAATGGGTTCCGGAAGGGAACATAGTCGTTTCAGGTTGCAGTGCAAATCGAATAAAATGCTTTGCCCGTCGTCCGGTTAAATAATATATTCTCGAACGAGTAAGCCGAACAAATCTCTCAACTCTAAACCAAATCTCAGTGCGTACAGATCAATGAAATTGCTGAGAGAGCGAGTCCAACGGATTTAATATTCTTCCATTAAATTGCGTTAATGAAATATCTATCTGCAGTCGATAGCTCGTATAGGATGAGTTAATTTATCCGGTCGATCCGGTCGATTGTCCGTCGTTCACTCACTTCCACTCTATACCATCGATTGATTGATTTCCATTCAGCGGAATCAGGTATTGTCGCAATTCCCGAGTTTCCTGTACTTGTATGTACAAAAGGATGTACCCAACAATGCACTCCGGAGTTTGCCTACATATCGTATGGGTTCGTCAATTTCTAATAGTCAACGAGAGGATAATGAAATCTCCCTAAATTGCGTTAATGAAATATCAGACTCGTTGTTGCAGCGTTAATATTTGAGGGATGTCCGTGACATGATTTGCTGAGCCAAATTGAGATTATTAAAGTTAGTAAAAATTGATCCCAGTATTGCGAAAAATGTTATTCGCATTTATACAATTGGGATATTTCATGATATTTTGGGATTCCAGTGCAACTTATTCTTTGCTATTATAACGTAATGTCCATTAATCGTATTTTAGGAAAGCTGACATATAACTACAATAATGAGAAGCTGACACATAATTTTTTTAATTAAGAAATGCTCACATCTTATTTTTCCAATAATCACATTTTATTTTTTCCGAACTATAAAATGTTGTCATCATATTTTTAACAATTATGAGATACTAACATACCATTTTTCCAAATTATGAGATACTAATATATTATTTTGCCCAATTATGAGATGCCAGGCCCTCATTTTTTCGTAACTATGAGATGTTCGCATCATATATGTATTTCACAGTTGTGAAATCTGGCATATAGATTTTTTACAATTATTAAATATTGGCCTACAGACACATTTATAACTCTAACACTAATTTCTATAACAAAAAACAACACTGCTACGATTTAATTCCAGAACGCATCTCTACTACATTAAAATCTCCACTGTCACCACACTGTACTAATGCAATGTTATGTGATGGATTTTTACATTAGGTAGAGTACTATTTTGATAGATAAATTGATACTGAATTTATAAATGTGCCAACATATCTTTTTTTAAAATGATAAATTGTTGGCATAATATTTTTCAGAATATATGAATTTTCAGAATGCCGGCATGTAATATTTCACAATTTCGAGATTGTGAAATTTAATTGTTCACAATTATGATGTCTTCTTATCACATTTTTAAGATACTGACATCTTATATTTCACAATAATGAGATACATTTGATTTGTAAAAGTTTATTCATTCTATTGTTGGTACAAAGTACCACGGATCTCAAAGTTCTTTACTACAAAAAAAAATATCTGGTTAATGGCGTAGCATTGTTCATTGATCACAAGCCTGACACATACACACACACTCACAAACAATGAGGTAATAAGAACATTACTGATACTAAATATTGATCTTTACGGGCAATGTAATCGACTTTATTGACTTCCCGACGACATTCGATGAATCAATGCAAAACTGCTGCGCACATATCTCCTTTCTTTCCGCGAACCAGCCTCCCCATGCCCATGCATCACCGACACAAAGATTCCGTTGTGCAAACCGTACTGGCGCGGCCGTTTTAACGTCCTCCGGGTTTGTTTGCGGACACACTCGTCGCCGTTACCGTTCACGTTGAGCCAGCCATCAACGGACGAGGCTGTATAGAGACAGGCTGACTAGACGGGATCACTAGCGAAAAGTGAAGAGCCGGCATGCATACCCTGTCAGCGTTCGGTCAGTAGAGCCAGCGTGCGTGTCCCTATCGTTTAACAATCGATCTCGACGGAGAATCCGATACCAGCGAGTGGCAGGTCAGAGTTTGCTAGGGGAATTGATAAATGAGGGATCGATGCGGATCGCCCTATACATATATAGATTATCCACACTGCAATGAAACGAAGGGTGAATCGGAGACTTTGAGAAAGGGGATACAGAGGGATGTCCGACCAAACGAGCCGCGTCCACCCGTTGCGGACGACTGACGCCATGCGGTAGCAACACATGGTCCAACAATAGTCGAATTATATTCTCCCCACATTTTTCCAATACGACAGTTTGCCAAACACAACGTTTCATTCCTTTCCAAATATTTTTATAGAAGGGTCTGGACACGAGGTATTTCACGTCAAGTCAATCAATTCGTTTTCTGACAGTGCCTAAAATGGATACACTTTTTAAAAAATTGTTCCGAATATCGAAAATATCCACGAATTATTTCTGATTTTTTGGCCCGTACTTTAGGGGAAAATAAATAATTTGGTAAATATGCAGTTTAGGGGACCCACCTCCGATCGCCTTCTAACTAGGCGCGTTCGACGCGTTTTTGTATGCCTAACAACTTTTCCCTGTGACAAAAGCGTCGCTCACTGTCCATTAAAAAGTTATTAACAAATAAAGTTGATAAAATAATAATAAAATGAAAAGAACTTAAAGAACCTAAAGAACCTTATTCTGCAGTCTTACCAACTTTATTTGTTAATAACTAATAAGTAATAATAAAAATAATAAAAAGTTATTAACAAATAAAGTTGGTAAAACTGCAGAATTAGGTTCTTTAGGTTCTTTTATTATTATTATTATTATTATTATTATTATTATTATTATTATTATTATTATTATTATTATTATTATTATTATTATTATTATTATTATTATTATTATTATTATTATTATTATTATTATTATTATTATTATTATTATTATTATTATTATTATTATTTTATTTTTATATTTTTATTATTATTATTATTATTAGTTATTAGTTATTATTAGTTATTATTAGTTATTAGTTATTAACAAATAAAGTTGGTAAAACTGCAGAATTAGGGACTATACACCGATGACCTTCGAAATAGGCTTATTCCTTAAACCTCTAAATGTCTTGAAACAAGTCCTGTGAAACAAGTCCTGTAGTCGGCTACTGCCGCGTACAATTATACGTACGTAGCGTGTGTGATTTTTCAGTCTTTAACGGTTAATATCTTTTTCCGGCGGCAAGAGCGACGCTTTTGCCAGAGGAAAAAGTTGTTGGGCATGCAAAAACGCGTCGAACCCCCCTGGTTAGAAGGCGATCGGAGGTGGGTCCCCTAAACAGCATATTTACCCAACTTTATTTGTTAATAACTTTTTAATGGACAGTGAGCGACGATTTTGTCAAAGGGAAAAGTTGTTAGGCATACAAAAACGCGTCGAACGCGCTTAGTTAGAAGGCGATCGGAAGTGGGTCCCCTAAACTGCATATTTACCAATAATTTAAAAAAAATTGTGATAATCTTTTTATTCGAAAAACTGTCCATAGGAGAACAAATACGTTATAATATAAAACTTAGACTTTTGAATGAATTTTGAAATGCAAGTTTTTAAAAGTTCTACGAAATTGTCATTTATCTTTTTTGGTAAAAAAAAATGTAAAAAATTTTTTTTCTTCTCTCGAATATTTTTACTTTACCATGTTGGCTCTAATGTTTACAGATATTCATTTGGCATGTGTATAAAATATATAAAAACTAACGTGATAAAAAATTAATTTCTTCTCATTTTACTATCAATGATGGCGAGAGCGGATTAATCGATCTTCCTGAAACCTTTACATATGAGTTGGATCACAACCTACGACAACTTCCTGTAATTTTTCTTCAAATCGCTAGCGAGTGTCTCATTTGATAGTAGTTAAAATTTTTCAAAAAAAACGGGTGTGATGTCTCTAACTTTAGTGAATTTAGAGCTATCGAGCTAAAACTTTTTATAAAAATGAGCTAGGGAACAAGAATATTTGGTATTGAGTTTGGAAAGAATCGATTGAGGCGTTTAGCTTTTATGGAATTACAAGTTTTTTTAATTTTTCGAAAAAATCTATTTTCGTTTTAACTTTCGTAAATTTTCACGCATCAAACAGAAACTTGGCGTACAAATTGTCTAGGGGGGTAAAGACACTTGGTATTGAATTTAGTGAGAATCGATCGAGGGATTTTTATTTTATGAAATTGGCAATTTTACTAATTTTTTAATTTAAAAAAAAAAACGCGTCATTCCTCCAATTTTCGGATAATTTCATCTATCAAGCCGAAACTTGAACTTTCGAAAATAATTGTGACTAAATGGTTATACTCTGAACCAAGATCAATGACACTTATATTCACAAAACAATGCTTCTTCCACGAGGAAGCGAGAACTGAAAAAATTACCCGCAAAGGAGAATCTGTGGGCGGGCGAGAATCACGAGAAATCATCGTGCAAATTTAAAATTTGCACATTTCTTTTTTATTTCTCTTCGGCTAAAATATGCAATAAAAAATCTGATGTACTTTGTCGATATCGTTGTCCCAAAAAACTGCTTCTTAAGAATTAGAGCACTTTTTCGCACAAAAAAACAAACAAGTGATGAGTCACTTATCTTAGAATGTCTGACGTATACGATCGATAATATGAAAAGCGAAAAATCGTATCAGGTAAAAGTTGAAGTTGGAATATAACTCAGGCAAGAATGAAAGATATAAATCGTCTTATGTACCAGGGAACGGAACGACGCGACGCGCATGTTTCGTCGCCTGACGGCGCTAAGAGAGAGGATATTCTTGCTGGCAACCACGAAACGACAAGGTATCGTGACAGAACGACGACTCAGTGCTCGGAGTTTGGGCTACCGAAGATCGATGAGCAGTTAGCGTGATAGCTGAAATATCTCGTTGATCCGAAACACTTTGACATTAAACGGTGTAGTGATTGGCAGATAAATAAAGGTCGATAGCCATATTTATATCACTGTTCCTATCAATATTTTATTTGCCATTCGTTACGAGACACTCTTAAAATAATCTACTAACAAAATTCCTTATCAATCAATTTCGTAATTAGATATTTTTAAGAGCGTCTGGCATGTGCGAAATAAATGAATTTTTTAAAATAAATTATTAATTAATTTTTATTATAAAAATTTTTTTTAATTAAACATTTGATTAAAATAATGAATAATCTGTTTAATTTATTAACTATGTACTTATACTCCAGCTGTGCTTTGAAGTGTGTTTTATAAAAGTAGAAATATATGAAGGAGATTCTTAGCATTGATTATACTGTTTCAGTCATTTAGTGGAAGTGGTATGTACGTGTATAGTAATTGGTAGAGATCGTACGGAAGATCTCGCGTGGCCGTACTACTCGTCGTTTCAACTCCAGTGGCAATCACTGCAAACACACGCGGACTACGCCGAGGGCAAATTCAGGGAACCCAGCATTCTTCGACTTAATAGAACGTTTACCTCGACTGCGAACTAACACTTGCCGACAGCGTGCACCTGTGCTACCTACAACTCGACAAAATTGCACCTCTTCAGCCGATCCAAGTACATGCGTTAAGGTGAAACGTAACATAAATAAGAAAGGATACTCTATGCACGTCTACCGTTACTTATTACACGATTCTGTTACCCAATCCTCTCTGAATCGTCACAAAAATTGTTTATTTTTTCTTCGACATAAAGAAATATTTTTAATGTTTAATTTCTTAATATAAAATAATTTTATTTAAAATATTAATAATACATTTTCAAATGATACATTTTTAAGAGATCAATTAGTTTATTGTGACTCTAATTGTTAGGTTTCAATCTTTATAGTAGAGGTATTATTAGTTATAAATATTCCCCTTATAGTTTCTTGTATAGTTTATAGTTTTTAATATCTATAGTATGATTTTTAATTTGCATTTACCCACAGATTCTCCTCTAAGAGTAATCGTCATCTCAATTCTGGCTTTTTCACAGAGGGAGTAATATTTTTTATTTAAATTTAATAAAATGGAAAATTTCATAAATTTTACACTCCTCGATCGATTCTCACCAAACGTTTCGTCGCCTGACGGCGCTAAAAGGGAAAATGTTCTTGCTGGTC
Organism: Cylloceria caligata; assembly: GCA_963942595.1. Taxonomy (NCBI): domain Eukaryota; kingdom Metazoa; phylum Arthropoda; class Insecta; order Hymenoptera; family Ichneumonidae; genus Cylloceria; species Cylloceria caligata. The sequence continues at coordinate 70,726,863 of OZ012705.1, forward strand.
ACCACGAAACGACAAGGTACCGTGACTCGATAGCAATTTGGGCGAAAATTGGAACAAACCGACGAGAGTTGTGACCCGATTTGTTTACAAAGTTTCAGGAAGATCGATCAATCCCGTTTTCGAGATATAGCCATTTCAATTTTCCAACTTCACACACACCCACACATACATACGCAAGCGCGTCGACATTTTACTCAATGTGATTTCTCGACGTTTTGAAACTTTTAGTATTCTGACATCAAAATCTTCCCATGAGGAATCAAAAAATTATAATGAAATGAAGAAGTTTTCTCGGTCAGTCAATTTATCTCAAAAACTCACGTGTAACCGCTTTATTATTCGAACAAACTATTCCAATCGAACCGCACAAATATAAACACAAATGAAAAATTCGGGGGTTCAATAAAATAATTTCAGTCTTTACGAGCTTTAATAATTTTTTCGAATTTCATAACCTTAACCCCTTGGCCTACGATTTAAGATGCAACAGAGCGGTCCCAAAACATAAACAGAACTGCCGAGCCTTCGAGCCATTCCACGACTCAGCAAATCTGTCTTAAGTTGTACCAATTGCACACGACTTACGTGGGGTGTCGTACCTATTAGAAGGATATAATTCGGGAAAAGTCAATTTATTTTATTATTTATAACAATTTTATATATAATATACCGACCGATGTACCACGGGCCAAGCACGTGATAAACAGTTCTGTCTCAAAAACCTGACCACGAGCCTCACACGTGGGTATAGGTTCAATGATTATTCGGATACAGTGCAACATATATAAATAAAGGGTGGTTAAATTTTAAGGGCCGATGTTGATTTTGAATAAAACACAAATTATTTAGGAAATTATTGTCAATTCTTTTTATTATGATAATATGGTATGGTTCAATTATGTATGGAACAAAATATCGGCCAAATGGCCGCCGCGACCTCGGCGGCACACCTCCATCCGATGGTCCAAATTTTCGATGACGCTTAGGCATAATTGAGGTTCTATGCCGTTAATGTGCCGAATTATCTCATCCTTTAGCTCTTGAATTGTTGCTGGCTTATCGACGTACACCTTTTCTTTCAAATAACCCCAAAGAAAGAAGTCCAACGGTGTCAAATCACATGATCTTGGAGGCCAATTGACATCGCCACCACGTGAGAAACACGGCCATTGAATTTGTCGCGCAAAAGAGCCATTGTTTCGTTAGCTGTGTGGCAAGTGGCACCGTCCTGTTGAAACCACATATCGTCCACATCCATATCTTCCAATTCGGGCCATAAAAAGTTCGTTATCATCTCACGATAGCGAACACCATTCACAGTAACTGCCTGACCGGCCTCATTTTGGAAAAAATACGGCCCGATGATGCCGTCAGCCCATAAACCGCACCAAACAGTCGCTCTTTGTGGGTGCATTGGTTTTTCGACAATCACTCTTGGATTATGATTCGCCCAAATGCGGCAATTCTGCTTATTGACGAATCCACTGAGGTGAAAATGTGCCTCATCACTGAAGATGATTTTCTTCGAAAATTGATGATCCACTGTTGCCATTTCTTGCCACCATTCTGACCATTGACGACGTTTGGAATGGTCAAGAGGCTTTAGTTCTTGAGTCAATTGCACCTTATAAGCGTGTAAATGCAAGTCTTTATGCATAATGTTCATCAACGACGAGCGTGAGAGGTGCAATTGTTGGGCACGACGACGAGTTGAGGTGGACGGCTCTTCAGCCACACTATCGCGAACAGCAGCAATATTTTCTGCAGTACGAGCTGTACGAGCATGCACTGGTGTTTTAATATCTCCTACAGACCCGGTTTGCTCAAATTTTTGCACGATTTTTCCGATTGTACGCACATTTGGACGATTTAATTGACCGAAAAATCACGAAGTGCACGATATGCATTTTGATTTGAACGCCCATTTTCATAATAAGCCTGAATAACTTTAACGCGTTGCTCGATTGTGTATCTTTCCATGGTTCAAATTGAGTTAGTCTGAAATTGAGAAATGTCAAATGAAATGCAGAAAAAAACTTGACGTTTAGGTGTGGTTCACATTCAACATCGGCCCTTAAAATTTAACCACCCTTTATAAAACAAGACAGTCTTTTGAAACTTTGCATCCATAAGCCACAATCATAATGTCGTTTTTAATGACATATTTCACTGTTTCCGTTTAGTTTACGGGATAGTGCAGTGTGGGACATTTTAAACGTTCCGAGAAATTCTAATTTATACAAAGTATATTGCCCTTTTCGTAATTGAACAATATCATGAAGATATTCATAATGAATTATCGAAAGCTAGACTTACGAAGAAAAATGTTTCATGGTACGCTATATTTTCCTATAGTACAATTCGCTTCGCTCTAATTTTTACTACCGATGGAAGTGTGCGTTTAACTGGCATGACGTGAATATGCCAGTTTCTATACGTCCGATGTTTTCCGAATCGACTAAAGATGTCTTAACATAACTGGGTACACAGATTCTGTGCATCGTAACCTCCGTTTTTGTCCTAGATTGTATATATTAGATAAGATTTAAGAAAGACAAAATCGTTTTTTCAAAATGTATGAGAAGCACGGTTGTATATATCTAAATACCACAAGATGGCCGTAATTCCTACTAATCGTTCATCTGTACCTAACTTCAGAGCGCTCACGGTGGAATGAGAGAAAGAGCACGTGGGCTATGTAGTAAATCGATCGTAAGATCGACCCTCTTCCTACATTTGACCTAAACAACTATTGGGTAATGTAGTATGACAGACGATATGAGAAGTATTTCTGATTTTCGTTCCGGCTTTTGTTCCGGCAGAACACACTTCGAAAACCTAGCCGGTTCATAAAAGACCAAGTGTGCAGGCGGAAACTGGAGAACTCAAAATTGTGCACAAGAAGGGTTGAATAATAAATTGCCAAATGACATTTTATTGAACGATATAACGAGTTTTTCGTGACTATAATTATTGGGTTCCAATCTGTGCAATACGAGTATAATTAGCATTGAATTCGTGCAATGTAAACAAAAACTATAATAACATTCATGCATTTTTTAGTGATCTAATAGCTTTGCTTTTTTTTTTTAAATGAACGTATTGTCATGTTGAGGTATTATAATAAAATAATAAATTATCACAAAATAAATTTGTTTACCGTGCCAATCATTGCTGGATTTTAATCTTCGTAATATGAAATAAAATTTGCATTAAATTGTTGAATTTAACAAAAATTATAATAAAATTTATAAATATTTGACAAAATTGCTTAAAATCGATTTTTCCAAGTTATTATTTTTTTTTTACTGCTTTCACCTATCCCAGCGCGCTGGCATTTTTATTCGCTGATAATCTCATGCCGGTAAATTTGATACTCGTGTCAACTTGTGTATAGCTACTTTGTTGACAATCAGTCATATCACAAATGAACCGTTAAGAATTCTATAGTTTTAGCATTTGGAGGTAATATAATGATATTAACTAATTGGGAGCAGCCTCGACTATGTCACTAGTATATCGACGAAACAACAGAAAACGTTTCGTTTAGTCAAAATTAAATCATTAGAGAATTAGGATTTATCTGCATAAAAATGGTTGATTTGATTTTTGTCGATGAATTATGTTCCAGGGATATTTCTTTGCTGGATTTACGCCCTAATAACAGTACCACACATCGAAGCACATGCGCGAGTATAATGCAGGGATACACGCATAAGATTAGAGGAAATACGTATAATTCTCTTTCAGGACTTTAAGTGCATTAGTGTGCCAACATGCTAAGGCACAAAAGAAGCCTCGCTCTCCCGGGACGAGAGAGTAACGAGCCTCAAAATCCCATTAGGATGGCGGCAATCATCTCGTAAATCATTATCTCATCATGTTTTTACTCTCTGCTTTGTTCGAACCAAACGAAACATAACTGCCTATCGCTTCACGCGTTCACTGCCCAATGCAATATCTACAGAAACTCCCTTCCTCTTTCCGATATAATGCTGTTGCAACACTAAAATAGCATGTTTTACGACTTAAACGAGCTCTAAACCACGAGCTCCCCTGTTTCTCTATAAATTCTTTAAATCTATGTATGCCTGCTTATTGCCTGCCATCTCTATTTGTGTCCTCGTAAAAATTAATATTCCAGCTGGTTGAAGAGTCGTGACTCAATGTTTGGGGGATTCATGTGTCTCGCTACGGTATATCCATCGAAGATTAGGTGCCTTACGGTTAACTCTCTCGGTGTGACGCACCTATTGGTAACACTGATCGAGAAAGCATACGCGCGTGAGCCTCGGGACATGAATCAGACAAGGACGAGGAGAAAAGAAATGGTAAACAGGCGCCGTGATCCTATTAGGAACCTCATAAATCACTCAAATAATAGAACATGCTTCTCTAATCAAAGTCTGTACGTCGCTAGCTTCTAAGTTTTTTATAATTTTGCACTGATAACTATATCATTTATGAACTTGGAAAACTAGGGAAAAAAATTTACGCAAAAACATTCGAGATTTAACTCTCCTTGTGCACACTCATTTTTCACACCTTCGGTACGCACATTGAGTCTTTTAAATTATGTCCATGCCAGGTTTTCAAGATGTCCCGGGGTTTTAAAAAATTGGAAACATCAGAAGTACTTTATAGAGTGTCTACTATTATTCAGTGGTTTATTAACTTAAACAAGAAGAGGGGATTAAGCTCGCCCCACTATTCATTTGAGAGAAATGTGAGATAGAATTTTCGACTGTGCCATTATACTCAATGTACACATAAAGCGTTACATATTACATAAAAATCTGAAATTTGACGTAAGGAGAATTACTATTATTAAATAGTTGTTTAAGTCAAAGGAGCGGAGTGGATCGAGATCGAGCTCGACCCACCATTCATTTCAAAGAATTTTACGTTTAACCCTTTACACACAAAAAGGGTTAAACGTTACATAAAAATTTGAAATTTTGCGTAAGTAATAATTGTAGCGAAATATACTCGGAGACTAGGATGGGGAACACCCGTCTCTGTTGAAATGGTCGACTGTATATGGCCCAGGTTTTCCGGAGTTTTGCGGTACGTAATAAGGTAAGTGTAAGTCAGCTGCGGTTGAAATTAAGTGGACGGGAGTTCGTAAATTGGGAAGAACCCAAGATCTAACAAATATAACATATTATTAGATTTTAGCGAAATACTCAAATATTTATTTTGACAGTGAAAGTCAATTTAATTCAAAGATAAGTATACAAATCATTCGTTTTCATCTTAACCAGTGCGCAGTGTCCACTCATGAACACAAGTTCATTTAAAATCTTTGAAATATTTTCAACTTATGTACTTTTTTGTCATCTATTCATTCTTTTTGTTACTAGATTGACATAATTTGATAAAGGTATAATTTTTAAATAAAAATTTATCGCGAAATACTAAAATATTTAATTGATCAGCATTGCTCAATTTTTTTAAGGTTAAGTTTTGTGCAAGAAAAAGCTTGAACTGTGAACATCACACATTTATTTTGCATTTTTAAATTTTGTATTCGTGTACAAAACAATCCTGCAAAGTAGAATCGTGCACATTGGTTCTTCATTATTATTCATCCTTAATAATGCCACATCTATGATGGAACTATGTGGATTGATTTCTGCCTCCTTATAGAGAAAACTTTAGGAAAGGTAAATAATAATGAGGAAGCAAAATGCACGGTTCCGGAAAATACTTCAATGATTCGAATAAATCGGCAAATTAAAATTTCTTTCATTGAATCAACTAAATACGTATTTTATTTAATGAAAATAATTGGTTGATTTCAATGATGTGATGAATTTAAACCGCGATGAGGATATTTCATTGCCTTCAAGTAAACATTTATTTGATAGTACTTACTAAAGAAACGATTTATTTTATTCTAATGAATAATATATTTGAAATCACCGTTTCAAAGTGATATTTATTTGACGGCATCACGTGTGCTGCCGCTTGACGGAAGACGTGTTTTGTTTTTTCTAATATTGTTGTATCAAGACCGCAAAACCGGCGAAACGCCGATTGTTAAATTGTTATCCAAATGGAAAAGTTTTTAAAGGAGACTAGTATCGGCGAATACGTTACTACATTCGAACATATGTAATAATAAATGAACATTAAACGGATCCTCGAACCATGCTTCGGTTAGTACATCAAGCATGCAAAAATAAAATATAACCTGTAATGTAATCATAGATGAGCATCACGAACCATTTATAGACAAAAATAAAAAAGTGCCGCGATATATGAAATGCATGTATCCTCTGAAGCCAAAATACCATTATAGTATTTGTTTGTTTTCTTGTGTGTGCGTGTATGTCGCAAGCATCATGCGCGCAATTTCCGAGCCAAAAACGCAATAAAACACCGTTTTTGCAATAACAATTGGTTCATTGTAATGTTTCTGTTACTTCACCTTAACTCTTTTAAAATAAAATGAAGTAAGGACAAGCATCCAAGCCCAATATGGCACGCCAGGCACTACAGAATTTGACGAAATTCGCTCAAGAGATTTAAAATGTAGGATTTGAACGAAATGCGACTTACTATCATTATGAGACTGAGCAATAAATAAAAGTTTCATTGAAGTAAATAAAAGTAATTATAGTGATTTTTCGAATTTTTTTCATATATTAATTATAATTTTCTCACTGTTAACCCTTTGAATGTCACTGACGCATACATGAAATATATACAAAACAAATTGTGATGTATTCTTTTTCACTGTAAGTTTGTGTAATAAAAGACTGAAAAATAATGTATCTGTATAGAATAAAAGCACTCATTAGGAGTTACAGTGACCGGCATAATAAAGTGACCATCCTATATCGTATATAAAATATCTTAAAACTAATGTTTTTAATGAAAAAGCATCCTATTATCGGGTTTTTTTGAAAGATTTATTGTCGCACCAAAGGTTTGTCACAAAAATTAAAAGAGTATTTGCAATAACAAAAAATTATAACTTTATTTTAACAAAACAAGCATTTTCATACATGACAAAAAAAAGTGACCGCCTTGTAATTTCTGGCGTCTTGATTTAATCGCGTTGTATAAACGCGATGTATCGTGCGGAAAGTGTAAACAAACGGCGACCTGTGACTACCAGTTCTTTGTTTACATTCCGAACAAAGCGCAGCAGTAATAGAAAGGTAGTGAATATGACTGGTCGACAAATTTCTTATCAGGTCCGTAGCCTGATTATCAAAGATTGTAAACGCGGTGTTTCGCAGCGGAAGATTGCTCAGAAATATGAGGTCAGCAAAAGCGCTGTCCAGAAACTTTATAACAAGTTTTTGAATACCAGAACAGTGGCTGATCGTTCTGGAAGAGGTAGAACGCGGAGCACAACTTGGCGTGATGATGCAAACATCATACGAATGGTGAAGAAAGATCCGACGACAACTGTCAGGAATCTTCGTGAATCATTCCAACTGTCCATTTCCGAACGGACAGTGCGCAGGAGACTGCGGGAAGCAGATTACAGAGCCGTTTCGCACGTAAGTGTCCCTTGATTAATAAGAGAAACAAGAAAAAGCGACTCGAATTTGCCAAAAAGTATGCAAATGAACCCGTGGAGTTCTGGAAACAAGTTCTGTGGTCGGACGAAAGTAAGTTCGAGCTTCTTGGACGCAAACAACGACTTCGTGTGTGGCGGAAAGCTGGCGAGGAGCTTCAAGATCGTCACCTCCAGAAAACGGTAAAATATGGCGGAGGTAATATCATGGTCTGGGGCTGTTTTTCTTGGGAAGGCGTGGGTCAATTGATAAAAATCGATGGAATCATGACTGCTGACATTTACATCGATATTTTACGTGAGAATTTGGAAGTTTCGTTGATTCAATTAGGTTTGGAACCTAACTGGATATTACAACAAGATAATGATCCCAAGCATACTGCCAAAAAAACGAAGACATTTTTGAATTCCAACCGCATAAAAATATTTGATTGGCCTCCGCAGTCGCCAGACTTAAATCCTATCGAAAATTTATGGTCGATTTTGGACAGAAATGTGAATAAAACTGGAGTCACAAACAAAAATAATTACTTCCATGCGCTACAGCGAGCTTGGGAAAGTCTCGATCCCAATCATCTACATAATCTGGTCGAAAGTATGCCCAGACGGTTGGCGGCAGTCATTAAGGCCAAAGGAGGCCATACCAAATACTAAATTTAATTTTTTTTAATGTATAAATTAAGATTTATAAAGTGGTCACTTTTTTTTGTCATGTATGAAAATGCTTGTTTTGTTAAAATAAAGTTATAATTTCTTGTTATTGCAAATACTCTTTTAATTTTTGTGACAAACCTTTGGTGTGACAATAAATCTTTCAAAAAAACCCGATAATAGGATGCTTTTTCATTAAAAACATTAGTTTTAAGATATTTTATATACGATATAGGATGGTCACTTTATTATGCCGGTCACTGTATATGTTCACCAATTTATGAGAAAAAAATGTAAATTACGTCTCATAAAGCCATCGATATTATGTCCCTTACAATGATATAAATTATGAATTATTGATATAGTTTTTTTTAAATTTGAGTAACGTGATTCTTCATAAGGGGCGAGTGCCGCCCGGAAAAACTATTTTTCATTATTCTCTGATGAAATAACTGATGATACAGATAAAAGTTGTAAGAAAATAATTGATAGAAAAATAGTACATTATGCTACACAGGAGGAAAGTGCCCGATTCCGAGTGTGAGATTCCCGACACTCGTGTGAGGCAGCCACCCCCCCCCCCCCCCCCCCTGCATGAAAAGAAATGTTTAATTGCCTAAATAACAAGCCATGATCGGTATCCTTATACATTGAAAATCGAAAATTTAAAACGCATGGAACGTTTTTTGACCGAATTCAATCCGTAAGGTGAATGATCAAGATGCATATATCTCATGTGCAGTTTCAAAACGTTCCTTGGATATTCCGTACGAATGCATATTATTATTATTATTGTTGTTGTTAGCACGATGGCCACCAATGTATCTCGGTCTCCATCTGATGGTGTCATCCGAGCACCTTATGTTTTTCGCTCGGGCAGTCTCTCAGTTTTTGCCCTAGGGTAGAAAAGTAGTCTTTTTGCCCTAGACTAGAAAAGTAGCAGCTATCGGTCAATTGCGCATGCGCACTAGTCATAGCTCGAAAAGTGCCCCTTCTGCCCGCATTGCATGCGTGCAATTTGGTAATTTCAGCGCAGTCGGGAAAAAATTACTTTTAATTATTCAAGAAAAATTGTAATTTTTTTCGTTCTTAAATAATTATTTACTAATTATTTTGTGAACAAATCGATACAAATTGGTTTCACATTTAATAATGCCCACTAGTACTAATTTTGCTTCCGTATAGAGGAATATTGATTTTCAAGAGACATTTTTTTTACATTTTCATGTCAGAATACTCAAAATTGTCCAGAACGTTGAGAAAAAGGGTTTAGAAAAAAAGAAAGAAAAATTCAAGACGTCAAACTAAAATTAAAAATTTTTAAAAAAATGAACTAACATTGAATAATAATGATTGGTGTAGAATTTTGCAATTTTTTAAAAAATTGTCACTAAAAACTCTGACTCTTGCAAATTTCAAGATATCAGGTTGAAATATTCTATACAAGAGCAGGATAATCGATTGAAAAAAAATTACTTTATAAAATTCGATATATTGCTAGGTTTTTGATAAATTTCGATTATGTAAGCTAAGTGAGATTCAACTATATAAAGTATTTAAACAAACCAACAAAGTAGAACATCGCACATTGATTCCTCATCATTTTCCACTTTTAACAAAACTTACGCTAGGAGAAAGCGAAAATAGATCAACATACTTCCTCATATAGGGGACTTTGTGAATGATGAAAAGTGATGTGGAAGCCATGTGCAAGATTTTTATTTCCTTAAGTAGAACTTTACTTGAACGTCACTTTATTCTAAAATAATTTCTAATTATTATTGTACATATTATTACTTATACAACGTAACTCCTTCAAATTTCATCAAAAATATCCTTACTGTGGTACTAAAAAACCTAGAATACACAATAAAGGCTGCTGTTGCATGTTTTAAAGGTAAATACAGCATAAAAAAAAAGTAAGGCCATGCTAAGACTCAAGAGAATCAGGTTGCACTATTGTGGAAATGAATTATCCGGGTCACAGAGTATTCTTTCGTTTCTCTGCTTTATTCCATCCTATTCTACTTCGGAGTTCTTTATTCTTCTCCGTCGAAACTCGGGTTCATCTTCATTAAGGCGAGGCGAAACCTCTAACTCCAGCAATGAGCGCGAAAGAGGTAGAACTCATGGATGTTCCACCTCCCCTTAACGCTTGCTCGAGCTTTCTAGCGCTCAATCCCAATAGTACACAGAGCGCACGTACAACGCCGCTGTGATGAGATGTGTGGAGTGGTAGTAGCGCATCAAGTGTCCGAATACATCGTTATTCTGCTTTTATTTGAGCTTTATCCTGTATATTTCTATACATGGGGCATTCCAGTGAATTAAGACAGTGCCTTGACCCTCGTTTCTTTTTATTTTGGCATAGATCAAAGTATGCTATACAAAAATTGTTTATTAAAAAACAAATTATTTTTTGTAAACAGTCCGAAGATTGGTATGAACCTGATATAGGTGCAAACAATATTTATAGTTAAAAAAAATACTAAATGGCCCACATACTTGAGATTGATAGTCTAGGTACTAGTAGCTCTGCGAACATTAGACCTCGTTTAATTAAACAAATAAAAATGTTAACTACATTTTTTCTTTTGTTTCTACATTTTTATGACTCTGTTGGATTAAGTTGGAATGCCCCATACGTATGTATATGTGGCATAAGCCTAGCGCTCGCAACGCCTATATTCTATGAGTGCATAGAGGGAATATAGGTAGGTGAAAAATATTCTTTCTCACTGGCGTGTAATATATCTCGGTTTATGTAGGAACGCGAAGGCTGGTTAAAGAGGAGAGAGCAAGAGGAGCAAAAGAGTGGGTATTCGAGCGGATAATGCTGTGGCACACACCAGACCTCCTGTTTCGTATGGTAACTCGTGTTCTCTCTCTCTCTCTCTCTCTCTATATATATATATATATATATATATATATATATATATATATATATATATATATTCTTCACTCCGGCTATTCACGAGCGATATGAACCTCTCTCCTCTCGTCACACAGACGTCAGTTTTCTCTATGCATTTCTTCCGGCAAACTGCCCAATGAAAATATTCTCAAGATTCGCACTACCTCCACCATACGTGGAAATTGAAACATAAAAATTATTTTTGTTATTTCTTTCCGTGGAAAAAAGTGTATTCAATCAATTACAAATTTTTGCACATTTCGTCATAGCTGTTCAACTTTTAATTTATTTTCAGATTCAATATTTGAATAATATATTTTTAATAAATGAAATCAGAATCAAAGATAATTTAAATATATCTACCTGGATTGCGTTCGCAGTCGCGTATACCCCTGCTGTATTACATTCGCACCCGGGCGCAAAAAAACGGCAGAAAACCTGGGCCATATACAGTCGTCCCTTCAAACAGAGACTGATGTTCCTAATCCCTAGAAGGACACTAGTAGGAATCACCAGACTCCGGAAAAATGACCTTCCGCTGACTATCCGCAATATTGTAATTAATTACAATATTGTGTATTTATGTATTAGTTTTAATCTCTGGAGAAATTCTAATTATTTGAGAAATCATCTACAATTTTACTGTATTTTTCTTTAAAATTCTTCAACCTGTAAGTTATAAATTAATTAATTGTAAAGCTTATTTGACAATTATTTTTAAAAAAAGTTAATAGAAAGTTGTAATTTTAGTAGACAGGCGATTAATTTTGCAGATATACTTACTAACTGTATACTTCATGGGTTACAAAATAAATTTCCGAAGGGTTCTGTGCCTTTCGTTTATTTAGCCATTCAAGCATATCTCGCTATACTGGGGGAACCTATTTCTCGTTGGTCCTTCGTGCCTATCGATCATCCGACCACTCTTTATCGCCTCCCAAGGCAACTTAGGTATACCATGGCGTTATCGTAGCTTTCAGATATAGACTTATCGTCCGGTCTTTATCGGTTAGAGTGCGAGTTGAAATAATCTCGATTAAATTTGCGGTGGAACGGCAGAAAAGAGGACAAAAAGAGGATGAATAATTTATGAAGTATCGATCGTTTAATGAAACCTATTTATCTTTTTATCGTCGTGTCAGTTGGTTTTTAAATAAAATTTTTCACGACTGGGTTATCGCGATTTTTGCTCGGTATCGGCCTCTCGCGCACCACACACACACACACACACACACACACACACACACACACACACACACACACACACACACACAAGCGCGCCGATGTTTGCGGGTGCTAGGCGAACGATTAAACCGAAATCATTTACCGAACCCGTTAATTTGCAAGCAAATCAATCGACGATAATGAATAAGACGTGAGTGTCGAGACAGGTTGGAGGCGAAGTGATATATAAATGTATTACGTATACAGCCGAGTGCAATGACACTTCAGTGAGAAGCTTATCAAATTGACGGCCCGAGCGACTATTCACATTCTTTCGTCTCTTTGTCCTTTCAGAGTTAGGTCCATAAGCCATTATAAATATAAATGTGAAAAAAGAGAGCAGCGAGTATGAGAATGAAGAGTGACGAAAAGAAACCGTGACAGATATCTTATTCTGCGCCGATATCTGCGGTCTGATGTATATAATATAGTACACAGAGTGATTAAAATAAGTATCACAAGTGCTATTATATCGAGACTTGGGGCTGGGTATAACTACTGAAGCGTTTTTATGATAATTCAAAAAATTGGAAATTGAAATTTTTTGGAAATTTTAAGAATTTTATTTATGTATAGTTAAGCAGGTTGAAAAACGAATTGAAAATATTAAGAATTCGCTAAAATGAAAACATGATATTAATGAATAATAATAAAAGACGTGTGAAAAATTCCTGATTTTGTTGCTACGTAGTTTTTTTTATCATAAATTGTTGAAGTTTCGCTCTTATGCGTTGACTCTTATAGCTATAGCAATACGATTACTTGTATATGAAAAACGGGAATCGAAAAATATCCAGAAATTCATGGAAACATACCAATGGCAAGAGAATATTACCAAGAAACGTACGTACAAATATCAAAACAATGCACTGTCTAGGATTGAGCTAGCACGAAAGAAAGGACTCTTTCAGCTATTGTTTCGGCACGTTCGGGATTCCGTACAGCGGACCTCTCGCCCCGTCATTACCTACTCCGCACCGCGCGCGCCGCCGGGTCTATCGTCTACGAGCCTAGCACTTCACCCTTCTCAAGGTCAAACATAGGGTCCTTATGCGTGGCAAGGCATGGTCCCATAACAAGACATGATTCCATGACATACATGGCGAAAACGTGACCAAAGATATGTCGAATAAGGTGCCCTAAGGCATATCCAAAACATGAGCAATAACAGATCCAAAATATAACCAAATACAAGTCCAAAACATGGTGAAACGCATGTACAAAATATCTTCTGATCAAAGAGTACTGGAAATTGATAAATAAAACGCATATTTTTCAAATTTTATGCTATATTTTTATTGTCGCCTTCAAAATACTCCCCATTGGAGCCGATACACATGTGCCAACCACTTTTTCCAATCCTCCATATACTTCTCATTAGCGTTTGAAGGGATTGCTTTGAGTTCATTAGCCGAATTTTTTTTTATGGTCTCTATCGTGTCAAAACGCTTACCCCGAAATGACAATTTGAGTCACGGAAACAGGAAAAAGTCACACGGAAGCATATTTGGAGAATACGATGCTTGTTCGATGGTATTAGTTGGGTGTTTGGCCAAAGACTCACGTACAACAAGGAAAGTGTGCGACGGCGCAGAATCCACGAGTTGTTTTTCCATAAATCCGGCCTCCGCTGGCGAATATCATCGCGCAAACATTTTATAACGCCTAAGTAGTATTCCTGACGGTTTGACTGTCCGGCAGGAATTCGTAGTGGACCACACCGCGATAATCGAAGAAAACAGTGAGCGTGGTTTTTTGAGTTTTTACTCGTTTTCGAAGCGCCATTCCGAAGGCTAGTTTTGGCTAGTTTTTAAATCATACTCATAAACCCACGTCTCTTCACCGATTATGATACGCTTCATGAATGTAGAGTCATTAATCGCTTGAAAAAGCATTTCTTCGGCCACCTCTTTTCGACGCTCCTTTTGCAAAAAATTGCGACTTATTGGGCCGAGCCTTGCTGCGACGAGTTTTACGCCCGAAATACCAATCGTAATGTGTTGGGTCGATCCAAAAGACATTCATTTCCTTTACTTCTTTTACATTTTCTTCAGTATTTGATGTCAAAGGACGTCCAGAATGAGGCATGTCCACAATGATTTTACGGCCGTCTTTAAATGCTTTATACCATTCATATGCCCTAGTTTTCGATAGAGTACATTTCCCATAGGCTCTCTGTAACATTTCAATGCGCCTACACATGAAATGTCGTTGACACCGCAAAATTTCAGACACACTCTTTGTTCAACACTATTCCATTATAAAAATCGGTAGAGACGCAAAACTTGACTCACTTCAACAGCAGCCGTAAACAAACTAATGACACTAATCAGCTGAAACTTGACACAGACGTCAGTTACAGTGCTGTCAACTTAAGAAACTTTTTTTTACCTTTTGCTTTACCGCGGGCTGTTTAAATGACCGATTCCCGGTACTTTTTAATCTAAAGGTATATAGCTAAATATATTATTAAACTTTTTAAATAACATTTCTGTAATATTACCAAATGCATTATTAAAAAATAGTCGATTACATGCTCAGACATGTCCAAATACATTACCAAAACCCTATTAAAATCATGCCTAAAATATTACTATATCCAAGATCAATACATGATGGAACACATGATCAAGGCATAACCAATGACATGGACAAAATATGGCCAGACTTAATGGAAATATCGGCAAGTACATTGTCAAGCATGAAAAAATGGAGAATCGGAATATGGTAAAGCAACATAGTCAAGTACAAGGTCAAAAACAGTCTAGATATGACGCTTAAAATGAGTGGCGGTAGCGTCGCGTTTGTCTGCTCTTGTCTGTTAATTTTAATGTCATCTGTAAATGCAATAAGTTTTTGGGAATTTCGAATTTTTATTAACTTTTAATTAGTTTTACTCAGATTCTCTCTAACTACCACACAATTTAATACTTAGGGTGGCACAATGCGACAATTTTCTAAATTTTTAACTACTTCTAAAAGAAAGGAATTTTTTTTTTTTTAGTATCTATGCAATGTAGGCAAACGACTAACTATGTCCGACCGAGCGAGGCACATTGAGCCAAAAGTTTCACTTTTTTTATACAGCGAAGAATGTATCGATATAATAATCGATTACGTTATTATTGTGTTCGTAGATTGAAGTGTTTGCGAAGTAAATCGAATTTGTCTAATGTGGAAACCGGAAGGACTATTTTGAATATTGTTATTTTTTTTCCAATCGATAACTAACCTAACTATGCCAGTAAATATTTTAAGTACATTGCAAACGAGTAAATCTTTCAATTACGAGATCAATGATCACTAATTACGATTTCTTTGCATTATAACACAATAAATATATTTGACAATAATTTACTCGAGATTTATCGATGACTTATTGCGCAACACAATCGAGCAGCTCATTTCGCCCCACGATAATAATTCGTGACAATACTTATCACGAAACTTAAAAAATTGATTAAAAACATCATCATCGTTGAATTAAAAATGTTAACGGAGCTAAGAAACAATACTTCAAGGTAAAAATATTACTAAAAGCAACTTTTTTTTCCGGGACGAAAATCGTAAAATTATTTCCTATATTTTCATTTCCGATATCAACAAAACTCCAAATTTATAGGAAGTTTCTACATAATTTAATTCAAGATGTACTATTATTTCGTAATTTTTTCATGAGTATTTTAGGAACACTTCGTTGTAAGTCATATTATCCACTGATCATAGATTCACTCTCTTATGATTCTCCTACTCGTTATGAACAGAAATATAAGTTTACTACTGCAAGAATAAAGTGAAATTATCGAGATTTTCGATAACTCGACGAGACATTGATCTAACCTCTCTCTCTCTCTCTCTCTCTCTCTCTCTCTTCGGGGTTTCCCACCTAGCTATTAAACCATACGCCTTAATTTCTAAGAGTCCCACCTAGCTATTATGCGGTACCCCATAATTCTCAGAATAAGATAAAGAGCTGCTTACGTGAAGGTACTCAACTTATGTTCCGAGACAACTTTTGATCCTAAGCCTGACCAAGAAATGATTCAGTCTGGTTGTAGAGTGGTGGGAACCCTTATTGCCAGATACCTATGAAGAGGTAAATGCAGTAATTGTGGTAACAACAATTGCCGATCATTTGTGGTTTTCTTCACGAAGAAATTATATTGAAAGTCAAATTACCAATTACTAAAAGAACGATCAATAACATAAAGAAATTATCAATTCAATAAAAATGTGGTTAATACAACAAAAATCTTGTTGATTGAGTACAAATTTGGTTCATTTAAAAAAAAACAAAAAATGCTAATTAACAATATAAATGCGTTAATTAAATGATAACGTTTATTTATCCACAAATTCGATTGAGCGATCAAAATTAAAAAAAAAAAAGTCAAATAATTTTTTTCAATTATACAGGGTGCGCCATCTTTTATGTCGGTATGTAAACATTGAATAACTTTTTAAAAAAACCGATTTCCATATATGAGGTATTTTTATTTAATTTGGTCCTTTACAATTTATTTGGACTAGTTTTTGAATACAACATCAATCAAGTAGCCGCCTTTATTGGCCAAAGTAAAATGTGCCCTTTTTGCTGCATTTTCCATCACTTTTTCGAGCATCTCGGGCGGTATAGCGATGATTTCTGCACGAATGTTTGCATTGAGCTCGTCAATGGTCTGAGGCCTGTTGGCGTACACTTTGCTTTTCAAATAACCCCACAAAAATAAGTCCAGAGGGGTCAAATCTGGAGATCTGGGTGGCCAGTCAATGTCGCCATTTTTTGACATCAGACGTCCAGGGAATTTTCGTTGCAGAAACTCCATTGTTTGATTTGCAGTGTGGCATGACGCACCGTCTTGTTGAAACCAGTAACCGTCTAGACCTTTTTCACACGTTTGTAGGCAGACATAATGAGCCAACATCCACCGATATCAATTCCCATCAACTTTTTCGCCTTCTCTGAAGAAAAATGGCCCAATGATGGTTTTACCGCAAACGCCAGCCCAAACAGTCACTTTTTGGTCGTGCAATGGTGTTTCATGGATCTCGTGTGGATTCTCCGTTCCCCAAATGCTGCAATTCCTTGTTAATGGCGCCAGAGAATGTGAAATGGGCCTAGACGATATGCACGTTGAGTTAATACAACTGAACGACTATTTTCAATGTACAGCGTCACTATTTCGGCGCGTTGTTTCGGTGTGAAGCGATTCATGGTTAAAATTGTACTGAATTGACGTTTCAAAAAAATGTCTACTCAAGTCAATCGGTTGATAAATGTCAAAGTTATTAAATGTTTACATACCGACATAAAAGATGGCGCACCCTGTAGTTTATCCAAAATTTTCACTTCATTAAAAGTATACTTGCAATTACTTCAAATAGCTCGATAAGAATAAATATGTAATATTCCAAATGCTTGTTATCGCGATGTCTGATTCTGGTAAAGCTTGAGAAATTAACTGTGCGCTTGGATGTTCTCTGACATCTCGAGGGTCTGATTTTCTCTCAACTGCATTAACCAAATGCACTTCTCGGACTTGTGTACAAGCTCATATATTTATATAATTACACGCTGGAAGTACCTATATATTTCAGTATTATGAAGCGATTCGCGCAAAAGCGTCGCCGTCGAACTTTGCATAACATGCAAAGTGTTTCTGTGCTCACGTGCACCATCTCAGGAATGCAAATTCCATAATACACCGAGAAATTCATACAGAGACCGATCGAACGCTGTAGCTTCGCAGACATATCGAGAGCCAAGTTTTGTTCACAAAAACATAGCGTGTGCATACAGTTCTCCCCCCAGCGTCCCTCTTTTTTCGAGTACATAAAGTATTAGGCCGTAGCGGGAAATGGAATTTCATATATAGTTTTGTGCTCGGGGCGACCCAATAACCGGCAATCTTGTGTATATATTGTACGGGATAACAGTTCACATATATACACGTACAGATATGCATATAGGGCATTCCAGGCCAAATCGACATGTCGCTAACCTTCACCGACTGTCATTGGTTGCAACATTTGAAATATTATTGTCACAATCCTAGAAGGTTTGAAGTTCTTCATAGATTTTTCCACTCCCCCTTTCCCCATCTTCCTTTATTTGATAATTATTTTTTCAAGAAAAAAATTTAGAAGCAACAAACGTTTCGACGAAATCGAATAATGTGAAAAAAAAATTCACAAAAATCCTCTGTTAGATAACAAATGTTATAAACCAAAACCTAGAGTAGACACGCGTTCTCTTCTATTTCTTTCAATTCAAAAAACGGACCGATATATTACAGTAGATTTTACAGCATTTTTTTCAGATTTTTCAACGAGAGATTTTTTCATTATGACGAATCAGACTTCAATAACGTTTGTCGTAATAAATACGTGATTTAAAAAATTTCAAAGAAATGCTGAAATTATTTGTGGTAGATATAAATACTTTTATATACTTCATCTCGAAGTGGGTCGGCAATACATTTTTTTAAATCGTTTATGTTAAAAGATACTTGAACAAATCGAGAAAAAAAACAAAACCAAAACCGGACTATTCTAGGATCTAGTTTAAAAATTGTTATAGGTACGTACCACAGATTATTTAAGATTTGGAAACGTTTTTTTAAATGGTGTACTTATTCCGATAAACATTATTGAATTCTGTTTCTTCGGAATAAATGTTTCGAAAATTTTAACAAATTCTTGAAAATCTTCCGTCAGATAACAAATTTTTTTTTTATTTTCCAATTGTATTTCAAAGAAATAAATGTTTTAATAAATAGTAACAAACACGCGCTCACTCTAAAATATCGTCTGACATTTTTTACATCTTACTAGGATTTTTGTTTTACAAAAAATTATAAAATAATGAAAAAAAAATGTCAAAAGTTTATAACCAAACCCCATGGGATGTGGATCATCAGTCGGTCAATTTGCCCTGGAATATTCTATTCTATTCTAACACACATACATACATACATACATACATACATACATACATACATACATACATACATACATACATATAAATTCTTCTGTAAGGTACCTTACCGCAGGAGAACAAATCGAAATTTATTACCGGCTTTTCCGCCAATTCACGACAAAGTTCCACGTTTTACACGTATATATGTGCATGCTAGTAGATATACGGTCACATCTAGTTATTATTTCTATGATTCCAAGTCGAATCTCGTGAGCCACGAGCGACCCAATTCCACTTGCAATGATTTCCAAAAGCGTTAAATTGATATTTTTGCAGATAACTAACTGATGTTGGTTTGGATGCTTGGAATATCTATCGTGTGCTGCATATGAGTGTACTGGTTATTTCATCGGAACTTAAACGGAGAATTTACTCGCTCGAGGGAGGCCGAGTAAAGTAGATTTACTACAAACACAGTGTAGGGGTCTTAAATCCTTCTACGTGGGTTTATGCACGTAGGTGGATACATATGTATTGCGGTAGGGCGCATTTAGTTTAACTTATTAATATCTTGTGGTTAGTGTTTGTGAGAATTTCGGGTTTGACCCGAATTTTCAAGGGTGATATTCCTCTCCGCCTCTCCTGTTTGGCGTCAGGACGACGCAACTGCCCCGGGCTAACAGTTCGTAAAGTACGTAATTGCTACTGCAATTCATACAGTTGTTGTGTGTAAACTGTGCACATAAGTTTGCATTCAACGCTCTCAACTTCTGTGGTGGGATTTTTTTTTATTCATAAGGGATTCCCGTCTTTTGAAAGATTTTTTCAAAAAGTGATTCTTTTGCATTGAAAATGAACATAAAACAAAAAGGGAATGAAAGAGATTTTCAACGTCCTTTACAAACCGTTTCGGAAAATTTTTGTACTTGATCTTAGGTAGAAGTTTGTCTAACAAATATTTCGAAATTTTTTATTTTTAACCAAATTATTGCAAATGTTGATTTTTTTTGTTTACTTAACATTTTGTTTGAGTAAATTTATGAATAATTTTGTTTCTTTAACTAAATGTATAAATTTTTATCACTGTCATTTTACAAGATAAACAAAAATTCCTAATTTTATTCCTTGTTTTTGGGTAGAACATTGCTATTTTAATAATTATATGGTATTAAACATTTTTTTATTTTCATTTAATTTTTAAATAATTGCATGTTTACATTAAAAAAAATTGTTAACATTCAGGTTATAATTGCATAACATTTTTTTATCTTTTAGAAGTTCGAAGGAGGATAAACATAACTGAATTTTATTTCTTAAGGTATTATTCCATTTATGAGAAAAAAATGCCTCAACGTCCTTGATAAGAGATTTTCAATAAATAAAAACTAAGTTACAATAAATTCAATGTTTAATAGGGTGGAGAGCTTCACACTAGTGAAAAAGTGCAAAATTCTGAAAAGAGTTTCTACAAACTTTGATGGTTTAATTACTATTCTCAAGGGTGGTTTGCGTAGCAACATGTACTCTTGAAATTATGTGACACACCTATAGAACCTGTAATCGGTGACAGAAACTGAAGTTCAATTTACTCTGAGCTGGTTACTATTTTAGGTAAAAGGAAATTCGTTTCCACTACATAGTAAATAGATTAAATAAAACAGAATTTGCTTTTGTCTAAAATATTGACTGACTCTGCATAAATTCGATTATAGTTTCCATTACCGATTATAGTTTCTGAAGGTGTGTCACATCATCTGAATATATAAATATATTCACAGGCGAGCGGTAAATAAAAAATGAAGCGACTGATGTATGCTAATGTCCGAAGAGACATTTTTTCTTCCAATTTTTAAGAAGAATAAAGCATAATGTTATTATGCTTAAAACTATACCAATATACCGATATACTGAATATACCGATTCCGACGAGTAATAGATCATCTTCTTTATGGAAAGATACTCTATCGATTCACCGATGATATTTTTAAAAGTATCAGTCGTTTAAAAGTTATAACCGTTTCTTCATCCCCCGTTATGGAAACAGATGGTTATAACTTTGAAACAACTAATACTGTGAAAAATTTAGCCGGTTAATCGATAAAGCATCTTTCAACAAATCAAGTGAGCTATGGCTCATCATAATCGGATGTATACGATCGTTTATGCTTTTAAAAAACTGGACGAAATAACACCTTTACGGAAATCAGCATAAATTGGTCATCTTTAGTTGAATTGCATGATTATGTACGTTTCTCTATATTAAAACCACATGCCGCTACACAAGTTATCATCCAAATCAGGTAAACAAACCTTAACATTTTTTAGAACAGTTTTTTTACAAAATTCAAGAATTGCTTGAAGTGCTTTAAAATTAAAAAAGTAAAATTATCATACGCAGATAAATAGCAAAAATGATATTTAAAAAAAATCATTCGCTTCGTTAACAACAGCTAGAGCCAGTAATTCAAAGAAAAGCTCAATGGATCGAGTGAGGAAAGATATCCAGCCTTCCCCGAATTGTCGATACGTGAATCTGCAATGTATCATTGTAAACCGATAGTCAGCGCGGCGAGAGTGTAAGAACGAGATAAAACAGAGCCTTCATGTGTGAAGTTCAAAGGCAGAGTAATAAAAAAACCGATGAAAGACAGATAAAGAAACAAGCAAATAAAAAAAGGTTGCAAAGTAGAGCCTTGGACGTTGCTTTTTCATAGAGGAAGCTCAATGGACGACGTACTAAAAGAATAAGAAACCAACGTGCAAAATTCTACTTTGAATGCTATTAGATATGTGTAAGAAGTTTTCTTTCGTTACCTCTAAATTTTCGGTCATTGGGGAGGTTTCAAATGAAAAAATTCATAATTCCCAAAAATACGAACCATTTTACGGAATTTTATATAACTCTGTACCAAACATCGCTGAATAGTACTTCGTTTAAGTAGAAAATTTTGGCTCGCCAGCTCAAGTTTTGCGTAAAAGACTAGATTTTCATTGCAGTCGCACAGCGCTTTTGCGCCACGTTTTCAGCGGGTGGGAGCGAGAGGGAATAATGAGACTTCACGCTCATTTCACTCTCGTTCTTTGTATCACAACAAAATCCAACTTTATTTTATGCAATAACGTCAATTTAAAAAAAATTCAAACTCCCATTAAATCCGTACTTCTTTTTAAATTACGGCCAAATTCAATACCAAATAACGCAGCACATGTATGCAATTATGAAGAACTATTTAGCTAAATAGTCGAAGTCTTAAATAAGCTAGAGCATTATAACTTTGTTTGTTCATCCAAGAACGGGTTACCACTTCATTTATGCGACAAATTTCAAACCTGATTGCTCTAACGTTTCTTAAGTTTTAGAGAATTCAATTTTGGAAGCCCTGCACACATGCACACATACGCACACACGGGCATTTTTTTTAAACCCCCTTTCTCGACATTATGGACCATTTTGAGTATACTGACATAAAAGTCTCGAAAACAACTTAATTCATGAAAAGAAAGTTTTCTGTATGAGAAAGCAATAAGAATAAAAAGGAGTACGTTTTCTTCGACAATATAACAATGGGTTTTGCTGTAAAGAATAAATCGTCAATTCGTTCTTTCACCATTTCTTGTTCTCCGCAGTGCTGCGACGTTCTCGAAAATAAAATAGGAGACGCGTCGCGAACCGCGCGATCGGATCCGCGATGAGTTCCCCTCGCTCTGCTCCGACCCTACTGATAATTTTTTTTCTTTTTTTTCGGTTTTCAAACCGCGAACAGCGACGATATGATGCACGCGACTGTAACACGAAATCAAAGTGTCTTGTTTACAAGATTTTTTTCGCTGCATGCACTTACCTAGAATTTGAAGACCCTGGTTGTTTCTCTCCTCGCGCTATCCGTGAACCTCTCGAACTCCCTTACGCTTCTCGGGCTCGTGTTTCTTTTCTCAATTATTATCCTATCATTGTTCTTCCTCCACAATAAGTTTGCACACTTTCACTACGCACTAAAACGAAGTTTTCTTCAAATTTGCGATTACCCGGGAAAGATTATTTATTCGAATCTTTAAGAATTCTTTTCTTTTATCGTTGAATACTTTGTAACGACTAGAGAAATGAATAGTCAGCGATCTAGGAGTATCCCTTCAAGAGTTCGCAGCATTTCTCGCAATCAAAAGTCAAAATTTCCAATTAAGAAAAAAGGAAGGATACCTCATTTATTAGTTTTTTTTTTTTTCAATTTTTTGAGCTCATTTGGGCCGAACGATTTTCGTATTGCACCTACGGCGGGGAAAGTGCGTTTCGAAATTTTACGAGAGTGCACGTGGAGCCGCCGTGACGCTTGTCTGGCCCGTGTGTCGGCTCGCCGAGTGGAATCCGAGCGAGTTAAAACAGCAGCGAAGCGGCATTGAAACTTCGTAGAACGGAGGCGCTCGGATCGTAGTTGCTCTTAGCCGATGCGATGCGACACCGCCGGCGGTCGCAACGAAACTGAATTCCAGCCGGACGAGAGCTCTTGGTCTCTCGCTGGAAACAGCTGCTCGAAGGCGCGCTGCCACACAGCACACACTAAGTGTATCCTATCATATATGCAGTAGTATATTGTACTCGTTGCAGCCGAGCTAACCGGTCGCACTAAAGTCCGACAAGTGCACATCTTTTCAAAGCTATATACAACATCTTGTAAAAATGATTTTTTAGTATAAAAAATCATTTTTGCAAGATGTTGACTTAGAATGAATTTTAACGTTGAATTTGGAATGACTTTTGCAACCGAAAAATGTCAATATATACTTATGAATACGAATATAAAAATGGATATGACAATAACAATGACGATAACAGTGAAAATGGGAATGACAATAACAAAGTCAATGCCAACGACAAAAAAAATAATAATGACAATGACCATGACCATAACTATGACCATGACCATGACCATAACCATGACAAATGGTAATGGCAATAACAATGATCAAGTATATCAAGTATGTAATTACTTGAAACCTTTTGAAGTGTAAGAAACTGCGAGCAAAATAAAAAAAGAAAGAAATATTTGCAGGAACGTCTATCTAATAATTCATACACGTAAATATGCGCGCCTCTCGTCGAGTGTTCGAGAGACCTATAAAACGACAGAACGAGAGATTCCTGGCATGCCCCGTGCAGTAGAGATTGCACCACGGCACACCTCGGAATTCATAGTTATACGATGCCATATAGAGCATCCATTAAATTCGCAAATTTATTTTTTTAGATAATAAGCTGCGAGTTCAGGCTGATTGAAAAAAAACCGTCTAGCGTAGACTAGAACGCCAGAGTTCAGGGGATATAGGGGTTGACGAGACGCAGGAGAGAACGTTTGAACGGTCCGCGTTATACAATTTAACGACTCGCTCTCGTCCTCGTGGTATCGCCTCTCCCACCCCTGCCCCTCCTTAGCAATAACACATTTTACGACGTCGGTTAATATTAAAATTTTCCCTTATGCCACACTAAGCTTGCTGCAGCCAATAATAAAATCCCCTAGCGGCCGCACGTTACTATACCACCGCCATTAGATAATATATTGGTTATATATCTATATATGTATGTTTCTTACCCTTTATTTCTCACGAGCTGAAGATAGCGCGCGCGAAAGCACACCATGATATCGCGGAACCCCATTCGTTATATATCAGTTCTTGTGCTATATACGTCTGTGTGTATTTCTACCTGACGCCCCGACGCTCCACTGTACTCTATACCTGCGCTTAGTGCTTTACCGTAACTGTGTCTTACCTGTCCTAGACTCTGCGTAAAGATAAGCCAAACTGCGCTCGTTTCTACTGCACCTGCCTTTCTGTCTGGCTTTACGGATATACAGTAGAAATTTCGATAAGTCAAGTATTCGATTCACTCACTTAGAAATCTCAGCTCATAGGCCGATAGACGTAATGATATGTTATATATTTATGATACATATCGAGAGATTACAAGAGCAGAAAAAATGACAGGAAGGTGGTGTGGATTGAGAATTTTCGATAAATCGCTTTTTTGCGCTAAAGCATTGTTAGACAGTTCTTGGATTTTATTCGACAGATCTGATAAATCAACCGTGGTAGAGAAATTTCAAATACAAGTTTGATTACCCACCGAGTATTACGTCACCTTAAGAGGAGATTCAAGTCACGTGATCTATGATTCGAGAATCTACAAGTGTAAAAGAGATAGATCTAAAAATTGTAAAACATTTTTCTCGGACTTAGATTTCCTATGATAAATGGCGGATTTGTGGGGCACATTTCGTGTACTGAAATACATTTACGAAGTCATTTCGCACTTTGCTGCCGTCCCTAAAAACATTTGGGTTCGAGGAAAATGTGTTCGAAGTATCAGTGTCACCTAAAAACGACACGAAACCTACTCAGTCGGTAACAAGACTTTTCAGAATAATTTGTTTAGGATACATTGAGATATCAGAAGAAAAAAACAAGTTTTACATAACAGCCTGATGTGCTGTGCATTATGTAAATAAGCTTTGCTCTTATCTAGGAAGTTCCGACACCCTAAAAGAAATTTGTGTGAAAACGTTTGTTTATTACAGGATCGCGAGGGAGCGAGCGAGAGAGAGGTTTCCACAATCCCCTAAGGCTACGTGTCATACCGCAGTCGGTATTAAAAAATGTTCTTTATAAAAAATCTATTTTTTCAAGGATGCCGAAGATTTCTAGATAAACAGCAATTAAATTTTGGCCGCGTTCTCATCCATTTGTTACGTGAATTAATATAATTTGCTTCTATCTATTAAGACCCTGGAACCTTGAAAATATAGGTAAACAGTTTTTGATGCCGATTGGGCGCGGGTTCGTGCACATCACCTTAAGTTGATACGTTAGACCGACTGATCTGCCATGGGTGCGAGGAAGATAGCGACATTGGCAGCTGCAATGAAAACATGTATGGTTGCGAGCGCGATATAACTAACGACGCTGCCGGCGGAGTGATAGAGAAATACTGAGAAATATCTTAAGAGAAGTTACACTGTAAGTGTGTAGCGAAAAAAAAACGAGACGGAATAAGAGATACTCGTCTCGGTTCTCAAGCTTGGGCCATTCGTGCGATTATTATACTGCGGATTGGCCGGGTCTCACCCTCGTGAAGAAGGCAAGCTGCTGGAGTATCCACTACCACCCGGACGGCCCTCTCTCCGGTCGAAAGATGGCTCTAACGAGGCCGATTATTCCGGGCGATTTGAAGGAAAGTTCGACTGCAGGCCCAGGGCACAGTCCCCATTCTCCTACATTTATTCCATATATATATATATACCGTATATACACTTTCCTCTTTCGCTAGCATCGCAAACTGTCGAGGGTCCACCGTCCACTGCCCTTAAGGCGAGGCGAAATCTCTGTACTTCACCTATGAGTGCGAAAGAGATAGGCTAGCATGGCGTTCACGGCAGATTGAAAGAGAAGCAGCACATCCGTGTAAGTATGGAGGTTTCGCCTGGCCTTAATGGCTGGTAGATAAGAACCTGCACGGAGGACTCCCTTTCGAATATCTATGCCCCGCAAAGTTTTGAGAGGAACTCTCTCCCTTTCCTTGGTCTGTGTAAATGCTCAACTGTGTATACAGTATACCTATGTATAGAGGATACAACTCGAATCTCACTGCCGGACCGGACATGGAAATCTACCTTATACGTTAAAGTTACTGCAGGAACCCGAGAGAAAAAGGAGTCGCGGGAAACTCCGGAGGTCAGTGACCCTTTATTTTCTTTAACGAATTTAATGTTTTAAAGTAGTCGAAATAAATGAATTAGTTTGTCAATTTATTTCTAATAAATATTTAATCAATTATTTTTTTAATTAACAGTAATATTGTGATTAAAAACTATGGAAAGTGAGGAAAAACTTGCATGATCAATTTAGAATAATTTTTTCTCTGTTTAAAGTTTTACGAAAATAATTTTTTGTTTTTGTAATGAATGGGGAGACAGATCGGACGGTAATTTCCTGATGGATGCCAAATATCAGCAATCGAAATTGATATGAGATTATTAAAGAAAAAGATGAAAAGAGTTGATGCCAAGGTCACTGACCCCCTACAATATTTTAAGAGCTGTCGACTGTCGACACTCAAGAGCTTGAGCATTGGAATTTTAGGGGTTTGCGAAGTGCTAAGTAATTGTATGAATGAGAAGGGGTACATAGGAAGATGATAAGAGCCGCCGGTCGGTAGTGGGCGTTATACGCGTGATCGAGAGGTCCCCCCCCCCCCTGAAAAGAGAAAGACAGAGAGACAGAAGGTTATGGGTTTGAAGCTCTCGAGTGTTTTCACTCAACTACTTCAACCCGCTGTCGCATATCTCTCGACAGCTTTATATCCTCTCGTGTTCGTAACCGTCTCTCAGTTGCTCGAAATTCTTTGGTGCATTTAAAAGAGTGAAGTCTCTGACGGCGTGGCCAATCGTGGTCAACACGCGCAATATCACTTACATGCCCATTGACCCTGCAATGACTCTATATGTGAATTTATTATCGGAAATTCAAGAGACTCTCAATTACGTCGTAGGAGCTTTTTCTATATGCACAATAATGATAGGATCTGGGATCGCATTTATTGTCCCCTGCACAACTTCGTCTGGACCAGCCTGCATACCATGCGAGGCTTACGTTGCCTACAGTTTGTGTTATCTACGAGAATAATGACTTGTTAAAAAAAAAAAAAGAAAACTACAAGTATTGATAATTGATAAATGTTGGTTTGAATGAATGAAAACGCTCAATTATTTCACAATTTTGCTTCCTTGTAAAGGAAGCTTTGTTTTCACGATTTGTAAGTCAGAGTACTTAAAATATTCCAAAGAAATTCCATATTTACAAATAAATGACATGTCACCCCCGCGCGCGTGTTTTGTGTGTATGTGTGTGTGATAAGCTTAGAAAATTGAAGTAGTTGTATCTTGGTCGTAACCTCGATCGTAACAATTTTTGTCCAAATCCCTAACGGGTGTCTCATTTTATGGTTGTTTGAATTTTTCGAAAAAAGGATGTACGCTCTCTAACTTTCGTAAATTTTTAGTTATCGAGTTTAAACTTTCTACAAGAATAAACTAGGAGCCAGGGTTGTTCGATTTTGAGTTTGGCAAGAATCAAACAAGACTTTCAGATTTTATTGAATTATGAGTTTTTTTAATTTTTCGAATAAAAAACTATTTTGCTCTAACTTTTGTAAATTTTCACCTATCGAACTGAAACTTGGCATACACATTGGTCGGGGGACAAGAATACTTGGTCTTACATTTAGTAAGAATCGATAGAAGGGTTTCAACTTTATAAAATTTACCATTTTACTACATTTTCAATTCTATTGTAAATTTTCTTACCAATTCCTCTATGAGGAATTCAGAATTGAGATAACCATTACCCGCGGAGAAGAATCTGTGGGTAAAAGAGAATCACGATAAATAATGTGCAAAATTCAAATTTGCACGCTTTCTTTTATATTTGAAAAGAAGTGAAGTGAAGTTTGAAAAGAAGTCTAAGTTTTATTAAGTCACTGTTTAATTTTTTAAAAGGAAATGTGAAACCGAAAAGTGTATAATTTTAAGGTGATGTGCTGTCCGTTTTTTTAGATCACCATACGTTATAGAGAGATAGCAGAATTTACTTATCGCATATTTATCCGCCTCTATTGATCTTTCGGATAAAAGATAAGAACGGTAAACTGTAAAATTGTGAGACGCAAATTTCGGATAAAAAAGGAGAACGGTCTCACAATTTTTTGTGGGACCGTTTTCCTTTTTTATCCGAAAGATCAATCGTGGCTGAGAAATGTGCATTACAATTTTCATTACTGACCAAGTAAATAGCATATCATTTAAATCCAAAATAAAATACAAGCTGTCCAAATATAAAGTTTTATGTTCAAAATATTTCCTAGTAATATAAAAATGAGTGGATTCAATTTTCGATACTAAAATAAAGAAGACAAAGAAGTTTAGCCAATATATATTTTATGTCAAATTTGTCTCCAATAATGAAACCAGTGAATAACATTTTTAATACGAAAATATATTTTTTATCTTTTAACTGTTTAAAATAACTGAATTTCTCTCTAAATTGTTACTCTGAATTTAAAAAAAAAAGAAAATCTTGTTCGCTGTCTTATTCAATCTTTTCGCGTGATACGATCATCCATGGAAATTCCCATTCTACTCAGCTCGAAGAAGTCAAAGCACATAATTTATGGAGTCGAAAAATGAAATCACTTAAATTCGATTTTTGTGTTGAATACGAAATTAATAAAATCAGTGAATTAATTTTTTAACGCAAAAATATATTCCAAAGCTTTCCACGATTAAAAAAGAAATTGAATTGTCTAAATTGCTACTTTAGATTTTTTTGAAATGTAAATCTTGCTGAAAGATGTGTGGACGATAGTCTCCAGCAAGATTTCTCAGCGAATTCTCTCTGTCTCTTCAAGGGGCTTCGGGTGACACGTTCATCCAGAGGCAATTCCCATTCTGTTCTGTTGGAAGATGTCGAAGCATAAAAGTTTCTTTGGGGCGATATCGCGAGAACGAGAGGAGCAGACGAAGAGGATGAGGAAAGAAAAAGGAGAGTACGGACAGAGAGACAGAGAGAGGCAGACGATTGCAGTGAGCGAGAAGGTGCAACACACACGTTCCGTGTGCGTTCGTCGCGTACGTACATCAGTACGTATGTACTGTACCGGGAAGTATGTCAAGTGGTAGTCTCACAGTATGTGACACGAGACGCAACCAAGAGGCCGGCTGCGTCATGCATAATGCAGACATCGTTGCTGGACAGCACTCGGATAAAAGTCTCTCAGCATCCCCGCGAGAGCTCCTCGCGACTCAGGACGACGAATGCCTTCCAGCCTTTGCTACGATCACAATCCTTACTGAATTCTCTCGGGGCCAATGGACCTTCGCGTGAGAAAATATGACCCTCAGCTTCTAGACGCAATATATTGTTACCCTAGTCATAGATGAAAACCTCTTGTCACTCAGAACTCACAGAACTAGAGGCACCCACTCTGGATGACGCCATTGGAAATACAGTTTACGGTAAAGATAAAAGTAGGTCCAAGAACGAGGGTCGAAAGATTAATAAGTGAGCCGGAAATGAAGAGTGAGAATATTCTGTCCCAATACTCAACAATAAAATATAACAAGAACAAAGCGACAAGCTGCATCGCACTGACAATGATCGCAAACAAAATTTCGGCTGTGCCGGTACCATCGGCGGAAATGTAACTGACGTAAACCAATATGGCACCGATACCGCTGAAAGATTGGAAAAGTATGCAACTGTAACCGATCAAGAGATCCTTTCGAGTGATCTGACTGCGACGAAAAATGAATCTTTGATGCGTTAAGCTTCAACTAGACCTAGAACTAGTTTGTTTTCTCTTCCAATTAGAACTCCACATCGTATTGCGTCCCTCGAAATCCCTAGATCAAGGATTCTCGCACAGTTTCCATGTTATCTTTCCTTGAAATTTTTTTTTTAATCTCGAAAATTTTTCTGAAAAATTCGAAAATTTATCTAAAAATGTCTCCTATTATTATTTATTAGGTAAATAATTATATTATTATATTTTATTAGATAACATCAAAAAGTAAGAAATCTTAGTGCGAATATATCGATGATATATCGACGACAATCCATAGATATTAGTCACGAACTCCTATTTTTTGGGAATTCTCCAAACCCGCAGTATACCAAAAGATCAGTTTTCTTTTCCGAAAACAAATCGTATTTTCTCTGTAAAAATTTGCTACTAGTACGCGTAAGGGAATGAGTTGTTATCACAGAATGAATTGAATTATCGCGTGAAATTCTATAAACGTACATTAGTCGGAAAGATTAAAGTTTTCGGTCATAAAATCGTATGTCCTCTGAAAAAAGTTGTGATTGGCACAAGTGAGATAAGGAGGATATATAAAAGATGAATTTGTAACATCTCTGAAATTATCTGAACTGAGGTTATCGAAGAAAGCTTTTCCGTAAGGAAATGATAGTTTCTCTGGTATATTGTATTGGTACGAGCATGTCACTAACAATAAGGAGATATTGGAAAAATTTAGATTTTTCTCTGCAATTCTCTAAACATTCGATATTCGAGGCGATCGGAGTTTGTTTTTACATAAGACATCGGATATTCGCGAGTCAATTTTTACTTCAGAACCTGTAAAATAATTTTTAAACGAGGAATTGAATAAAACTAATTCGCTTGTGTTGCGCCATTTTTTAGCTATACTGTGTGCAAATTTAAATGTCCTACGTAGATCGGTTTTTGTCGGGGAAGGCATTAATGTGAAATTGATCAAATAATCTAACTTGCTCCGTTGCGGAGCAAGTTAGGTCGGTCTCGGAACAAGTTTGGCCAGCATAAAACTGTATACAAATATCAAGAATAACTTAAGAAATCGCAATAATTTGCATATCGCAAATTATATATTTATTATTATTATTTTATATTATAATTATATGATATAGGTTTCTCATAGAGCTTAAAAATTGCAAGCTTAATAATAGTGAAAACATTTCTCTTTGACATTTAAATATTTAAAATACAGAAAATAATTCAAAATTAGTGAAAACTGTGCTGACCGACCCACCAATGGGATCTCTCGTAGGAGTTCATTAGCCGGTCAGCCATTGGTCGGCAGAGACGGTATACTGTAATTGGACTAGTTATCGCATGTAAGAGTCTACTTTATTAGTGTGCATGTCTGTTGACTTCTAAGGGTGATAGAGTATTGATCCGTGAGTTAACAAGACCTGTTGATATTACAAATTGTTATGCCGACAGACAGGTAATTTTGCTGCGATCCGTTCTACAAAAAGTTCCATGTACGTTATGCGACAAATGTCTTCTGCGTGACGGAGAGTACCAACGAAACGACTGATGTTGGTAATGGTAAATATATTTGGCATCCATGTTATGCAGGATTGACTCGAAAATATACGACAATTCAGCCGCTGAACAGGTTTGAATCGAAGATGGTGCATGTCCGACAATAATCGAATTGTCAACTGCTTGAAATGGATACTTCGGAGGACTCAGAAGTTTTGAATGGAGACAGTTCACCACTTACTTTTGTTCCGGATGTATTGGGTCTGGGAAAAAGTTCGTGGCGTTTTTTTTAGTAAAATTCAACTGGTTTTCTTATAGTGTGAAAATTAATTTATTTAAACCAAATATGCTCCATTATTATCGACAATGTTTCGCCATTTTTCGGGTAGAGCCATGATGCCATCGGTGAAGAACTTCTGTGGTTTCTGGTTGAAAAACTGAATCAAGTGGTTTTCACAGACTTCTTTTGAAAGCAGCTTAATTCCATTGAGAGAGTTCTGCAGAGATCGGAATAAGTGATAGTCAGAGGATGCTATGTTTGGACTATACGGTGGATGCATCAAAACTTCCCAACCAAGCTCTCGCAATTTTTGACGGGTCATCAAAGAAGTGTGTGGTCGGGCGTTGTCATGATGGAAGACAACAACTTTCCTATTAATCAATTCGGGCCGTTTTCTTTCAATTGCTTGGCGTAATCTCTCTAGTTGTCCACACTACAATTGAGAATCAATCGTCTGACCAACTGGAAGTAGCTCATGGTGGACGATTCCCTTCCAGTCCCACCACACGCACAGTATCACCTTTTTCGCCGTCAATCCTGGCTTCGCGAACGCTTGTGACGGCTCACCATGCCTTGTCCACGATCTTTGACGCTTCCGATTGTCGTACGTGATCCATTTTTCATCACCGGTCATGACACGGTTCAGAAATAGCTCGATTTCATTGTGTTTCAGCAGCGCATCGCGGATGTTAATTCAGTCTATCACGTTTTTCGCGCTCAACTCATGAGGAACCCATACATCGAGCTTCTTTTTGTAGCCTGCTTTGTGTAAATGGTTCAAAACAGTTTTGTGGTCAATGCCTAGCTCCATACCAATATCGTTACTCCTGATATGCTTATCTTGCTGGACTTTTTCAAGAATTTCATCAGCTTTTTCAATGATTGGACGACCAGAGGGTGACTCATCTTTCACATCAAAATTACCAGAACGAAAGCGAGCGAACCATTTTCGCACAGCAGATTTTGATAAAGTACCTTTACCGTACACAGCACAAATTTTTTCGCAAGCCTGCGCAGCGTGCTTCCCTTTGTCGTAATAATATTGCAAAATATAGCGCAATTTTTCATTAGTTTTTTCCATTTTCAAACGCAAACAACTTTCCCACCACTGCACCAATTTCGATGTTTATACACTCAAAGTAACGCTCGAAGTGTCACCTTTCCAACGAGCGTTTAGTGGTGTCGCTGCGATCTGTGTTTCCTGACTTATTTGCAATTGATGTCATCTATCGGCAAAAACGCCACGAACTTTTTCCCAGACCCAATATTTGACCAATCTGGTAAGACCACGGATGTATTGAAGAAATAAACAAGGGGGAAGACCAGAACGAGCAACGAGAGAATAATAGACAATCAAGAATATGATAAGATGGACGGCAAACAACGAGCCATGTCAAATATGAGTCAGATACTTGCGAAACTAGAAAATCTGACCGCCCTGGTGACTAAATTGAGCGAGGACAATATAAAGTTGAAAGAGGCATGAGACCGAATCAACACGATTGGAAGCAATCTGCAAAAATAAAATTTACGTTGGGAAGCGGAAAAAATATACTATCAAACATACAAAAAATACAAAAAAAGATTCGCGACCTAGAAAACAAAGACGAAGCACGCGACAAAGGAAAACGTCGAAGGGATATCATAATATACGGAATACAGATAGGGGCACAGTCAACAGTGCTGGCAGCGTGGAACAATTTCTCAGGGATTACTTGGACACCTAAGTAAAAATCAACGAAGCCTGTCCAATTAGCAAATCAAAAAAGGACGGGAACCCCAGAATTGTTTTAGCAACATTCTTCGACTTAAAAGAAAAAAAGTTAATCATTGATAACAAATGCCGACTACGAGATACGAACGTTTATATCGCGCACGATCACCCTGTACGCGAACGAGAAACCCAAAAAAGATAGCAACAACTGCACGTTCAGAAGAAAGCAAAGACTGTAAGGTAAAAATCTACTATAAATACTCGGCTAATCGAGGAATCGCCTAGTCAAGGCTCGCCGCAGCAGGGAACGCCAGCTAAGCCACACATTCGTGAGTAGGTAGAACAATTTTCCTCGCACCATCATCTACGATGAAGGGCAACGAAGCGGAGAACTCGGCAGTGCTGCCGTGTCTTAGGAGAGAAGCAGTAGTTCTATCTCAAGAACGGCACATCGAGCAAACGAGCTCGCTTGCGGACGTATCATCTCAATACGGTCACTTTCGATTTATCAGCTGCACCGTATCTCGCCATAAGATGCCTCTATCAACTGGCAGACATCGAAGGACATCGCTACCCCAGGGTCGCCGAGATTCTAGAACGAAATCTTTACGTGGATGACCTTCTCACAGGAACTCGGATCAAAGAAGGAGTAGCCGGGCTGCGAGATGAAATCGATAATCTTCTGAAACGTGAATGTTTCCATTTGCGCAATGGGCATCGTACAAGCCAAAATTGCTAACCGGACTCCCTGCTGAAAACGTCAATCAGTAACCACCGTTAAGTGAACCATCGACGCTCAAAACCTTGGGCGTCTTCTGGAATTCTGCACTGACGACATCATATATACGGTAAAACGGCCAAATGAATCCTCGAGAATCACCAAACGCATCATCATGTCAAAAACCTCCAAAGTGTTTGATCCATTCCCTGCTCAAAAAATTCCTCTGAAACCGATTGGAACCAATTAGTTTTCAATGGGATTTCTGTCCATTTTTGAGATTCAATCGGTTTCAATGATATATTCTAAGCAGGGTTGGCCTGCTTGGACCAGTCATTATACATGCCCTGACCATGATGCAAAAACTGTTGACTCTGAAGTTGCATAGAAACGAAGCATTGCCAACGGAAATTCACACAAAACGGCACTACTGCTATGAACTAACTCTGCTAAATAATCTCAGTTTCAAAGGGAGGCAATGCTGGAAAATGCTAGAGAAACTGAACTTCACGGATTCTGCGACGCCAGTAAGATCGCGTACGGAGCATATACCACCTTGATCAAAAAGTTTTAGGACTTTATTCATAAAATCGAAAATACAAATTTATTCATCAAAATCGATATGGTCCCCCTCAAAGTACTCCCCATCGACTGCGACGCACTTACGCCAGTGCTTGATTCAATCCTCGAAACACCGCTGGTACTCAATTTTCGGTATGTCCATCAGAGCCGTCTTCGATTTTTTCATGACGTCCTCTTGGGTGCTGTAACGCGGTCCGCGAAGCGGTTTTTTAAGTTTGTTGAACAGGAAAAAGTCGCAGGGAGCCAGATCAGGTGAATTCGAAGACTGCTGGATAGTATTCGTGTTGTTTTTGGTCGAAAACTCACGGATAAGGATCGCATTGTGTGACGGTGCGTTATCGTGGTGCAAAATCCACGAATTGTTTTCCTAGAAATCCGGTCTTTTTTGGCGAATTTCAAACGTCTCATAACGCCCAAATAATTCTCTTTGTTGACTGTCTGTTTTTCTGGCAGAATTCATGATGCACAACATCGTTGTAATCGATGAAAGCCGTGAGCATCGCCTTCTTTTTTGACTGAAAACGACGTGGTTTTTTTCGGTCCCGGCTCATTCGGTGCGCGCCATTCACTCGCTTGATGCCTGGATTGCGTATCATACTCATAAATCCACGTCTCATCTCCAGTGATGATCCGTTTAATAAATGTTGGGTCGGATTCGGCTTTGGAAATCATGTCTTTCGCGATTTCAACGTGGTCCTTTTTTGCATGAAATTGAGGTCTTTCGGAACCAGTTTTGCAGCGACACGTCTGAGGCCCAAATCACTAACCAAAATGTCTTGAGCGGATCCATAAGCGATGTTCAAATCCTCTGCCAGCTCTCTGATGGTCAGTTTGCGGTTTTCGGCCAACATTTCTTTGATTTTATCGATGTTTTCATCGGTTTTCGATGTCGACGACCAACTACTGCGCTCGTCATCCTCGACCGACTCACGGCCAATTCTGAAGCGTTCGTGTCACCGAAAAACGTTTGATCTCGAAAGAGTATCATTGCCGAAGCACTTCTCCAACATTTCTGTTGGAGGAGGTCTGCGGACCGTTAAATCTGTTTTTCACACAAAATTTGATGCAAATTCGTTAATGCACAGTTGATGCCATGTTCAAACTTGTAAAAAATCGAAAACACGCATAAAGGTAGATATACTCACAGGAAAGATAGTTTGGTGTCCCTCTCCGATTTTCATGACACTCACGTATATTGTAGAGCATCGAAAATTAAAAGACGTCTTTTTTTTATCAGCGGAAAAACATTTTTAAGGGGTGAAATCGCCCTTCAAAGTTAGGCATGTCGAGGGGTGATTATGCAGTTTCACCCAGAAGGCGTCGACCGATTTTAATGAAACAAAAACCAAAATACTCCTCATTGAAGACAATAAAAATTCCACGTGAAGTTAAAGAAAAAAATTCATTTGCAGGGGTGAAACTGCATAATTACCCGTAACTTTGAAGAGCGATTTCACCCATTAGAAATGTTTTTCCGCCGATAAAAAAATACGTGTCTTTTAGATTTCGATGCTCTACAACATATGTGAGTTTCATCAAAATCGGAGGGGAACACCAAACTATCCTTCCTTGTCAGTACACCGTAACTTTTACAAATGTCAAGCTATGACGCTAAATTTGGAGGGAAGTGTCAATGACAAATGTGGTAACCTAAAAAAAAAA
The DNA here is from genome assembly GCA_963942595.1 of Cylloceria caligata. Lineage (NCBI taxonomy): Eukaryota > Metazoa > Arthropoda > Insecta > Hymenoptera > Ichneumonidae > Cylloceria > Cylloceria caligata. Next base: position 70,763,920 of record OZ012705.1, read on the forward strand.
AATTCCCATCGAGTGATTGACAGCGCCGCACGGTGGCCGGTCCTAAAACTTTTTGATCAAGGTAGTTAATCTTAACACTCTAACAATGGAGGCACACGGGATAAAACTAAGCAACAATCTCGTAGTAGCAACCGTTTACGCTCGACCACAAACAAAAATTAACACTGTCGACCTGAACACAATATTCAACTCAGCCTAATCTGTAATTGCAATAGGAGACTACAACGCAAAACACACCAACTGGCACTGCATGCACAACAATCAAAACGGCAAAATAATTTTCAACTATATTAGCTTATCGAACATAACACTAATAACACCGGACACATACACTCTATACCCGTACAATCAAGCACTACCGAGCATAATAGACTTCGCACTAATTAAAAACATCAGAAATGTAAAAATAGAGACAATCAATGATCTAGATTCAGACAACCTACCAGTAAAAATCCATTTAAACTATAAGTCAATACAAAAAACGGAAAAACAATACCTAAACAATAAAAAAGCAGACTGGAAAAAATTTGCAGCACACATGAATAATAACGCCGTACTAGAACCAAACATTCAAATCAAAACAGAAATAGATCATTGTGCAACCAACTTAACGAACTTGATTTAAGAAGCGATCGAAAAATCCATACCATTAAACAAAACACGCTCAATAGCCCTCACGCTCCATGACAAGATCACAATACTGATTAAACAGCGCAATATAGCCCGCAGAAAATATCAAAACACATAACATACATTACAAAACAATACGAAACCTACTATCAAACAAAATAAAATGAATGATTAGGGAACACGCCAACAAATCCTGAGAAACCTTGTTAAAATTTTCAACATACAAGATAATTCTCTATGAAAAATGGCAAAGCACTCACCAAACAAACAGCACACAACATCCAAACCCTTCACGGCACACAAGGGCTAGCCATTAGCAACGAACAAAAAGCAAATGATTTGGCCAAAAACTTTGAAATTACACTTTCAAACGGAAAACATGGGCAACTACAGACAAACCTCAATAGTCAATATGAAGTACAGAGACATACTAAACAACGAAATCAACATAAACGACATGCATTATACAATGCCTAAAAAATCATGCAAACTATCAAAAACACGAAACTCGAAAAAGCTCCTGGACCGGACGGGATACAGAACACAATACTCAAGCACCTGCCACGAAAAACAATAGTCTAACTTACGAACATTTTCAACGCATGCTTCAAGTTAAGCCACTTCCCAAAAAATTGGAAACATGCAAATCTCTTAGCCTTCCCAAAGCTGGGCCAAGATAAACTATTCCCACAAAACTATAATACAAACCGATAAGCTTTCTCTCAACAAACAGCAAAATCTCTGAAAAAATCATTCTCAATACGATAAGAATACATGAAAAACAACACAAACAGCTTATACAAGAACAGTTTGGATTCCGGGAAGGACGCAACACGGTACAACAACTAACAAAATTAACAAACCACATCAGCACAAACTTTAATATAAACAAAGTTACCTTACTAGCACTACTTAACATAGAAAAAGCTTTCGACACGGTGTGGCACAAAGGACTAATATTAAAACTAGGCTTAATATCCCACTCTACCTCACCAAATTAACAGCAAAATACCTCTCAAACAGACGATTCGCGGCACTTGCGAACGGTGAGCCCTCAGAAAAACAAAAGATAGTAGCTGGTGTCCTACAAGGATTTATACTAGAACCCGTGCTTTTTTTCTGCTACATCAATGATATACTAAAAACAGACAAAACTAAAATTACTCTCTTTGCGGACGACACGGCAATCTTCTCGAGCTCCTGGAGTAAAAAAGTAGTACAATCCAATGTACAAAACCACATTGACATAATCACCAAACACTTTAACAAATGGAAAATTAAAATTAATGAAGCAAAAACCGAACTAGAAAACAAACATCTCACCTTTCCACATAAACAATGTGGTCATCGAACCCAAAAGAGAGGCGCGATATCTCGAAGTTATACTAGATGACAGACTCACTTTTTCAAAACACGTTGAAGCAGTCAGGGCAAAAGCCCAAGAAGTCAAAGGAATGCCTCGTAGGTAAAAAAAGCTCACTGAGCCACAAAAATAAATTATTATTGTACAACACGATAATCAAACCAGTAATACTATCAGGAGTACAAATTGAAAATGCGGGATTTTTTTCTATTTTTGAACGTTTATTCTGAAAAAATGGTAACAAATGAATTATTCAAAGTATTGTCCATCGCTAGCCACAACTTTTTCCCATCTTTCTGGCAATTTACGGATACCGTCGCGAAAAAATTCGGCCGGCTTGGCTGCTATCCAGTCATCGACCCATTTTTGGGCTTCTTCGTAAGAATGGAAGCGCTGGTCAGCTAGGCCATGTGTCATCGATCGGAAAAGGTGGTAATCGGAAGGAGCAATATCTGGGCTATACGGCGGGTGGGGTAAGACTTCCCATTTCAGCGTTTGTAGGTATGTTTTGACCGGCGCTGCAACATGTGGCCGAGCGTTGTCATGTTGCAAAATTACTTTGTCGTGTCTTTGCTCGTATTGTGGCCGTTTTTCTTTGAGTGCGCGGCTCAAACGCATCAATTGAGTTCGGTATAGTGCTCCTGTGATGGTTTCGTTCGATTTCAATAGCTCATAATACACCACACCCAGCTGGTCCCACCAAATACAGAGCATGAGCTTGGCGCCGTGAATATTTGGTTTGGCCGTCGATGATGATGCATGGCCGGGGTAACCATATGATTTTTTGCGCTTCGGGTTATCGTAATGGATCCACTTTTCATCACCAGTGACAATGCGATGCAAAAAACCCTTCCGTTTTTGCCGTTCGAGCAGCAGTTCGCATGCAAAAAAACGGCGCTCGACGTCTCTCGGCTTCAGCTCATACGGCACCCAATGTCCTTGCTTTTGGATCATTCCGAGGGCTTTTATACGATGGGAAATGGCTTGTTGTGTCACTCCCAATGAATCTGCGAGCTCTTGTTGAGTTTGACACGAGTCTTCATTGAGTATTGCCTCCAATTCAGCATTCTCAAACTTTTTCACTTGGCCCGGCCGCTCTTTGTCCTCAACGTCAAAATCACCACTTCTAAACCGCACAAACCATCTCTCGCACGTTGAAACCGATGAAACATGACTCGGATAAGCCTCGGAGACCAATCGATGTGCTTCAGCAGCACTTTTCTTCAAATTAAAGAAGTAAATTAAAACTTCCCGCAAATGCTGTTTTGTTGGCACGAAACTCGACATATTGAGAGCTCAAAAAAACTATGAATTTGACACTGCGACAAATTGACACATACTGAAAATTAAAGCTATAAGACGTAGCTTTGACATGAACATAGTCACAGTACTGCCTGATGCGTATAGCGTTAGTAACGCCATCTGTTATCAAACCCGCATTTTCAATTTGTACCCCTGATATGTACGTCTCCCCAATCTGGAGTAACACATTCAATTTCTTATTTTCGATACTTTTAAAAGACGTTTTACGCTTGTGAAGGGCGTTTAGTGAAAAATGACCGTTAACAAAACTTTCTTTTTTTTCGTGTAGAATACAAATCCGTATTAAAAAATGGGGATTCCCATTTTAAAAAATCGGCCCCAAAAAAACGTCTTTTAAAATTATTGAAAATAAGAAATTTCAAGCCTTATAACTCAAAAAATACTTAATAGAAAAAAACTTTATTCTAGCGTTTTGAAAAGCTCTCGAGATAAGCTACAAGAACATGCAATAAAAAATTGGGGGTTCTATTTAAAAAATTACAGGTGACCTCCACGTGACCTTGACAACGCTATTCAAGGTCATACTAATACAACTGTCTGATGCGTCATTTAAAACCCTACAATTTTTGTATGAAAAAATTGTCGTTATTATATTATCCAGGGTGGTCGTACGCACCCTGGATAATATGTAGATAAAGTATATAAGAAAACCTAGATGTAAGGGAAAAACCTCATAATCATCAGGTACTTTTTTCAACTTTCAACCTAAACTGAAGCAATCAGCAATATCAAACGCTAAAATAAATTATAAAAACACATGAAACGACACGAAAATACGTTAGTTAAGTTCTAAGGAATAGGTATAGCAGAATAAAAGTAAATTAAGGACAAAAGTATGTAACAAATATGCTACAACCAAAAATATGAACAAAGGAACTTTTTGAGCTGAAACGTCAGAAAGTATCAACTAACGTTACAAATAAACCTTCTCGGTGAACTCATTATGACGTTACTGATTCCTGGTTTCTTCCTCCGCCTCTCGTGATAGGCAAATCTGGACGGCCCACTACTGGACAATTTTTTTCATACATAGTAACTATTGATTTTGAACCTAATTAATTTTCCTTGTTAACCTGACCCCGCATTAAATCGCAGAAACGGTCACAGTTCATACACATTATTCCCAAAAATATCGTAAAGCAATAGGCAAGTCAGATACATTACAGTTGCAATATTACTGAGAATGGCAACTTTTAAAAATTACAGTTACTATGAATATTGAGTAGAAAAATGTTTTAAATTTAGTGTACAGTTTAGACATAATAACTTCTGATACCGTACATTAATTTTTATACGGAAAATATTTACAGTGTTCTTCGACCTAACAAATTGCTGAGGTCGCATGTTAAAATGCATACCACGTCATCACAGATTTAAAATACCAAACTGACTCACGAAGATGCAACGGAATCGATCTCGCAGGCGTATACCTGGGATTTCCTCTATTTTTATCGACGCTTGAAGTCTAGCCGAACATTAAACCCGCAGCGAGGACTCCGGTTGTGACTTATTGACTCGCAATAAACTGCGATCATTTCCGAGGAAGACCTTTATTGTTATCCACGCTGTGCCGTTTCCTTCCTTAAGTGTCACGTGAAACGACCTGCAATTACGAATCTGAAAGTCCTCCGATCATATTACTTTGGTTCGATTGAAGAGTTTTATTTTATTTATTTACTTGAAGATTTAGCACAGAGCAGTTCAATATTTCGTTGTGGAAGGAAACGAACACGGAACGAAGGGACAGCTATTTTCCTGGGAACCATACAATTCCACCCGTTATGTAATTACACTGATAGATATTTGAGCCGTCATACTTTGAATGAATAAAGTGCTTGGACATACTAAAGGGTGGTTAAATTGTAAGGGCCGATGTTGAATGTGAACCACACCTAAACGTCAAGTTTTTTTCTGCATTTCATTTGACATTTCTCAATTTCAGACTAACTCAATTTGAACCATGGAAAGATACACAATCGAGCAACGCGTTAAAGTTATTCAGGCTTATTATGAAAATGGGCGTTCAAATCAAAATGCATATCGTGCACTTCGTGATTTTTCGGTCAATTTAATCGTCCAAATGTGCGTACAATCGGAAAAATCGTGCAAAAATTTGAGCAAACCGGGTCTGTAGGAGATATTAAAACACCAGTGCATGCTCGTACAGCTCGTACTGCAGAAAATATTGCTGCTGTTCGCGATAGTGTGGCTGAAAAGCCGTCCACCTCAACTCGTCGTCGTGCCCAACAATTGCACCTCTCACGCTCGTCGTTGATGAACATTATGCATAAAGACTTGCATTTACACGCTTATAAGGTGCAATTGACTCAAGAACTAAAGCCTCTTGACCATTCCAAACGTCGTCAATGGTCAGAATGGTGGCAAGAAATGGCAACAGTGGATGATCAATTTTCGAAGAAAATCATCTTCGGTGATGAGGCACATTTTCACCTCAGTGGATTCGTCAATAAGCAGAATTGCCGCATTTGGGCGAATCATAATCCAAGAGTGATTGTCGAAAAACCAATGCACCCACAAAGAGCGACTGTTTGGTGCGGTTTATGGGCTGGCGGCATCATCGGGCCGTATTTTTTCCAAAATGAGGCCGGTCAGGCAGTTACTGTGAATGGTGTTCGCTATCGTGAGATGATAACGAACTTTTTATGGCCCGAATTGGAAGATATGGATGTGGGCGATATGTGGTTTCAACAGGACGGTGCCACTTGCCACACAGCTAACGAAACAATGGCTCTTTTGCGCGACAAATTCAATGGCCGTGTTATCTCACGTGGTGGCGATGTCAATTGGCCTCCAAGATCATGTGATTTGACACCGTTGGACTTCTTTCTTTGGGGTTATTTGAAAGAAAAGGTGTACTTCGATAAGCCAGCAACAATTCAAGAGCTAAAGGATGAGATAATTCGGCACATTAACGGCATAGAACCTCAATTATGCCTAAGCGTCATCGAAAATTTGGACCATCGGATGGAGGTGTGCCGCCGAGGTCGCGGCGGCCATTTGGCCGATATTTTGTTCCATACATAATTGAACCATACCATATTATCATAATAAAAAGAATTGACAATAATTTCCTAAATAATTTGTGTTTTATTCAAAATCAACATCGGCCCTTAAAATTTAACCACCCTTTAGTATTGTGACCGCTTTACTAAAACGAACAATATTTTATTATTACTTCGACATTTCGAAAATATTCGAAATTTTGAAATTTCGAGCTCTGATTAGAACAACTGGCGTAACGTTGGGCCCAGCTTAGGTGCCAGGCGTAACAACTGATATTCAATTCGCACTTTTTCCACTCATTACAACGCCAAAATTATAGCCCGACGGTTTAGAATTTTAGAGTTATATGACGTTTCTGATATTTACAGTTATATGTCTTTTCTTATATTTAGAGTTATATGTCGCTTCTCGGACATTTGTGATAGACTACCACGAAGATCGGCATGGATGATCACTTCACGATATGGAGGTTCGACTAATTTGAGGTTACGACGACTGTCACAATGTTTTCAACTTTTTCGTGTCAACATTTTTACTGTTATTGAAGATATAATGTGATTGAAACTAACTAAAGCAACATTGTCGTTTCGCTAATTACTAATTACGCTAAAATACGTTGGAACAAATGCGAGACATCTGAAAGAAGATCACACCGTTCACATTGCCCAGTTCTAAAAAGAATCGTTGGTTTAGATTGTGACCCACGTGTCAGCATCGGCAGAACCCCCTTTCCGGAGGCGAGCGGCATGTTGTGACATCGAAATGCTGTCATGTACGGTACGGCCACATGTAACGGCATTGTACCAGCGCGACACGTCAGCACGTATGCTTACGTAGATTGTAAAAACAGCACAGTGTCGGCAGCTTGCAGGCACCTTCGGGTAAACATATTTATTATAATGAATAACGCACCCGCACAGCAAAAAATTAAGTATGCCTGACGTTCAAATATCTAGACTACGACGTCTTAACTCTACACTGAAGTATGCAACACTTACAACTGATTGATTTGGTAAAAAGTCGTAACCCAGTAAGAGAAATGTATGCTAGGTAGCCGACGCGCCATTTCGGCAGCATGCCGTTATGTACGTCTGCACCGGGACGAAATGATGACAGCACCACTTTCTGTTGGCACGGCGTGCCAAGCGTGCTCCAACCCTGCCGATACAGTATTTGAACGCATACTGTCAGAACTTCGTGACGGCACGGAAGCATCCTTGTGCAGACGTACAAGTATAGCTCCACTGTACCATCACGACGTGCCGCTCCGGTGCCACCATCGCGTAGTCCCGTGCCGTCACATTTCTATCGGGGCAGTGTAGTAATGAGAGGGTACTCCAGCACTCTTTAGGATTGACTGGTAATAGTATTAGTCTGCCGGAATATGCCTCAATTGCCACTCTGAGTATAGGACCCATATCTATATTCTTCTCTTCGTGTACTAATAAAGCGTATTTTTAACATATTCTCTATGCCCATAAATTACTATAATAATTTTTTTATAGGAAAAAAAATGAAACATGAAAACTGATACATTGCATGGAATTTGTGATAAAAAAGGTGATTTATTAAATTTACTATTAGGTGTACAACTTTGCTTCCGCCGTTTTCTCCAAAATTCGAAGCTTTATTGTAAAAAAATGGTTGAACATTTATGATTCAAAGTATTGTCCATCGCTGGCCACTACTTTCTCCTATCTTTCGGGCAGCGTACAAATCCCGCGGGGAAAAAACTGGTCATCTTTTGAAGCGATCCACGAATCGATCCAATTTATTACTTCTTCAAAAGACCGGAAGTGCAGGTCAGCCAGGTCGTGTGCTATTGATCGAAACAAGTGATTGTCAGATGGAGCAACGTCTGGAGAATACGACGGGTGAGGTAGGACTTCCCAATTCAACGTTTCCAAGTATGTCTTGACCACTTTCGCAACATGGGGTCGAATATTGTCACGCTGCAAAATCACTTTATCGTGTCTCTCGTTGTATTGCGGCCGTTTGTCTTGCTCGGCTCAAACGCATTAATTGCGTTCGATAACGATTGCCTGTGATTGTTTTAGTCGGTTTTAACAACTCATAATACACTACGCCGAGCTGGTCCCACCAAATACAGAGCATGACCTTGGAGCCGTGAATATTCGGTTTGGCTGTCAACGTGGAAGCATGGCCGGGAAATGCCCACGATTTTCTGCGCTTGAGGTTATCGTAATGAACCCATTTTTCGTTTCCAGTCACAATGCGATGCAGAAATCCCTTCCGTCTTTGCCTTTCAAGCAACTGTTCACAAGCAAACAATCCCCATTCAACATCTCTCGGTTTCAACTCGTACGGCACCCAATTTCCTTACTTCTGAATCATTCCCATGGCTTTGAGGAGCTTTGAAATTGCTCGTTGAGTCACTACTCCCAATGATCGTGCCAATTCTTCTTGACTTTGACACGAGTCGTGATCAAGTAATGCCTCCAATTCTGCATCTTCGGAAACCTTCCCTCTTCCACCGCTTTGCCGATCTTCGACGTCAAAATCACGGTTCTTGAAGCGTTGAAACTACTCACGACACGTTCTCTCACTAATAGCGGCCTTACCATAAATATTTGAGAGCATTCGATAAGCCTCAACCGAAGATTTCTTTATATTGAAGCAGAAAATTAAAACCTCCCGCAAATGACGAGAATTTGGCTCGTAAACTGACATTTTCAATCGACAATAACTTTATGATGCAGTCACAAATCGACTAATGTTTCTATGGGGTTATGTTGACAGATGCCTAAGTTTATTGCATGACGACTATGATCTATCTAGTTTGCTTATCGTCAATGTTGTACTTGTATTCAGTACTTAATTTTGTAGTTCGTCAAGTTTTAAATTAGTTAACGCTGCAAGTACCAGAGCCTCGCGCCGCGAGTTAAGTTGTAGCTCGAGGCCCGCCCGGAGTTCAATATTCATATTGAAACATCAATAATTCTGGAATCCGACGTCGAAAAGATATGGCCCATATGGCTTATTTTAAAACGTAGCATGTTGTGTAAACAATGGCTAAACAACGAATTTTTTGGAACCTCGTTCACTTACTATCAATTTATAAATTACTGAAAGCGTGAATCTCATTGATTTTTAATGTTTCGTCTGACTTAAATTCTCATAAATTTTATATTAAGCGTCATAAAAATCTGAAATAATTCAAAAAACCACTTTCATTTATACTACGAATATTGCGACTATTCCGAGGTCAACAAGTTTTATAGTTTTGTTCCAATAGTAGTTTTTAAAGAATGTTGCGAGTTCGAAAACTGTGGGACATATAAAAGTGAATTAAACATGAAAAATTATTTAAAAAATGAAATACTCTTGGATTGACAGGACCAGGGTTTGTCATAAGTTATACATTTTTTATTATAATATCAAAAAAGTTATAATTTTTTGTTCAAAGATCGTCTTCCGGTGCGTAGCTCTAGAGCGTGGCCTCGTGTCGAGTTCCGTGTAACGGGATGGGGACGATCTGTTGCGCGAACGTCGATTTGCTTCGTAACATATACACAGCACGTACGCCGCAGCCTCTCTTCCTCTACGCGAGTGAGCTATAACGGTCTGCTTTATAAACATTATTGTCAATTGAAAACTGAAAAGTTATGAATAATTCTTTTTCCAGTTTCTTATCTGTTTATTTTTTAAATAAAGTTCAGAATTTTTCTCTTTTTTCTATCTTTATTCATCACTAAAATCCATATTTTGTATATTTTGTTTAAAAGAACGTAACCAAATAATATTTCTTAACTTTCTCTACGTTCTTCGATACGTGAGACCTTAAAGTATTTTCAGGAATTTCTAAAGATTTTTTGGACAAACTTTTATTCCATAAACGAAAGGCTCAAAGTTTCGTGACAAAACTACCTGCAAATTCAATTTTTCAAATATAACTTCGAATATAATAATGATAAAAATATTATCTACGGTAAAAATGCAGTCTTTGATATCCGACTTTGGGATCCATTTTTTAATTTAATAAAATATTGAACATCTTTTTAGATACAGCGATTCAAATATCACGCCGCGTCAACGCAGAGCACGTCACCCGTATCAGGAGAGGGTTAAACTACGATTCTTTAATATTATTTGCAGATTTCCAATGTCGGGCAATCGATTTTTTGTAAATTATTGTACATCCCTTACTCTATGCGTTTTTCGGTGATTTTGAAAGTGCTCTTATGAACAAAAAAATAAAGATGTTGAAATTAATGAAGCGGAATTTTCTAAGTTACGGTCACTTATACTTTGAAAAAAATCGACTTTGTTAATTTTTTAAGAGTCCGAAATGGGATGTAAATTCGTTATCTTTCACTACAAACTCAGACTTTATTCGACCAAAAGTTTCCTACTGACTACGAATTAAACTAAATAAAAAATTATCAAAAATTCCACGTAGAAACGACAAAAAAACGTTAAAGCTTTACTTGTCATCGTTAAACGTTCGGCTAAAGTTGCCGTGCACAGAGTTGTTATCTGAAAATCTTTGTAATATAGCAATTGGAAAAAAAATTACGTAGAACCCTGCATATTGCTTTCTCATTATTTTTCATTCTTTACAGTCACCACTATGAGGCAGTATGTTGATCAATTTTCAATTCCTCATAGAAGAGGCTGTGTATAAAAATGGAAAATAAGGAGAAAGCAATATGCAAGATTCTTCTTTGCATCCTAGTTAAAAAAAAAAATTATAGAAACTGAACTTTAACAAAAATTGACGAATCAAGAAATTAAAAAATTCGAAATTACTCTAAAACCTTATTGATTCAATATATTAAAAAAAAAATTGTAGCGAATAACAAAAACTTACCGCGTAACTGATATAATAATTTTCAAATCAATTGCTCTATTCATTTATGAGTTACAGGCCTTTTATACTTGCAATCCTATGCCATGATGAATAAAAAATTACAACGTTATATAAAATTTAAGCACCAATATCATTTGTCACTATATTTGATAGCAAATATCCTTGAATATTACGTATGTTTGAAGTTTTAGCTCATTTCGTCAAATTTTTAGAAGTCGAAGTGGTTGAAATTTAAAAAAATGTATAGTGCTATAAAATCCGAACTTTTTTACCGATCTTTTCAAATTGAACATCTGGTACCAATGAATGTGGTGCGACATACATTTTTCTAAAAGTTCAAAATTCTATATAATCTCACGCTTTTATGAATTTTTCCATAACGCAACGTTAAGCATCCTTCAGCATTAAGTTATTTATAAATAAATCTCGATAGCGTAAGATTTGTGGAATCTGCGGCTTTGGAATGTCTGCAAATGCGCTGAGCATTTGCAGACATTTTTTTACTACATTCAAAACGTCATAAAATACCAATCCGTGCATCAATTTTGATAACAATTATACCGAAATACACTATATTTGAAATCCGTCGGTCTAGTAATTCTTGGAATCGAACGATTTATATTTTTGCAGTCTTAACACACACACACACACACACACACACACATACCCGCGCGCGCGTTCATCCCGGCATTTTTTCCAAACCACTTTTCTCAATGTTTTAGACCATTTTGAGTATCGTGATATAAAGATCCCAAAAGAAAAGCCATTTTATGAAAACATAGATTTCTCTCTGATCTCTCAGATCCCTCTCTCGCTCTCTTTTCAAAAATTATGGGTCATGATATTTTTTCGAAGAACGAGTGCGCGCTAAGCTTTAAGAATTAATATCTCAGGTTTTATCTGTCATGGAAAGACAAATCAAAGCGGATTTTGAAGCTAATGAAATAACCTTTTATATAATATTTTTCAAGCTGCTGTCAAATTTCAAATTCGTATCGTTATAAACAATTGGAAATCTTTTCCCCTAACTCCACGTTATAAAATATATTTTTTTAATTGTATTACATTTTTTATATAATTCTGTAACGTATACCAATTTTTTAGGATGAACATTTCATGAACGTTATTTTTAAATTTATTTATAAGGTGCACAGCTGGCTTCCCGGTGCCGACTGTGGGCCCTATTGGACCTTTGTGAACACGGCACCCGACTTACACAAATAAAAATATTCCTTTTCTATTTTTTAAGATTGCAGTATATAGTTGATTGTAGTAACGATGATTTAATTTCTGATATAACAAAAAAAAATAGGGCGGGTAAGATATACAAAATCGTTTGTAGTAGTTGCATGGAAAAAAAGTTAGATTTTCTTTTAGTGTCTGTGCAACTACAATGATACAATTGGAATTGCAAACAACTACAAACGATTCTGAAGCGAGTCAGTCATTTGTAGATAATTTCCGAGGAACGATAAACGAGAAAAATTGAACTATAAATCATTTAAAAAATAATTCTGAAGCGAATATGTCGATTGTGATTAATTTTCGAGGAGCTACAAACGAAAACAATTCAACTACAAATCACCTAAAAATAATTCTGAAGCGAGTAGGTCATTTGGAGTTAATTGCCGAGGAACGACAAATGAATAAAATTTAACTACAAGCAACTACAAGTGATTCTGAAGCGAATAGGTCTATTGTAGTTAATTTTGGAGGAACGACAAACTAGAAAAATTGAACTATAATCACTCAAAAATTATTCTGAAGCGAATAGGTCGATTGTAGTTAAATTCTAAGGAACTAGAAACGAAAATAATTCAACTACAAACAACTACATATGATTCTGAAGTGAATAATTCGAGTGTAGTTAATTTCTAAGGATTTACAAACAAAACGATTCTGTAGCGAGTAGGTTGATTGTAGATAATTGGTTTTAAATATATATTTTGGCAAAACAAAACAAATTACGAATCCTTTTTTTTGTATATAATTGACGTACAAAAAGTTTCAATTGAAGAAAAAAATACAAGGTCAAAAAACACTCAAATCCGGCCAATTTCATGTAAAATTGTGCTCATATGTGTCAGTCAAGCTTTCGCTATAATACATTATAAAATGTCTCGGATGTGCCTTAGTGAGTGTCAGAACGATTTCACCTGAGTTACAGAGATAAAAGCCATTAGTGGTGATTCCGACGAAAGGGATTAATAAGATTCTAACGGGGATTTGGATTTATCGCTCTGGAGCCAGCGATTAGCTCATCGCATCAACTCGGTGCAACTGTTCTTCTCTTCTTATTATTGTTCTTCGCCTTCGTTGTAGCTACGGCATATCCCGGATGGAACGATTACCGTTAAGAATAATGACGAAGAGGACGACGACGAGACGAGGACGCTACGGGAGACGATAGTTACGACCACGCGCGCCCTATCAAAGGGCCCACGCGTCACCCATTACATTATAACATGCCCTTTAAACACTCGTCGCGAGATTTATTAGAGCGGATTCTGTCCCGTAATGAGAATAACGTAAATTTGAGAAAATTACGATATTTTTTAAATACATTTTATATGTAACATCAAGTTAATTTGATTTAAAACAAAATAAAAAAATGTTTAGTCCTAGAAATGTTTAAATCCTCGAAAAAGGATTTATCGAACAAACAAGAAAGAAAAAGGAGAACTGTAATGTAGAATTGTATATTACTTCCTCAATATTTCACACTGATCACAAAGCAACCGCTTTGATGAATTATATTAATCGATTCTGAGCTTCTCATAGGAGAAGTTTTGTTCAATTTGCAGCATTATACTTTACAGCCTTGTTAATATGCTGAATACGCTAGTTATGCTCAACAACTCCAAATTTATGAAAATAAGAATAATCAGCAATTAAAAACAACGATAAGTGAATGTACAATTAATTAAGTTATTTTCACAGCAATTTTTAAGAAGATTCAAACATTTTTTATTGTAATAAAATTTAAACCACTCTATCGATTCTCCCAAAATTCTGTACCATTCATTGTTCAATATTGCTCCATTTGTTCAAAAAATTTCAGTCCAATGTCTCCAAATTTTTCAAGTTTTTACATATATTAAAAAAAATCAAAATACCATAAAATTAAACACTCTTGGCCGATTTACAATGAATTCAATCTCAAGCCTTGTGATAGTCCACTTGTGAACCAAATTTGAGACCGATATCTTAACAATTGTGGGAGCTTAACAACGTTAATCGATAACGTTTTCTAAACCACTTTTCTCGACGTTTACCATTTTGATTATCCTGACATGATAATCTCGAGAAAAAATTGTTTTCGTGACAAAGCTTCCTCTACGAAAAACATAAATGAAAACTACGTAAACAAAAGTACTTATTTATTTCAGAAAGTACGTCATAAACTGGACAGAGTGGAATTCATAAAAAAAAAACACTATTTATCCGAACAATCACTATTTATGTACTATCGTTTTAAATCACATTTTTCTTTTCTCATTGTTTTATTACAACACACTCGAGACATTTTTTTATTTAAAAACTATATTGTGATTCACAAATTCATTATTTCTATTACGTTTCTTCTATTTGTATGATGCCTGAATGCAACAGGCTTTACATTATGCATATTTTTGTTAGTATCGTATAAATCGGACTATACAATCGTGATGATAAGAGACTTGTATGACTTAACATGTAAAATGTCGCTTGTTACCACTACTTCGAATTACACGATATTTACAGAGAATTGTAATTAGCTCTTACACCGAAACTAAAAGTATTTCGCGGTTTTGATAATCACGTATGCACCAACGATACGCTTTTCTGGTTCTTCTATTTGTTGTTGTTTTCCCTAATCGAGAGAAATTCTAATTTTTAGGAAAGAACCAGGCAATCGTTGGTTACAAAAATTACAGTTTTGCATACTTATCAAATTAAATATCAAAGTTAGCATTTTTTTATTAAATCTCGCACTGAGTTGTTGCTGTACGAGATTTTAAACACAAATACGTATGTACAATAAAAGAAGACTGAAAGCTATACGTGGGTATCGTGCACATGTAAACAATGTGCAACGATCGCGAGAGATTTCGTTGTTTTGGCAAGTAGTGGTCTTTGCAGCTCGTGACGAATGTTCTAAAATATTACCAACGATCGGGGAGAGATTACGCTGAATTTAAATTTAAAAAATATTCCAAAATCGACGATTTATGTCAATATAACACGAAGTAAAAATATAAGAAGAAAAAAGCATTTATAAATGACAGATTGATGATACTATTCACAAATTAGTAGAAAAGAGGCTCCAAGGAATTTAATTAATAAACCAAAGTGCATAACACACAGTGTAGCCCCTACTTAGGCCAGCACAATTAGAAATATTTATAAAAAATATTTGTTCAATAAGAAAATTGTTTTTTTTTTTTACAAATTAAATGTAAATAAAAAATGTTGCTTATCATTTTCACAAACGACACGGTTAACTCCGAATTATCTGCCACATATATTTTAACGTGATGAAAATTACGCAGATTTAACACAAATTTGTATAATTCAATCTCGTGTTTAAGGATATTTAGTCCCAAGATGCTGGACGGAAACAAGATAGGGACTGAGCTGAACGCCTTAGTCAGTTTGCGAGAGAAACGTCTATCGTCGGATTGAGCTAAAACGACATAGCCACCAAAAGTTTTTCATTTTTGGACACAAGCTGACTCAAGGTATCACTTTCGATCTGTTAGTTTTATATTCGGATTAAAGAGAAACTAACGGAGGAAATAGCTACATCGTATTGTCGTGGGCCGGTTTTCTGACATCTCGACATAAAACTGCGTAACTTTAAGCACACGTTGCTAACAAATTTAAACGGTTAATCTTTTTGAAACAAATTGTAAAAAATCCGTATTTTTTGTTTTACGAAGCAGCTAAATTGTAATGCAATCGAACAGAGACTGCTTTATGTCCAAATATCCTTAAAATTGATAATTAAAAGAATTATGATTTACCACTTATTATTTACATTATTACATTACATTAAGGTAGTCTTGCATAAAGGCATGTAGTAGAAAATTGTATGAATTTTTAATATGTTGACCCTTGAGCACCATTTATTGCATCTATAATGTTCGAATTACCTTAACGGCCCTTTTGCGAAAAACCTTAAGTAAAAAATAATGATTTCAGCAACGCGTTCTAACGGAATACCGTGTCCGCCTGTAAATTATCTGATAATTCATCTACAAAACTTGCACAAAATTACACAATCGAATATTGTTTTCATTCGTTAGATTGAAAGTAGAACGAATAAATGTGTGAACGAGATTTTTTGAGTTTCTGTAAGCAAAATAGTGATAAGTAGATTCCGCGTCGGGTATAATCTCCATTTTCGTGGTAACTCAAGTAGTAAGACAAATTCAGCAGGGAAAAGATGAATTCTTCATAAATCAATAATACATGCTACAATGAGACTCTAAATTCATTATAAGATCGTATATAAATATTTTCGATACCATACGCTAATGAAGTTTCTTTCCAACTTGACAAAAAATAGTGCTTCTCTTGAGGTATATAACGCAAGAACTATCTTAATACAAAAATTTCAATTTTTTCGTGTTAGTAAAATGTAAAATTTTGTCCGGTTAGAGACATCCAAAATGTTGTGCCTTTAAAAAATGTTTGTTAACTATTGCTTTTGACTTTTACCTCCAACTATGTGGTACATAATGAAATTAGAACCCAAAATGTAAATTACAAGAATTCCTGATTGGTATTTCGTATTTCCTTTGAAATAGAACAATTTTATCGCCTGTCGAGCTTCAGAATGAACGATAATCATGTCGATTATGATCAGGAATAGAATATACGTCGTCTACAATTGTTCTACTATATCATGATCGTTTACAAAAGGTTTTCTGGCGATGTCTTTCTGCGAGTGCTTGGTTCGTTGGAGTTCCTTCGCGAAGTACAATATCGTTTTTTTCAGGCCTTCATCCAGCGGAACTTTCGGCTCCCAATTTAAGTATTTCTTGGCGCGATTTATATCGGGTCTTCTACGCTGCGGATCATCCTCAACTGCAGCCAGCTCTATGATTTTGCTGGTGCCCCCGACTAGATCTTTAATTATCCTGGCGAATTCTATGAAATGCAGATAAAACAATTTATTTTTGTATACTCAACTATGAAATTGACACAAATTTGCTCGAATTTAGCTTACCCTCGATCGTGTGTTCCACAGGATTTCCTATGTTTACGGGCATCGTGTAATTCGAGGCCATCAGAGACACCAGACCGTCCACGAGGTCGGACACGTATTGAAACGATCTCGTCTGCTTACCATTGCCATAAATCGTTATGGAATCGTTCTGCAGAGCTTGGAGTATAAAATTTGAAACTACACGACCATCGTTCATATGCATTCGAGGACCAAACGTGTTGAATATTCTAGCTACGCGAACTTCAACGCCTTCTTGGCGCATGTAAGCATAGCTCAGAGTCTCTGCCACGCGTTTTCCCTCGTCGTAACAGGCTCGGGGACCTGAAAATCAGTAGATATACTTTGTAACGCTCAACACTTATCAAAAAGTACTTAAAACGTAATTTCGGTGAAAAGAAATCAGTTTTACAACAAAACTAATTTGAGACCAATACTTTTATTTATTAATTTGAATAGTTATTCGACTAGCAATTTCCCACACTATAATTAGACTTGAAATTGAGCTTTGAAATGTTACATAAATTTATAAATCAAAGTTTTAAAAGTTAGCAAATAAAATTTAAATATTCGTGTGTCCGACGATAATTAGAATTTTTATCGATTTAACGAAAATTTCTTCTATTTTGCAAATATTTTCGAAAATAGCGACATAACTCAAGAGTTTACAACACCAAATCTTTTGGAATTATTACTTTAATTTCTGTAAATAAATGGAAGAATTAAGAAATTAGAGAGAACACCGAAAAAGACGGCAAATCGATTGAGGCATTCGGCGCCCAAAATTATTTTGATACTTATTTTTATTAAAATACACAAAATCAAAATCTTTACGAAATTTAGAATCCTCAACCAATTTTCACCAAATTCATTGCCGAAAATTGTTTTATTTTAGTCCATCTCTGCAGAAATATTTAGCCGGAAAGTTCGACATTCTTGCGAAATAGAGTGTGAATACACATGTTGTCACAAGTGTTTCAATTATTGCATAAATTATTACAAACGAACGAGCGTAACTTCTGTACTTGTCTGCCAAATTTCGGTTAGATTGATGAAGCCGTTCTTAAGGTATACAGGTTTAAATTTGCAGACACGCACACACATCCAAACATTTAAAAAAATGTGATTTCTAGACATTTTGGAATAATTTAAAGACCTTGACACTGAAACCTCGATTTTTTTCATAAAAACAAAGCTTTCTGTATGAAAAATCTAAATAAATTTTTCTGACCAATATTTACCAATAGGATTAACGTTACCCCAGTAAGTCTCCATCTGCGGATGTTCGTTGGGATCTCCGTAAATTTCCGACGTACTGGCGATCAGAACCCGAGCTCCGACGCGTTTTGCCAATCCGAGCATATTAATGGTACCCAAAGTGTTGGTTTTTAGTGTTTTAACAGGATTTAGCATATAGTGAGGCGGACTGGCAGGACTGGCGAGATGATAGATTTCATCGACCTCCAGATAGAGCGGTCTCACGATGTCGTGATGAACGAGCTCAAAATTCTCGTGTCCCACCCAGTGTTCGACGTTTCGTTTTCTTCCGGTAAAAAAATTGTCCACAACGATGACCTCGTGGCCTGCAAGCATCAAGCGATCCACTAGGTGCGAACCCACGAAACCCGCACCTCCCGTCACCAATATTCTTCTTCTATTTTTGTAATTCAAAAATTTCACGGTCGGAAAGTTTTTCGGTATGCGATTGTCGATCTTGGCCTCTATATGCCTCAACTTATCCTCCAACTCTTGAATCCGGTTCTTCGCCTCTTGAAGATCATTGATCGCAACGTCCGGGATTTCCTCCGCCTCGTAGTCCCTCTTGTCCGCCGTTTCGATGTCATTCTCCCCGTTTATCGCCTCGTACCTCGACTTTCGCTTCTGCTGTCGAGTCCTCGGATAGGAATCGACATCCTCAGTGTCTACGAGACCCTGGTAAAAACCCAGTACTGCAAACCAATGGAATTATCAAATCATGAAATCATTACATATGCAGTTCTACTATTCGTTAAAAATGTAATTCTTTTTTTTTTTTTTTTTGAAAACATGCTTCTACATTCGCTCAGAGAAATAACTGAACTTCAATTGAAGTAATCAAATGTTTACTGATTTCAATATCTTGACTAAATTTTATTCTCAACTTAAATAAAGCACATACAATTCAATAAAATAAAATTATCAATGAAAAGTATTTTAATCAATTGGAAATTCGGCTATTGATGAAAAATTTATTTCAATAAATTCAATTAATTTGATGTTAATGAATGATGGAACAGAGTTTCTTCTATGCCATCAACTCGCAGTCAAATACATTGCAAGGTAATAGTATAGAAGAACCTTTGTTCCATCAACCATTAATCTGAATTACAATATAATGAATGCAATTAAATGCAAAACATACAAATAATATTGTCAATGAAACATAATTGAAACATTTATAAATTTATCTATTTGTGAAGAATATACTTCAATAATTTCAATAAATTTGACATTAACGGATGATGGAACAGAGTTTCTTTCTATACTATTAACTCGCAGTATATTTAACTGCAGAGCAGAAGGGTCTGCGGAATAAATACAGCGTAAAATTGAAATTCTATGTAGAACCAAGATAGGTCAACTATTAATTTATCTGAAACTCAAACCGAGGAGAAATAGAACTATTTTCAAAATAAACATGTGCAGTATTGTAGTTATTTACAAAATCATAATTGTGCGGAATTGAAAATCAGCGGAAACAGAACATCTGTGTATAATTGCAATTTTTTTGCAAACATCAAATTGTGTAGAATCAGAGTTTTTTGCAAACGTCAAATGGTGTAGAATCAGAGTTTTTTGCAAACATCAAATTGTGTAGAAGGAGTTTTTGCTGAACAAAAATATCAAAATATATAAAATTAGAAATTTTTGTAGAATAAAAATGTGTAGAATTGGTAATTGGCGCTAAACCAAAATCGTTATTAGTAGAATTCCGTTAAGAAATAAAACGCTTTGACCTCCATTTCTGTATAAAGCTCAATTATATATAATTTGTATCCGACTTGAAACTCAAATTTTTATGATATAAACATAAACAATATTTCCAATAAAAAAAAGATTACAACATTAAGCGTGTGTAGAACCAAATGATCGGAAGAGCAGAAGTTATTTTTTAAAAAAATTTTACAACGAAACATTAGAGATAAATGAAGCGGACTCATTGAAAATACTCTGATACTTACTTAACAAAATGCAGATGATGAGAAATGCAATTTTCATTTTACGCTGGGTAACAGTCATTTCTTCCAGAATTTACATCTCTGTCTTGAGTTCGTCAGCTTTGGACATTCTCTCGAAATTTTGATCTTTTTTTCCTGACTATACCCTTCCACGGAAGCAACAGCTTTTCACACTTAATTTATTTCAACTCTGCACACGAAAACCAAACAGCAAAGAGGGGAATAGCCGGGGGAACGGGGCAGAGGGAAGAAACGAGTTTAAAAGGCGAATTTTAAGGAGATTTAGTGGACAGCCAACAGGTAAAACGCTGAGCAAGACATAACCCTTGCGACAACGGTTACGACAAGTTATGTCAACCGGGGAGGAACAATACATCTGTTTGGTTAAGATCCAAGAATTTTATTGACCGAGAATATCACGGTTGAAGCTCTGCATTAATTTACTATCACTTGTCCTATTATCCATCGCGACGAAAGTGCTGTCATCGAATACCATGTTTTTGAATTTTTTTACGTCCATTGATCACTAAATTTCTGATTCGTCCGATTAGTTGCTGGATTTTTAAGCCTAAATTCGCGAGTCTTTTTAGTTAAAAATACGTATGTAGCATTCTGTTGAAATGATGCAGTTATTTTGCCGAAAGATAAAGAGTGGATGAGGAAGAGAGAGAGAGACGGCAGGTATAACCTTGTCTTTGGCTAAAGGTGCTCGCACATGAAACAACGTTGGTCATAAACGGATCGTTCACAAGTGAAGGTAGAGCTCTGCTAAAGCTACGTTCGGAAACAGAGCAGCAACCGTCGGTATTCACTGCACGCATCGTGACGTGACCAGTCGCGTGACGGTCGTGTGCTATAACGTACCCCGGTCGTGTGCTATAACGTACCCCGTTCCTGTTAGCGATTGCTTGTAGTACTCCGCCTACGGGCAGGACAGGCAACGTTGTTTCATGTGTGAGCAACCTTAACGTGATGTGCTACATATTTCTGTTGGCCTTTCTCACTCCTCCCCGATCGCATATGGTGCTACCTCCCTTGTGGCGGCTCAGTCAGTATAGCACATTACCTTGTTGTGCTCACCAATACGAAACTACGTTAAAAACATATACGCAGTGCTAATCAATCTCGCGATTGCCGTGTGCTGTAAAGGTGAGGCGAAACCTACTCAGTCGGTAACACACCTTTCCAAATCAAATTGAGATTTCAGAAAAAAAACGAAGTTTGAATAATAGCTCGATGTGCTGTACATCATTTAAATCTTTGCTCTTATCTGTAAAGTTCCGACATCCTAGAAAAAATGTGGACGGTAAGGTTTGTTATTGACCGGGTTCAGACTGAAAAAACACTCTCTCTGGCTTCTTCGCGATCTAGTAAAGGTTTGTTGTGCTACATGTCGACGTTCTCGGTCAGATCGCCATGCATGCGAGAGAGATAACGAAGATTTTACATCCTGAATTTGTCCGCCATGATTGATCTTTCGGATAAAAAATTAGAACTCCTCGTTTATTCAAATGATCACTCATGGCAGAGAAATTTGTATTACAGATTTTGTTACCGATCCAGGGATGAATATCACTTTAAGGTGATGACGAAAAAGAGAAAACACCAAACTGCGTTTATTCATTTTACATATATTGCCAAAGTTTCATCGAATTTCGTTAAAGGTTTTTCGCGAAATACTTTTCGCCGTTTTTGACAAATTTTTTGCCTTGTCGATACCTGTTTTACTGTTTTACCTGTTACCTGTTTTAATCTTAAGTTGATCGACCTACTCGGTCGATAACAAAAACTATAATATACATTTATTTGACACGAGTGATCTTTCGCATGAAAGAGGAGAACGGCGAACTGCGTCTTACAATTCTACAGGTAACCATTCTCGTCTTTTATCCAAAAGATCAACCGTGGCGAAGAAACTCGCGATAGGAAAATTCTGCTATTCCTCTTGCACGTGAGAGTGACAGACGACATGTAGCGATTTGGTCGATGTTGTGACATCGACCAAATCGTTATAAAAGAGAGAAAGACAGCTACAATTTTACAATTCACTTTTCTTAATTAATATACAAAAGCGAATTATTAAATCCTATTACAAAATGTATTAATGAAGGGTGAAATAATAAGTTTTTCGCGCCAAACCTATGGCACCCTTGATAAAAATAAACTGCAGGGTTTTATTACCGCGACAATATCACCTCAACAGATCGGAGCATGCGCAGTCGAGCTTTTCTATAACTTAAGGGTAGTTGATCCCATGAAGACGATAGCTAGTGGAAGGGTGCGGTGGAGGTAAAAAATGTCAACCTAATGGTATGGAGGGGGGTTCAACAAGTCACGCTGCCGGCCTTCCCGATCATCAACGCCTCTACCGTTCGTCATTCGCACTTTGGCCGCGACCGATACCACGTCGTCGTCTGTAGGACCTGCTGCTGCCACCCCCTATTTAAGGCACACAACAAGAGAAACGAGTATCCAGTACAAAGGAAGCGTTTCAAGTGATTTTTTCTACAGTCACGGTGGCAGTGGCGCACGGTAAATATGGCAGATGTCATCGATTGTAATTTTCCCGTTTGGGGCTTATTGCCGAAGAAAGAAACCGGTGTTAATCAGTTCCTCATCAAGTATCCGGAGTACGATGGACGTGGTACCGTTATCGCGATTCTCGATTCCGGGGTGGATCCTGGCGCACCTGGATTACAGGTAAAAAAAATCATTATATCCGTCGACCTGTCTCTTTCTTTTCTCATAAAGTACATCACGCACTGTTTTTATTCTTATTATTTACACTTCAACGATAAATTATACTCCGCTCCGTTTTTCTCGACCGTCGGTTTTTCAGTACATAGAATGACAGTCAAATTACAAAATCTATTCATGTCGCTTCTCCTTTCGTTCGTCAATAACAATAAATAAGAAAAATCGTACTTTTATTACAAATTTTTTGTTATCTTGCTGCTTTGGAAAATCTATTACTTATATTATTATTATTATTATTATTATTATTATTATTATGTTGCAAAATATAAAATTTGCTTTTTCATTAAATTGAGATAAATTTATTTTTCCTTTGCCACGTTTGCCTGTTATCTCCAAACAGGTGGACAACCGATGAATAGGAAAATATATTTTTATTTTAATTAAATTTGTACGCCTATATTTTTCACCACTATATTCGACTCTAGTAATCCTTTAAGTCTTTTCAATATTTATACATATTTTCGGATGAATAACTCAAAATTTTGTTTAATAATTTTATAATAATTTGTTTTTTTGTAAAATTTCATTTATTCATTCATAATTTTATCAAATTTAAACAACTAAATAGCTTCTCTCCGAATTCAACACCGATCGTCTGTTCATATTGGTCTGTGAAGAACTATTTAGCTCGACAGATTAATAATTATAAGTGCCAGCCTACAAACAGAATTCTTTGACAAAATTCAATAATACATCAAATCTTCATGACTGCAGGTATCTTATTGAAAATTGGAACAAATAATGAAATTAGAGGTAGGTTAGACCCCTACCTGTCTACTAAATTTCAACCTAACACTTGAAGCCACTCTCAAGTTATAAATATTTTTATTTTTTTGGTCCAACATCCATACACACACACATTCATACATTATCTCTAACTGTGATTTTTAGATGTTTTGAAACAACCTGAATGCAATAAGATGAAAATCGCAATAAAAAAGAACATATTCACAAGAACGGAACTTTTTGAGGAAGCAAAATTCTGGTTTTTCAATGAAATTGAAAGAAATAAATTTTTCTTTGATAACTTTACATCAGCTTTGTCTCTTATCTCTAAACAGGTGACATCCGACGGAAAACCAAAAATTATAGCACGCTTTGACTGCAGCGGTGCTGGAGATGTAGACACTAGCACTGTGGTTAACGATGTAGAAGGATACATCACTGGAGTAACAGGGCGCAAGCTCAAGGTATGAAATTTTGATGAAATCACAATTTCTCTAATGTGTTCTTTTATCTGTTCGGTACTTCATTCCTGATTTAAAAACCTGATTTTATTTAATCCAAAATCCAAAAGACACTGCTGGCACAAAAAATTATTTTTATTTCTCACAAATTATAAATATTTTCAACAGTAGAATAACAATAATAATCCTGAAATAGTGATAGTTAAATATTTTTTTTATAAACCTTTTTGTTTTTTTTTTTCTATTCATAAACTATTCAGAATACTTTCGGACTATCTATGCAGATATTTGAGAGATTTTTAAAGCAACCGTGCTTAGAATTTTTAGTAGTACAACTCTTTAGGTCGCAGTCGATCTACAGCCTTTAGTCTATTATCGTTTTTTGGCTGTATATTCTATTATTATTCCATTAATCTTCTCAAAAAAATAAATAAATAATTATATTGTTAATTGAATTTGCTTATTTATGAATGAAAAGTTCCACGATTTTCTTCACATGAGAATTATAATAAAATACACGTAGAATATATCATGTTTTGTTTATAATATTTTTAAGTAATAAAGCAACACTTTTCTGCGTAATTCAAAGCGAAAGATGAATTATTTGTTTATAACGATGTACTTATACCGATGTACAGGTCGTAGTTTAACTACGTGATTTTTTCCGTCACGATTGATCTATCGAATAAATGACGAGAACGTTGAACTGTAGAATTGTGAGAGGCAGTTCACTGTTCTTCATTTTAGTCTGAACGATGAGTCGTGGCAAAGAAATTGATATTATATTTGTTGATACCGATCGAGAGATAGCGGATCGCATGAAATACATTTCTTTTTGTCCATATTTTAATTTTTTTTTTGTTACAGCTACCATTCAAGTGGAACAATCCTACAGGAGATTATCATATCGGCGTAACTTATCCGTATTCTCTATATCCGTCCAAATTGGCAGAGAAAATAACGGCCGAGAGAAAAAAGCGTTTCTGGGACGATGGCCAAAAGACGGCACTGGCCGAAGCGACCAGGAAGCTGCAGGTACAATTTCTTATACAGAAAAAGCCACGAAATTGTGTAAACAATGATTTTTTTAAAATCAATATATTCGATTTTTATACTTTTTTTTTAAACAATAATTGACTCGACAGTTGTCCTTGAGATGGACATATGCAAAGTAGAATTTGAAACCGAGTCATCCAAAGATAGTGTTGTTTGTAGGGGGATGCGTTGAACCACAATGCTGTACATTTTAATTGGGCCAAGTATTTCGGAGCGTGCCGATGTGGTCTTCGGCCTCACGCTATATTTGTCATTGGCAGATTGATGAAGGGAGTCGCGAACGATCACCCGGCGCCAATTATATAATCAATTGAGGGATTGACGAGAGACACGTTAAACTTGCCGCAATACATTGTACGCAATAGATACAAACCCGCGAATCCCGACTCGAGAAAGGATTGCGGTGATGCGGGTTGTAACAGATGTTTGCAATTCGCCGGTTGCGATATCTAGATTCGTCAACGATTCATCTATTTTGAATCGTCACACCTTGAATAAAAAAATGTTGCTATAGCGAACTCTTGGCTTGAGACTCATTTTTCATAG
This sequence comes from Cylloceria caligata, assembly GCA_963942595.1. Lineage (NCBI taxonomy): Eukaryota > Metazoa > Arthropoda > Insecta > Hymenoptera > Ichneumonidae > Cylloceria > Cylloceria caligata. The sequence goes on from OZ012705.1 coordinate 70,790,066, forward strand.
CTATCTTATTTAAGAGGCAGATGGTGAAACTGAAAATGTTTGAAAAGTCGATTCTATTTTTTTTAACCCTTCAGATAAAAGTGACGTGCTGGATGCGGCATGCGGATCCTGTAACATTGATCGGGTTACGCGCTGAACCGTCAAAATATCGTCAAAAAATTTCAAAATTATTTTTAAAGCCAGGTTAAGGTGCATTTTCTTTCATTGTATGAACGGAAAATGATTACTCACCGGTGTATTATTCTTACAAAGAAATGCAAGCCATGCTATTCGTTGTTAACAAAAAATTCTTTGTCTCTGAAGGGTTAAAGGTACTCGAAGACATCAGCCGTTTCGTGGGAGCAAATTTGTAGGATTTTCTTTAAATTCGATGAGGGAATCAGGATTGAATGAAAAATTATTCTACACTTTTTTTATTAAATATGGACGTGGGAGTCGACAATTTGTAGAAAAGGATTCTACAACACTTTTTTGAAAGGCAGACAAGGGAGTCTCATTTATGAGAAAGAACTCACAACATTTTTTTAATATGTAGACAGGGAAAGCGAAAACGAATGAGTAACGATGAACTGTAATATTTTTGTAAGGCAAATGAAGGAATCGAAAATATGTAGAAAAGTTTTGAAAGCATCGTTTTAAATCTTTCATATACGGGTGACACACTGGTGCATCATACGGATCCTGTCGTATTATTCGGATAAATGAGCTGAGAGTCGTAAAAATATCGTTAAAAAATGGCAAAATAAGGTTTACAGTTTACAGTTTACAGTTTATTTGCTTTATTGATATAAAACAAAATTTACTACACGCAGGTGCAATTTTTTTACAAAGTAAAACAGATCCCGCTATTTGTTCCCAACAAAAAATTTCCTGATTTTGAACAGTCGAAAGGCAACAGAGAATCGTCATTTAATGACAAACTTTGAATTTCCAGGAGTTTGAAGTAAAATATCCCCAAACTACGAGTCTGAAGGAAAAATTAGAGAAGGAAGAACTAGAGGCGAGGATAGAGGTACTGACTAATGCGGAGAAAAAGTTTCATGACGCCGGTCCAGCGTACGACTGCGTTGTCTTTCACGATGGTATTGAATGGAAAGCATGCATCGATACCTCGGAGGAGGGCAATCTCGAAACTGGTGTTACCCTCGGCGAATACGCCGTGAGTCATGAATACGCTCCCCTCACCCAGGAAGATCAGCTCAATATTTCCATTAATATTCACAACGAGGGTAATACCTTGGAGATCGTCAGTCTTTGCTGTAAGTATACTATGACTTTAAGAATTACTAAAAGCCATACATTTAGTGAAAAATAAGGATTCAAAGTAGAACCTTGCACGTTGCTTTTTCGTTCCACGCCCTTTTACCGATTTTAGTAAAAAAAACCGTCTTAACAAATTTTTTATCTTTAAAAAATCGTATAAAAAAATCTCCCATAATTTAATGTTCGTAACAGTGTTTAAAAAAAATCTACAGATCAAATTGTAAAGATTTGTAGAAAAAATTCCTTTTTTTTCAACATATTCTGTTAACAAAAAAAAAATAATAATAATAATTCTGAAATTCTTGATATTCGGATCTCAGGATTTTTTTCATAATCAGAACACCGTTTCGAACAATAATTAGTGAGCGAATTTTTTATACGATTTTTTTTAAGATAATAAAAAGTAATCCCTTTCCCCTTAAATTGGGAAAATCCCACCATTTGATTCTTAAAACCTCGAGAAAGTAAAGGAAAAAAAAACATGAAAGATCGTATTTTCAACTAACACAGGTAAAAGATGGATTTTCAAAAGATTAACATGAACCATTATTTTCAGCGAGTCACGGAACCCACGTAGCCTCGATAGCAGCGGCGAATTTTCCAGATAGCAAAGAACTGAACGGCGTAGCGCCAGGTGCTCAGATAGTATCGTTGACGATCGGAGACGGTAGAATCGATCCAATGGAAACGGGAACGGCGTTAATACGCGCGATGATTTGGATGATGCAGCGACAGATAAAAGTTCATGTGATAAACATGAGTTACGGAGAGCACGCAAACTGGACCAACACGGGTCGAATAATGGACCTGATGAACGAGGTTGTGGACAAATACGGAGTTTCGTGGGTCGCTGCAGCAGGAAATCTCGGTCCGGCTCTGTGTACGATTGGTACACCGCCAGACATCAGCTCGGCGAATATAATCAGCGTCGGAGCTTACGTGTCCCCCGATATGATGGTTGCCGAGTATTCATTGAGGGAAAAGTTACCGGGAATGCCCTACACGTGGTCCTCGAGAGGTCCCATGATCGACGGCGGTGCGGGTATCACCATTTGCGCGCCCGGCGGTGCTATAACAAGCGTGCCAAATTTTACGCTCAGAAAGAACCAACTGATGAACGGCACGAGCATGGCGAGCCCACACGTCGCTGGAGCAGTTGGTGAGAACTTATAACTTGTATATCAAATTTTTGTGCAGAGCGTTTTCCACAAAATGTCTGTAAAAGCCGGGCTTAATGATCTCATCAGAGATAGAAACAACTCGTATTTTAAAAAAAGGTATTCATATGATCATTCTGAAAAAATTACATTTTTTATGAAAAAAAATTATATTGTAAATAAATTTGCGATTTATCATGAATAATTCATCGAATTGTTAATTAACCGTTAATTGTTCATAAAATAAAAAACTTCTCATTAATTGTTATTTCAATTTTTCATTTATCGTTAATTATAGCAATGAATTCAAAGATTTATTAATTATTTAGCTGTTATTAATGTAGGTGCAATGGAATTGAATCTTTTTCGTTTAATTTAATTAAATAGCGGTCCTAATATCCGGACTTCAAGCGAAGAACATTGCGTACTCGCCGTACAGCATCAAGAGAGCACTGGAAAATAGCGCAATGTACATAGACCATCTGGATCCCTTTGCTCAAGGCTGCGGGCTGCTGCAAGTTGAGCGAGCTTTCGAAAATCTCGTTGAGTACAGTGATGCGATTGAGAGGGACGTGAGATTCGCGATCAATTGTGGTGTCAATGCTTGCAAGGGTATTCACATGAGATCCGGGGTTATCGATCGACCGAAGGACTGCACCATCACCGTCGAGCCCGTTTTCCTCGACACCGAAAATATTGGTTACTTTATATCCCTACAAACTAATCAATTTATACAAAATTTAAATGATTCAGTCACTCAATTTATTTTAAAAAAAGCTGCAAGCTTAAACTTCCGAATTGCTGTCTCAAAATTTAACACAAAGCACAAAGCCCTTTTATGAGGAATTATTCTTGCCAATGTTAGCTTCCTAGTAGAGGAAGTTTTGCTCAATTTATGAAACTTGAAGAAAGCAATTTATACGATTCAACTTTTTCTAATCTTTATTTGTTATATAGTATCACTTCTATCATTCAAATAAAATCTATTGATCTGCAAAAATTCTGCACGATATTTCAAAATCAACGGAATTTGGAGCAATCATAGATTTTTTCGAAAAATCGAACTATTTCATAAAAGCCGAAACGTTTCATTGATTTTCGCAACATTGAATACAAATATCCTTCAATGAGGTTCTATTCACGTAAAAATGCCATAATTTTTCAGCATCTGTAATAATCGCTACAAACAAGCCTCATTATTATCCACTTTTCACAAGGCCACCTCTTGACATAAATGTTATAATTGATGATGGCTTCCTTGTAGAGGGAGCAATATGCAAGGTTCTACGTTTCGGGCGTGTTTGAAAACTGTATACACCAAGCTCATCTTCTCGAAATCTGTAAATGTTAACGAACTATCTAGTAGCGAGTTCTGCAGTTTTATATGGGTTTAGAACACATGCATTCATGTTTTCTTCCATTTTTTATAATTTTGTAGAAAGCTACAGCCGGGTATTTTTCATTTTGCTCAAGTTAGCGTGTTTACGTCGTTTTCCTTTAAAAAAATGGAATATAAATTCTGGTAAAATGTTAATGGGCGTACAAATTTCAATCAAATCTTTCACGATAAAAGGGGAGTAATCGTACCAAATTTTAGCCCGATAGTTTAAGTTATGCTCAGGTTATAGTCGATTGAATTATTTATTACCCGTGACACACACATACACGCACGCACACGAACCCCGGACATTTTGTCAAAATAAAAATGTTGTTTTATCTTTCGCAGATCCGCAACGTAAGATCGACTTTAGTCTTCGCCTATCTCTGATATGCGAAGTCTCGTGGGTACAATTTCCTGCGCATTTTGAGCTGATGAACATGCCACGAGCGATTGGCGTTCGTGTGGACGGCGTTAAACTGCCAGAGGGTGTTCACTCGGCAGTAATTCGCGCCTACGACGTTGAGAACGTCGATAAAGGCCCGGTTTTCCGTATACCGATTACAGTCGTTCAACCATTGACGATACCAAAGACTGCTAATCTTCCTGATTTGCACTACAATCACGTTCTCTTCAAGCCCAATACGATTAATCGTCATTTTGTTCTCGTTCCTGACGACGCAACCTGGGCAGGTAATTTCACACTAGCATGCACTTATATTACTTCGCAAGTTATACAACTAATATTTCTTTTTTTATTAGCTTTGATTTACCTTCGCATGAACATCTGAGGTTTTTAGCGATTTAAAACTAATTATTGAATTGGTAATTCAACGTATCTCTTTCAGTTTTGCGACTGAAAGGCACCGAGAAAGAAAAAACCGGCCGATTCGTCATTCACACTGTGCAACTAAAGTCACGACTTGTCTGCAAAACTATCGAGCTCAATAAAATGGTCAATATTACGTCCCAATCGGAAACCGTCCTAGGATTTGCTGTACAGGTATTGTTAAACTTTTTTCTTTTTCATTTTTTGTCTTGCCAAAATCGTTTTAAACTAATTATTCAGATTTTATTGATCGGAATTATGTATTTGGGTATAAAAATTTATCTGAGGTGAATTGAAATATCAACAACAACGAGATTTCCAGTTAATTTTTAACATCAAATTTACTTATTTCTTTTTAATTTCGCTATTTTTAATTTAAGAACAAAAAATAAATTTTTCATTGAAAACAATAGTAATAGTTTTTTTATGTTCTCTCGTTTTACGTGTGTGAGCAGGTAATGTAGGTTCCATGATATATTATCACCCGACAAAAAATATCACGGACAAAAGATCACAGAAAAATTTATATTCACAATTTGAATTTATTTAATAATAAATTCCTATAATGAAATATTGTATGCAACGCTTTTCAAATATTCCAATATATTTTTGAGGTCGTACTCCAATATAGCACGGTTTAGTCGTACATCGTAATTACGGTAGAGCATTTTTAGACAGTAATACGACAGCAAAACCATTTGGCACACCTGGTAGCACTTGACAAATATTGATACCGGGCGCATCGTCAGATTTTTTAGTACCTTTCGTTATCTTCGCTTAAGACTTACGATCCTCGATCGAAGTAGCACTACATTAATGAAAGCACAATATTTAAATAAAATGTACTCCCACAAACCACGAAACGACAAAAATATCAGAGGTACTTCGACTATAACAACTGTAACTATTGTTCTTGTATGAAGTACAACTCGAAGTAATAGTATCCTCGTTCTTAAGACCCCGCAAATACACATAACCGTCCTGTATTAGAAGCGGCTTTCCTTCCTGTTACGTAATAAATGTCAGCACCATGACGGCAGAGCCGTCGCTCTATACACAATCGATGTTAAATTAACTCGACGATCTACATACAATAGACTTTCAACATCAGGAATCATCACCATTTTCACGAAAACATTATTCACACTCACGCCAATATCTCAACACCGATAAATCACGATTCTGACATTTTTGTATGATATTTTGTCGTGGAGAAAAAATATAGTTCTGTGATCTTTTGTCGGTGATATTTCATCCTGTGATATTATATCGTGTCACCGTCATTTTGTATTTATCAGAGTGTGTGATCGTGAGCGATGAGCATTCGGACAGCATCCTTCAACCCTTCTTTTCCTTCTCTCTTTGGTGGTGGGTGTGTTTTTTTGTTGCTATGTTAGGAATATCGACATTTAAAAAAACAATATTGAAAATGACAAGTATCTTGAACGTAAGATATGATACGTAGTTTGGATAAAGTTGTGAGGGAGGAAAGCATAGAAAATAAACACAGAGATTTTTTTAACTTTATTTATATTAACGAAAATAATTATTAATTGGAATGTAAGTTTTTATATGAAAAAGTATAGATTGTTGGTGAAAATTAATAAATAAATATGAATTTACCCTGAAATTTTACGTCTTTGCAGGGAGGATTGATATTGGAGGTAGCGGTTGCGAAGTACTGGGCGAATTTGGGTGAAATATTCGTCGACTACTCAATAGAGTTTCACGGTATACACGTGGTGGACGGAAACATGACAATGCAATCGGGCGACGGTGTGCATCGTCTGGAGTTGCGTAGCTCATTGAGACACGAGGAAGTGGTGCCGAGTATAACTTTGAAAACAGCGGTGCAGGTTCTCCGACCGACCGAGTCAAAAATCTCGCCGCTCGGTGCTCGCGACATTATTCCACCGGCTCGACAGATCTACGAGTTGCAGTTGACGTACACATTCCACGTAGCCAAAACTACCGAAGTAACGCCCAATGCCGCGTTACTTAGCGATCTTCTCTACGAGAGCGAGTACGAATCGCAGATGTGGATGATTTACGATTGTAACAAACAACTCATATTCTGCGGTGATGCCTATCCGTCTAAGGTGAGATCCACGGCGATTAAAAGCAATTGAATCGTTACTTTCTTATTTCTTTACAAAATTCTAATTTTTCGATAAATTTAAATATCTCAATAGTTTCTAAACTTTCACCGAATACAATTTATTGCACAAATCTTAAGTTTTTTTCGTCATATATTATTTTTTAAATATCAATTTTTCTACAAATTTTTTATATATTTCGATTTTCAACCAAATTTAAGTTTTCTACAAATTACGATTTTAATTGATTTATTAAAAAATGTTAATTACTCGTTTAATTGTTGCAGTATACGGTTCACAAGATGGAAAAGGGTGATTACACGCTCAAGATGCATGTACGACACGAGAAGAAAGATCTCCTCGATCGCCTTACGGACATGGCGATACTCGTGAGTCAAAAACTCAGTTCACCGATAAATCTCGACGTCTACGCTCATCAGTCGCAAGCGATAATCGGTGGCAAGAAGATGGTCACTGCCTCTGTACCACCGGGCCACGTTATTCCCTTATACATAGCTCCGATTACCAACGAAAACAAGTAAGTCTCCAAATTTACTTTACTAATGACTAAAATTAATGTCATTCGAAAAAACATTGAATTTAGCGGAGAACCGAGCAAAATTAAGTTTTCTAATTGTTGTCCTAAATACCATAATGGGAATTTAAATTTTATTCATCTTCGATGTAGAAATAATTAGCTTAAAATAATTTTCTTTAAAAATTTTAGAAAGGTAAACAAAAACAATTAATTTCTTCGACATTTCCTCGTCTCCTTCAACGTCGATGATACTCAACTCAATTTATTTTCTTTTTTCCTTTTATATCGCAACGCAGCTCAGAAAACAAGTGAGTCACTGATATTTTGAGAAAGAAAGGTTTTCATTGCATTTCTGTCACGCCACTGCTTTGATTATCGTTTCGAAAGATCCTTTAGCATTCCTGTAAACGCTTTTAGCAATTATACATAAAATATTTCAAAGCAACAGTAGCAGCACCATTTAATCCTTCTAAGCTTTTTATTGCAATAAAAAAAGTTAGGTTTTAACTATTTAAGGAAGACGAAGCGCTTCACACTTGTCCAATCATTGTTATTTTTTTTAACCGTTTTAACAATTTTTGGTGGTTTGTTCGCCTGTTGTTAAAGTTAAGTTAAATAGCATTATGCACTCTTAAGGGGGTGATCCATCGATTCTAGTAAAAACAAACCTACTGCATAGAAGAACATAGTAGAGCTTTCTTATTATTCTCCACCTTCCGCAAAACTACCTTCATGAAGAAGTATATTGATCGATTCCTCAAAGAGAAAGCTCTGTAAAGGGTGGAAAATAATGTGGAAGCAATGTGCAAGCTTCAACCTTGCAGGTTTTTAAAAATATTGTACATACTTTACACGTCAAAATTTGTAAAAGTTAGCGAATCAATAATTTGAGAAAAAAAATTCCTATATTTTATTACCTAATCCAATTCCATACAAATTTTATATCAAGCAACCTTGGTTATAACTAAACTTGTACAGAAAATTTAATTTTGATAGCTAGCATGTTGACGTCGAATTCATATTTTTGAAAAAAAAAATGTCATCTCTCTTAAAATTGCGGTGATTTCGTTGATTTTTATTCATTTTACTCCTACGATCGGTTGATAATTTCTCCATTCGCTCACTAAACTTTAGACTGATATTTCAAGTCGCTCTGGTATTAATGAAGATTAATTTTCTATGAGTAAACGTAAGGTCAAATGAACGTAACTTTTGTTACAATTCAATAGTGATCATCCTTGGTCTAAACTTCAGGCTTACACAAAGTTCCAGTTCAATTGTTTTTAAACTATTCGTTATCGCGTTCACCACCATTTTTGGTGAAATATAAATAATAAATATAAATATAAATAATAAATATAAATATAAATATACATAATAAATATAAATGTAAATAAAGTCTTAAAAAATGTCGACTATTTCAATAATTGTTATGAAAATTACAACAAATAAAGAGAAATTAGTATTTTACTTTGATGCAAAATTTTAACCACGATCCGTCGAATCGACTTTGAATTATAAGCGCGCTACTTTCGAAGTCCTTGACACAAGGGAATACATGCACACGCGTACATATGCACACAAATGGTTTTACCAAAAAATATGAAAAACGAAAATATTCCTAATATTTGTATCCCTTTGTCGACTCAAAACAAATTAAATGTCAAGCAATGTTAACGGTAGCTCGACATGTATGTAAAGCTTCAGCAGTTATGGTCTCAACGACTTTTTTAACACATGCAGCAGACATTTTTTCTAAGCGTGATTTTTGAATTTTTTAAAACATTCTGAACACGTCGACATAGAAATCTTTTTAAAAATGTTCACGAAAACAACGCTTCCTCTATGAGTTAGCAAAACGAGAGTATGTTAGAGGAGTATAAAGCGAATATGCTAAAAAAAAAAGGAAATGGTTTGTCGCTTTGTTTTTGAGATATCGTGAGTTAAATAAAAATGTGGTAGCGAGTGAGTGACGCATGTGTTGTCTGCCACGTATAATCCTCCTGCATACCGCCCATAACTTCATCCAACCTCGCTTAAGTGCGGAGGTACTATCTTAAAGAGAGGTTCAAGTCACGTGATAGATGGTACGAGAATCCGCAGGTGTGAGAGAGACAGAGCTAAAGAAATTAACACATTTTTCTCGGACCCAGATTTTCCGATAAATGTTGGATTTGTGGGACTCATTCTGTGCCACATTCACGCAGTGAATCCAACTCTTGTGATGTCCCTCCAAAAATCGGCGTTTACGTAAAATGTGTTGAAAGTTTTGAGATGAACTGTCAGTATCGAGCCTCACCTTAAGATGATGTGAAACATGTATAAGTGTAAAAGTGATTGAACTAATTTTGCGATCCGAAAGTTCTCCACCGCGGTGATCTGTTGGATAAAAGACCAGAACGTCGTCCTGCAGAATTGTTAGGCGGAGAGCAACGTTATCGACTTTTATCCGTTAGATCAACAGTGACAAAGAAATTCAGATTACAGTTTTTATTATCGACCAAGTACTCCACATCACCTTGAGGCAAGGCAACACCTACTCAGTCGGTAACAAATCATTCTAGATCATTTTTTTTATTGTGCACTGAGAATTCAGAACAAAAATCAATTTTTACATAATGGCTTGTTGTGCTGTACATGATGTAAAACTTTGCTCTTGCCTGCAAAGTTTCGACACTCTAGAAAAAATTTGGGCAGAATGATTTGTTACCGACGAAGTTGGCGTTTACGGTATCCCGAAAGAGCAACAGAGAAGGGTTACGCCTCCTCTTTAAAGCAGTAAATTAAAGCACCAAATAAAAGAAATAGTTTAAAAAATGTAACACAAATTTGATTAGTGTGAAGCTCGTCACTCTCCTAAATTATGATTCTTGTAAATCGTAATTAATGAGAGATGTTTATGCATAGATTTGGCAATCTTTGTAATGAAGCAGTCTTCGAGGGATTAATAAATCATAATTTCATGCTAATTGGAAGTTTTGTGTGATTTACATCGCTACAAAACGCTAACGACTTATCGCTAGTTTGAATTTATATCGCCATTCTACAATTGCATCGATGTTGAATTTTTCGTCTTCTGTCTTTCTCCCATTTTAAAGAATATCTAAAGGCGCTAGCTTGGGCACATACCTGCAAGGCGCTGCAACCTTCTGTAAAGACGAGATCGGCAAAAAAATTGATTGTCATACATTCAAATACGTGCTTTGTGAGCCGGCGAAGAAAACTAACTCGACACCAAAGCCGGACAAGGAAAAGATCAGTAAGTGGGACGAGTACAAGGACACATTGAGAGACGTGAAGTGCATCTGGCTCGCAAAACTCGGTGGGTACATAATTATTGTTTTAATATTTTTTTAAATCGACGATAAAATAATTTATTCTCATTAAAAATCGTATCTTTCTTTCGGTTTGACATTTTAGCTCCGTCAATAAGTAAGTCTTACGAGATATTTTGGCTTGTATTGTGAAAAACCTCGTGTATCTGTTTGCCAAGTCACTGACGAGCATCCGCGTGAAGTATTTTCTGCATAATTTATTTTTCTGATAAATTAAAAATGTCCCTCACAATCGAAACCATGCGTTCGTCGTATATCAGCCATATAAGTGGTTGTAACTTTTTATGAACGATTACTATCGAAAATCTAGACGCCAATTTGGTAGAGCACCTTTCAACGTACAAAATAGAAAGTCACACGTCATAATCGAAGCATTATTGCAGATTATTTGATTGAAAAACTGAACGAAAAAATACTACATCGAAAATCGACGCAATTAGGTCGATTGTTCATTGAATATATGTTCATAATATCACCAAAAAAAATGAGAAAATGGTTTAATAAATGTTATCACCTATTGTATTAGTTGGAAGCGCTCAAACTTCCTTAAAAGTTCCGAAATTTAGTTTTAAAGTTAAATGAAACTGAAAAATACTAAGCGTGGTTTCGATGGAAAGACCTGAGCTGGTGCAAAAGTTGAAACGTAAATGGAATGCTCTATGTTCTTCCGTTAAAATGTAAAAAAAAAAACAGATAATTGAATCCCTTTCAGCATGAAAAAATGTTGCAAAACTTATATACGAAACGGTGTCCTTCCTGTTCACCTGCGAATACCACGACGATTTTCTTCCCCATCTGTAAAGAGAGTCAATATTGTTTTTGTGTGTTAATTTTGTATATTTAAATCCCCAGAGCCCGGTGAACACGCGGTTCACCTGTACAACGAATTGAAGATCGCGTATCCCGATCATCTGCCTGTTCACACTGCAATGCTAACCTCCCTCGACTCACCGGAGGCTCGTCGTCACTTGCCCCACGACGATCTTACTGAGAGCGCTGTGAGCTTTGCCGATCAGATGATCGACGTAGCGGACGCAGTAATAAGTGCTATAGATCAAGAAAAATTGTTAGCGTTCTACGGTATGAAGAGTGATCAACGACAGGATGCTACGAAGATCAAAGCCACGATGGATAAACAGAAGAGTTGTTTGATCGAGGCTTTGGTCAAGAAGGGCTGCGCCCTCGCTAGATTATACGTAAACGCAGAGCGAAAGGGTCAGCGCGAGGCGCCCAATCATTTGCGAGAATGCAGCGAAGTGTGGAACGACGTTCAGAAGTACGCCGAACCCACCGATGTCAAAGTAAGATAATGCGATGTTTGCAACAAAATCGGATATCAGAAAATTATCGAAATTATAAAATTTCAACTAGTACAACTACTCTATTCTAGTTAAACTAGGATCAACGAAAAATTCATTTTTTTAAATGTTTATTTTACGTTTATTTATTATTATTATTATTATTATTATTGTTCTTTAGAACAATAATTTAATAAAGTAAACTAAAACGATTAGCTTTAAAAATAATTTAGTAAAAGTCGTATTTCCTTAAGATGATATGAAACATTTATGGGTGCAAGAGAGACAGAACTAATCTTGCAATCCCGAATTTCTTCACCGCGGTTGATCTGTCCGATAAAAGGCGAGAACCTTGTTCTCCTCCTAACAATTCTACAGAGCAATGTCCTTGTCTTTTATCCGACAGATGAACCGCGACGGAGAAATTCGGAATCGCAAGATAAGTTATATCTCTCTTGCACCCACACATGTTCCACATCACCCGAAGGGGATGCGAAACTCTTCTCTATCTCACTCCTTCGCGATCCTTCCCGTATTTACCAATTCGGTCAATAACAGACCTTTCCATCCAATCTTTTCTAGGATGTCGGAACATTACAGATAAGATCAAAGCTTTACAAGATGCACTACGCATCAGACTATCATATATAAAGTTCGTCTATTTTGTGAAATCTCAATGCAACCTTAAACAATTGGTCTGGAAAGGTTTGGTACCGACTATAGGTTTCGCCTCACTTCAAAAGTATATTTCGCGAGCATGTTTCTTCTTTATTAAACATTGAATACCTTGTGCAAAATAATATTTACATCCATTTTTTTAGGTGATAATCCTGTCTCTGTGGCATGCACACATCAACAAGCATTATGGCCGATACCTCAAGCTGCTCACTCGTTTTTACGAAGAAAAACCGCTGAAGGAAATTGAGGAGAAGAGCGTCGACATCTCGAAGGTTCTCGGCTGGGAGCATTTTGTCAGACATATCACTAACAGAATACCAACACATTATCCCAGCGCATACAGACCATTTTGAATGGTAGTAAACGTCTTAAATTTCTTTCTTTTTACTCAAAATCCATTTTTTATCTCGAAAGAAGTGATTTTATGCTTTCTATTTTACATGTATTTAATTTTGTTACAGATTTTTTAAGACTTTTCGATTACTATCTTGACACTGAGTGAAGAACGAATCATGACTTGAACGGATAGCTCCCGAAATCCAGCGACATGGTGGGACAGAAATCCTGCCGTCCCTTTGCAAGGGAAACCAAGTGTAATACAATTAAAAATAAGAACAAAAAAAGAAACATTTATTTGTATTAAGTGTGAATTATATATTTATACATACCTACATATATCCATACATACATATGTATGAGTGTGTATGTGTGTATGCATGTATGTATTATTTTGCAATCGATGCGAGAAAGAGAACGGTACTTTTTTGCGTCGCATAATTTTTCTACAATGGTACACGAAAGTGAGCTAAACGACTCGTCATCACCGACTCCCGATGTTTGCGAACACGAAGGTCGAACATTTTCGACCGGAAGTACACCGAGTACATTGTTTCTTTTTTTTCTTCGTATCGATTTGTTTTTGTTTTCTTTTGAATCGTTAACTTCACGAAATTTTGTGAGGCAGTACATTTTTTAAAGTATCCACAAAGTCTTGTACCACTTCGGACCGAGAGGTTCAGAGAAATCGTCTACTTTCGATTTACAAGACTTCGGAACGTACAATTACGTCAGTTGTAGCGTTTATAATAAATATGGAACGAATGATCATTTAAATACGAATGAAAGTTAAATAAAATGTCTTGAAAAATTAGGATGCCGATTTGAGTACATTTTATTAAGAATTTTTTAGAAGTAGTCTTTTTTATCTTTGATGGTAGCTTTTTACTCGAGGACGCGAAAATATTCGAATGGTCTACTGAAAACTATTTCTCAAGAGTTTTATTTTATAAGTCAGCAAACACTCTTTCGAATGTTTTTGTTCCCGAAAAAACACAAGGATACGTTTTAACGTATCCTTGTGTTTTAAAAGCCCCCATGGACTGTCCACCTAATCTCAAGAATTAAGGAACAGACGCTAAGTCAATAAATGATTCAATTAAGCTTTGAGTACCGGGTGTGCCATGTTCAGCTCGTTCACTTTTGGCGCTTTTTCTTACTTTATTCTTACCTAAAGTGACTTCAGGTTAAGATAGATGGTTCAATAAAGGGCACATTACTAATTGACAACGGTAACACTGCAGCGACGATTGAAAAATAAACAATCAGTCAATTGTTATTACACAAAAAAGCTTTTTTTAATACATTTTTTTTCTTAACACTTTACCGATCGATAGCCTATTAATCGGCTTTTGGTCGTTGATGCTTACCGACCAATGGCCTAATAATCAGCTTTTGGTCGCTGATGCTTATCGACAGATAGCGTATTAAAAGGAATTTAATAAAATAAGCACTGAAATATAAGTATAGGATATACAACATAAAAATACTAAAAATACACATATTATACTATACTTTTTACTAATTTATATGTACGATAACATATAACATTATACTATGTCGTGTGGTGTGCGTTGAAACATTCTAAACACATTTGAGGTGATTTTGGACAATTGGAACAATAGGTCGTAGTTTTTTTTGCGGAGACAATGCAGAGTTTGTGCTGTTGAAAAAAAAAAAGTAAAACATGTTTTGTACATTTTGCACTGTTCCATTACATAAAGGCGACTGTTTTTTACGATATCATACCTTGACAAAATATTAACTATTTCTTCTTTCAAGTATGTCAATATATAGATTATGGTATATTATGTAATTATTAAACTAAAAACCGTTGTAATAAATAAAATAAAATTTTGTCTCCGCATACGAAACGCACAGATACTGCCGCACGAAAGTAAGAACTTTTAGTCATGAATGTGAATAATTGATGTAATTGGGTAATTGGATGGCGCTGAATCGACTGGCGATAACAATTTTGCAATCAACCCCCGGGTTATTGTTTAAACATTGAAAAACAAAGTTTGAAGTCGTCTAGTTCGGAACCTAATAACTTTATTGAAAAATATGTCAAACAAAAGTTGTTGGAGAGAAGAACATACGTAAAAAAAGTATTGAACTTTCATCTTCGCATCTTCAAAAATAAGGGAGAAAAAGACGAATGAACATTTGTTTGCATGACAAAATCGGTATTCAGAAAACGATTCAGAAGAAGCACTACTTGGAATGTAAGGGACGCAAGATAGTGCGAGGGCAAACCCAACACACACACACACAAACGCGCGACCCACTCGTGTTTTCGTGCTGACAGCATTCGCCGCATGCACGGAACGATAGAAACAACCTCCCCTGGTGCGAACGGCATAACCGTACAGTGCGTCTCTTTCTGGAAGGGATTCTCAAACAGTAATTTGTCAATATTCCACCATTTGCAGTCGTAATTTTTCCATACTTATACAATAAATAAATTTTTTAAATGCTTCAGAAAGTTAGATTAACTCTTACTAAAGCAATATGCAACAAAAAAATCCGCGATATATACGAATTTAATTTTTTTTTTTCATTTTTTGAAACTTCGAGGTTTTCGCCTCTCAATTAAATATTCATTCGTCTTTCTCTCCCTTATTTTGAAGATGCGAAGATGAAAGTTGAATACTTTTTTACGTATTTTCTTCTCTCCAACAACTTTTGTTTGATATATTTTTCGATAAAGTTATTAGGTTCCGAATTAAACAATTTAACACTTTGTTTTTCAATGTTTAAACAATAACCCGGGGATTAATTGCAAAATTGTTATCGCCAATCGATTCAGCGCCATCCAATTACCCAATTACATCAATTATTCACATTCATGACCAAAAGTTCTTACTTTCGTGCATTTTTACTGGACTAACCAGTCTAAATCGAAACAGAGCAGGCGCCAGGGAGAATCTGCGACCGGTCGGACGTGCGTATGCCGTTGAAGCGCTAACGGTCGGTAAAGTGTTAAGACGAGGCGAAAGACACTCCACGATCTATCATGTGACATCTGATACGCTATCTCTCTCAGTTCCTAAGCGATCCCTATGGTGCTGTTCTTCACCCGCCGGTAGCGTGGATTGACTCTTGCGCCTCCTCTTAAGGTGATACTTAATACCGACGGTTCACCTAAAAAATTTCAACACATTTTCGAACCCAAATTTTTGTAAGAATCCAGAAAAGTGGGGCCCAATACATCAATGTGGCACGGTGAGAGCCTTACACATCCGACATTTATCAAAAAAACTGGGTTACAAGAAAAATTTGTTATAAATTGTTTACTTTTTCTCTCTAACATAGCACTCACGGATTTTAGGGCCTTAAATCACGTGTCTTGCGTCTCTCCTTAAGATAACGTGCTACCCCTCGGTCAGTAACAAAATCTGTAATGCAAATTTCTCTGCCATGATTAAAATCTTTAAATGAAAGAGGAGAACGGTCATAAAGTTCTACAGTTCACCGTTCTCATTTTTTATTCTAAAGATCAATCGTGGCGGAGAAATTCGCTATGGAAAGATTCTGCTATCTCTCTCACATGCATGGCGTTCTGAAAGAGAAAGAGAAAGATATTTGGACCAAATATATGGATAGGAACGGAAGTGAGAGAGAAGCATCCACTGTATGAGATAAAAAAGAAAGCTGCCGAAAGTCTTTCGTTTTATCGAGAAATTTCGGTTGGTAACCAATATCTCGAAGAGACTCGATCTCTCAAATGGCTTTTGACCAACAGGAACGACTGAAGCAATTCGTCAAAATGCAATTTGAGAGTTATCTCTTTTGAATTATCGAAACATTGGTTACCACCCGAAATTTCAAAGCCTGATTTATCGATTTTTTAAACAAAAATGCAAAGTAGAAGCTTGTTCTTCGTTTTTATTTCCCTTTTTCTCACAGTTTTCTCCACGAGGAAGTAAAAAATGATCATGGCTTTGTGGAAAATGGAAATCAATGTGCAAGGATTTTTTTTTAATATTAAAGCTTCATCTCTTAAATATATTTGGAGACGAGGAACGTGTGAAAATTAAAAAAATGACGATAATGCAGCGACCTTAGTGAACCCAGGTGTGTCGCGTTGGAAGGTTACAATTAGTTATTTTTTGTTCTTTCGATTTTCTCGAAAACGTACATTTCAAGTAGTCAAACTAATTGTCCTATGAACTTGAAATTTTGCGTGAATAGACTAAATAGGTTCATCAAAAATGCTGCTGACAATCATATAAAAAACGATAATTTGTTCATCAAAAATATTCAGTCGAATTTTCTTGTGAAAAATCAAAGTATTCTTTCACATTTATAGTTTCAACCCAAGGAGAAATTTTTATGATGCAACCGAAAAGTCATCTGAATGAGTTACTCCAGCAAAAAATTATCCGTAACTTATCCTATGTTCGAAAGTCAACTTTCGGATGTATAATCGTAAAAAAATGTTACTTGGGTATTTTATATTTTTCATTAACCTCTTCGCTACGGGCGGGTCCTCGCGCTGAACGGGCGGCCGCGCTAAACATGTGCACGGTGCTCGCTGTAGTCGCCCATACTACGTCAGTGGCATTCTATGCAGAGCGACTATAGTCGCTCGTAGTAGCGAAAGCGTTATGTTGAAAATCAGAATTTGTTAAGTGCCCCTAATTGCCAGTCACTTGTCGGTAACCCTTGCAGGAAAAATGCTGATAAACACTTGTGAGGAACTATCAAAACTCATTGGTGTTTCAACAGATTTCACGAGTATTTGCCCGATTTCATTTGTTTTTTCCCGTAAAGGAACTGGGACGCCCCATTGTCAAGACTTTCCCCCCGTACTTCGGAATCGCTGCAGCACCGCAGTTATTGTAATCTTGCTTGATTATATTTGGTGAAAATATTCTTTAAAGTACGTTTTGTGTCTCTGAAAATTAACCCTTAGCGCTCTGCACGAGTTACTGAACGAATGACGGATGGCTCCGTAGCGGAGCGCTAAGGGTTAAAAGTTTATATCTAGAAAAAAAATAAAAAAATTTATTTAGCTAATGAAATTTGTCGAAGATGAGTCATTGTCACGTTAGAATATTTTGGTGGCCCTGAAAAGGGCCGTTCGAGGTATGTTGTCTCGTAGAGTTGATATAATTCACTTCTTTGAGGGAGCAGCCTTCTTAGGGGCAGCTTTCTTGGTCTTGGCAGCAGCTGGTTTGGCCTTCTTCGGTGTCGCTGGTTTTGCCTTCTTAGCGGGTGCTTTGGCCGCTGGTTTTGCTTTCGTAGTCTTAGCTTTTGGCGGTTTAGCAGCCGGTCCCTTCGAGGCTTTCTTCTTTTCGGTAATAGCTTTAGCAACAGCTTTCTTGGTAGGCACTTTCTTATCGGCAGCCGAGGCTGGCTTTTTAGCTGCTGCAGGTTTCTTGGCAGCTGCTGTCTTCTTGGGTGCTGTAGTCTTCGCAGTAGCCTTAACTTTTGGCTTGACAGATAAACTCTTGGTCTTCGAGAGCTTGAATGAGCCTGCAGCGCCCTTTCCTTTCGTCTGAACTAGGACGCCGGACGCAACGGCAGCCTTGAGGTATTTCTTGATAAACGTTGATTGCTTCTCAACGTCGACCTTGTACGTACTAGCTACGTACTTTTTGATCGCTTGAAGTGACGAGCCACCACGTTCCTTGAGAGTCGTGATCGCGGCGATGACCATCTCAGCTGTCTTCGGATGAGTTGGCTTTGCACGGGATTGCTCCGACTTGACGGATTTTGTCTTTTTCGGTGTACCACCCGGAGTGGCTGTCTTCTTCGGTGTAACAGCCAGAGCGGCTGCCGTCTTCTTCGGTGTACTAACCGGAGTGGCTGTAGCTGCTGCTGATGCTGCTGCCACGACAACTGGCGATGAAGCGACTTTATCTCCCATTGTATGAAATATGGCAGTGAAATTGGCTGGTTAAAGTTAATAACTTTTCGTAGTTGATCTACTGGAATGGTATGTTTCAGTGGACAAGCTGAGAATGTTCTGTAGCTACGTCTCCGCTTGGGACCATGACAGAGCGCGTACCATGAAGAAAGACCCGATGGTCTTGTGCGCGCATCGTTCGGCGTTAAACCGCCGCTATGGCATCAAATTCAGACTTTATATAATTTATTAAAAATACTTCCATGAGTTTTATTTATTCATCAACGTTAATATTGGGTTACTTAATATTCTGGGCGAATACCGAAAACTCCTGGAAGCCGGTCGACGGTATTAATGTGGAAAATACGCACTCTCTCAACATATATGCACATAGCCGTCATATGCATTCTTCTCTTAGAAATGCTCAATTGTTTAAAAAAACAAAAGTTAAGTTATTAAAAATATGCAGAATAAAGAGTTATATATTTAAAGTAACTTAAGAAACCAAAAGTTTGTACCAAAAATAATTAACATCTGTATGTTTTCAATCTGATTTCGGAGCAACAGTTCGTGAACTGGCAAAGGAGTGTATCGAGGATACCGATCCATGACTTATTGTTATTGGTGCATTTAATAACAATTGAATTAACTTACATCTGTCCATGTGCCAGTTTCATGAAATATTAATAATAAAATTCATATAAATAAATATAAAATATAGCCACCCATTCTCGTTGATCGTTTCGTGTAAATATGTAATGAGAGACATATGCTTTCGGCAAAAATCTTTCAATAGTTTTCGCTTCCGCTTCTGTGTTTTGTGCAGGAGATGAACCTCGTGTTCTTTTAATTCACCGATTGCATTATTTAACTTATAAGCGATATATGTTTGTTTCTTTCCCAATTTGACTGATAAATACATTAACGAGGATGGTGTATTGTTTTTAGCTTCTTACAACGTACAAAAAAAAATTGATGAATCGGTGATTTAATGATCGATCCCCGAAACATCAGTCAGTGCACGCTCAAAAACAGGAAAGTTAGGGTTGGAAATTGAGTACCGTCACGCGAAAAAAAAAGAAGTGACGAAGAAAAACAAGTCAACAACGGAGTGACGTTACCTTATAAAGTTACGAGGACAGTTGGTTGCAAACGTAATTCGTGTTTTATGTGTGAAATGATCTGGGTGCTCGTATTTTGGATAAAAGGAAAAAAATACAAAAATCGTAAGTAGGGAGGATATTGGCCAAGATTTTCGGAATCACACTGTCACACACAGTACCCAAAGCAGGAGTCGTAAACCCGACGGAGTCTCGGGAGTCCAGGATTGGGGACGGGATGGATTGCCGGATCTCCAGGATAAAGTCCTGGACTCTCTCCTGGACTACCCGGACAATTTTTTTCTGCGCGGGTTAACGGCTCTTTTAGCAAGAAATCTTATGTTAAATATAGCGATTTTGGTACGATTTGGTAACGTGTATATGAAATACCGTGTCCGCCTGAAGATCACCTTATAAATATACATAAATAGTGTAAAATTATACATATACTATTTTTGTCATTAAATTTCAAGCTTTTTTATGGTCACTGAAAAAGGTAAGGGAAACATATGTTGGGTAGTGATTTTTTTGAGTTTTCGAACCCTGCTTAAATAGTCCGAAAGAATACGATAAAACGATAGAGCCAAAAACACGATAGCCTTTCGTGCTAAGACAACATGTTTTTGGCAATATCGTATTTTATCGGACTATTTAATCAGGGTTACGAAGACCCAACAAATAACTTTTCAACATTCATTTTCCCTAGATAGCCTATCGTCTTTGTACGATAGAATACGATATAACGATAAAGCCAAAATCATGATAATAGGCTATCGTGTTTTTGGCTCTATCGCTATCACATTCTAGCAGACTTTTTACGAGGGAAAGTCAAATACATAGTATGAAAACATAATTTTGTCACTGCATGAGCTACACTCTCAAGTCTTTGCTAATATTATATGTAAAGGCTGTATCATCGATATATACGAAAAACAGAACGAAATAGCCTACGTGTATGAAATGGATCGTGAATTAAAAAGTAAATGTACGCAAGTACCAAAGAAAAGTGTTATTTACCATGATGAGTTGCCTTTATTAGACATAACGTCTCTCGTGTCATCGATGTTACCTCAATTCGAGAGAAAATAAGCATAATACTTCTCCAAGAAATATTACAGATGCTAAAAATAGTGCTTCGTTTGACTTATCAGCCCCACAATAACTACCATAAACACATAAACTCGTCAAGGAGGAGCTGGTGTATATTATGAGATTTATAATATATTGCATGAACACATTTCTCCAATAACTTTATAAGTAAAAGTGACTTTTATATCGAACGAGATTAATTAAACAGTTTTTGCATTATATCGCGACCCTCATTTATCGGAATAGCTTTTGAAATAATTATCGCATTAGTTATAAATAATATAGCAATGCTATTTGTCCAAACCCGTATTTAATAAAGGATAAAGCTTACAATCGGTTATACCTGGAACGGTAAGGTAATAAAATCATTTCAAATTTTTGGGATACTCTCCAAACCTTGACGTGCAATTTCACGTCTATTTGAAATAAGAATATTCTGACCGTTACGCGAGAAGTACGGTTATACCCTGAAACCGTGGTCATTTTAAGGGTTTAGAGTATCGAAGGTGGTCAACCAGCACCTAGTATTAGATAAAGTTTTTCTTATTAAAAATGATTTTTATTTAATGTGAAATTTTGTTGTTGCTGAATCTCAACCCTGCTTACCAACCTTTTTACAATAAATCGAAACGTAAAAATCATTAATTTAACAATGCGTCTAATGGAAAAACGGCTTTCTCGATAGTTCAATCAGACAACTAACATAATTTGTAATTAAATGACACATATATTAAACTCGCAACTTGTACATCGGATTGTAAGGATTCTTGAGAGAGATAGATATCTTGAGTTAAATTAGCAATAGCAGTGATAGAGCCATCAGACTCGGATACACCCGACAGCCCTGCATATTAATGTATACACAGAATGCAGTGTTGTGTAACGGGTACGCTACATCGACAGCTCTTGATATTTCAAATCCGAAACTTTTAATAACTTATATAAATATACTTATTTAAATAACCTAAATCGGATAAATTGATACATCTATTTTTCCGAATTTATCGGTAGAATGATTTTTCCAATGTTTCAGATATCCCGAAATATCCCCAATATTAATATTTTTAAATAGCGAATTCTACTCTTATGTCTAAGTGGACATCCCTCGGAAAATATTACTGTATCGAAAATAAATTAATTCTAACTTCGAATAACTTTCAATGTTGCTGGATTCGTTGTCAGGCACTTACAGTCTAACTTATTGGACAAAATTTACTTGGAATTAACATGAAAAGATGAGGATAATTAGAAATAAAAATAATGGATCTAAAGAAATTTACGGAATGGTAATTTCCGCTTATAAATATTTGGTTAGCGGCAAAGCTCCATAGATATATTCGAGGTGAGGTTACGTTTGACTTTTTGATCAAATCAGCTGTTGATTCCTACCTCGGAATCTATGTCGCGACTTGTCGATTTAATCTTAAATAAATAAAAATTGTGGCTGCTTAATGTTAAATTTGTACGGTTTAATGCAATTTCATATTTTTAAAGTTTCATTAGGACTAATCTGCAAAACGGGAATGTTTCAAAGTTCCCTGTGTCTATACCTAAATTTGGTAGTCTTCAGAGCGAGTGTCTTCATATAACTGTTTTATTGTCTTCGAAATTGTTAATTTCTGAAACGCATCATAAAAAAACTACACGGTCAACATTTTTCAAATTGTAAAAATTTTATAAAGTTCTTGTTTATATCAAAATGAAGTTTCAGATGTTAAAGTTGAGCGAGGCAATAATCGTGACTTAACGCGTTGGTGAATGAACCGTTATTCGACCGTAATGCAGATAGTTGACCTTAAGCGTGTAATAACGTAGTCATGGCAGGGTTGGGACAAAGTGTAGTGAATATATTTAGCGAATCAATAATAATCCTCGTTCGTTTTTGTTGGCCCTGAAAAGGGCCGTTTTTATAGGAAGATTTAAGCTCTTTCTCCTCGAATACGACGAGCCAACTGAATATCTTTCGGCATTATGGTAACTCGCTTGGCATGGATAGCGCACAAGTTCGTATCTTCAAAGAGACCCACTAGATAAGCTTCGCTAGCTTCTTGGAGAGCCATAACAGCGGAGCTTTGGAAACGCAGGTCGGTCTTGAAGTCCTGAGCAATTTCACGAACAAGTCGCTGGAAGGGCAGCTTGCGGATCAAAAGTTCAGTGCTCTTCTGATAACGACGAATTTCCCTCAGAGCTACGGTTCCAGGCCTGTAACGATGGGGCTTCTTTACTCCTCCGGTTGCTGGTGCACTCTTACGAGCTGCCTTAGTCGCAAGTTGTTTCCGGGGAGCCTTTCCGCCGGTCGACTTGCGAGCGGTTTGCTTGGTACGAGCCATTTTATCAGTAAAGTGGGAATACAAGTTCGCTACTCGAGAGCCGGTGATGAACTATAAGTCCGCAGCCTGGTAGGCCGGTTTTATAAGCCGCACTGCGACAATGACGATTCTCATTGGTTGGTGGCGGAGGGGTGGGGACATCGCAGGAAAAATGGTATATAAGCCTGGTCTCACCGGCCCAACCATCACTACCTTCTTAAGTATTCATTTGAGTGTATCATCAACCGTTGAGAAATGACTGGTCGCGGTAAGGGAGGAAAAGGATTGGGAAAAGGAGGAGCCAAGCGTCACAGGAAGGTTCTTCGTGATAACATCCAAGGAATAACCAAGCCAGCCATCCGTCGTTTGGCTCGCCGAGGTGGTGTCAAGCGTATTTCTGGCTTGATCTACGAAGAAACCCGTGGAGTCCTTAAAGTGTTTCTTGAAAATGTAATCCGTGATGCCGTCACTTACACTGAGCATGCCAAGAGGAAAACAGTGACTGCAATGGACGTCGTCTACGCTCTCAAACGTCAAGGCCGTACTCTCTACGGATTTGGTGGTTAATTTCATCTGTTGGAAAAAATCCAGGCACTTAAATCGGCCCTTTTCAGGGCCAATAAATGTTTTAAACGTGATCCATTCCTTTCGCAAATTAAGCTATCTTAAACTCGTTTATTCTATCGTATATTTTGACATTTCGCAAAACTTTTTACTGAATCTTCATTATTGATAATTTGTAGAGGCATTTAACATTCCCAACTACTATAGTCTACATTTTTACGTTTTACAATGATTCGAGACTACGCAGTGCAAATGAGGTGCATTCCGAATGCAATCCAGACGGGTTTTTCCCGTGTTTAACTTTATGGCTTATAGGTTATGTGCTATATCAATTGAGTCGTCATGAGTGGAAGTGAGATAATACCATTAACGATTGCGGAAAAGCAAGAGGCCGATAAAAATTTATAACACTTCACGGTAAAATTATGTGAAACACCCTCCTTCGTGTTCATCCGGGCCTAGTTGTTATGAAAAATTGTAATCCAATTTACTCAAAGACAATTGACATTTTTTGAGAAACAAGTAAATTCGGTTCGACTGCAATTTATAGATAAATTGAATTTGAATCTTTCTAGCATATTATTTCCGACCCAGATTTTCTGATAAATGAACTTGTGAGGCCCACTCACGCCACATTCACGCATGAGCTTCACAAATCCTCAAATCTGAATTTGAAAGAACCCAGATCCGGTACTCGGTCGGTAATAAGAACTGTAATCTGAGTTTCTTCGTGATCGTTGATCTGTCGCTCGTCTTTTATCCGATTGATTAACTGTGGCGGAGAAATTTGGGATCGCGGAATCAGTTATATCTCTTGCATTCATACATGTTCCACATCATTTTAAGACGATGTGAAACAAATAGTGTCATCAAACGCGTCCTCTGATTTATCGGTAAATAGTAAAAAAAACGTTACGTTAAAATTTGTACGAAAAGAATTTTCAAAGAACTATGTTTACTCGTTATACTTTATGGAGGGTGAAAATACGCAAAGGTACACGCACAAAAGGGAAAATGAAGAGTACATCTCTGTGTAGGTATAATCTATACATTGCTCTGTACAAATATTATATACAGCAATTATCATGCTCTAATAAATGTATCTTAGAAATAATAAAATCTTCACTGAAATCCATTATAATTGAAAACATTAAGCACAATCTTTTGTATAAATTCTGTTCTAAATTAAAAATTTTAACCTCATTAAATCTAAAATTATGATTATAATCTATACATGTGTTGCTAGAGCAGTGTGCTGTGTGTTACTCATTTATTTAATGACAATTGAACATCTGTCATAATAATGAGGTTTTAAATAAATTGATAAATCGTGTGTAACAAATGTTAAGTGTCTCTGAGGACTAAAGAGAAAAAATGGAACTACTGACACAGGTTTGTTGTTCGCTTAGTTAGTAATAGTTGTATTTATTGGAATTTATAGGTATTTTAAAAATGGGAAAAAAATTTATATTCGGAAGATATATGTTTTAATATCTAATTAGTATCAATTTCTTTGTGTTTTTTCAATTTTTGACGTATTATGTACTATGATTTTACAGTTCAATAAAATTTTCTGAAGAGGGTCTGCAGCTTGGACCGAAACGTTAAATATGAGTTTTATTGCTCCAATTGTTATGGATATAGCCGAAGCATAGCCGCACACTCAAATACCAAGGATTACTAATAACGGCTACTTACACCACATATATTTATATGAATATTAACTCCCACCGCAGCAATCAGTTTTCGAATTGTAATTAAAAACATGTTGCCTCACCATTTTTTATACTTATGCAATTATCGTGATACATAATATAATTCCATTAATGGCAGATACTGAATCATAGACAGAATCCAAATCACATAATCAATTACACTCAGGTTTTGTGAAAGAAAAACGGATTTCATTCATAGTATAGCATTGTTATGCCCCGGATTAATCGTGGGTGGTTATGTCCCAGATTAATCGCCAAATCTCATATTTGTTGCAACATTATTCCTCTTTCGCTCGGCGAGTAGGTCAACAGGCCGCTCGCGAAGTAGAGCCGCAAAGGAGAAAGAATGTGCTAATGTACGAAGTGATGCAATTCGTAATCAATTTCGTCAAAGATGGTTGGTAGTCACTTGGTCGAAATTAGTCTAAAGTTTAACATCAACCTGAACGGTTGATCCCGGGTCGGACTTGCCCGAAATATTTAAGTCTACAATCAGATTCGAACATGACAAGTCGGTTCCTCGTCAGTAACTCTAAAATTCCTAAATTGTACTTTAATCGCTTTATCTGTACGAAACCTCGTAGCTATAATAAATAACGGAAAGTAGCCGGTATTTATAATAAATATCCAATCGACACTTTTATAGTAAATTCATGTGTTTATCCCTCCCACGCGAGATCCATCTCCTTATCGGCGAACGATCCCAAACATCTCCCTAATAAAAAAATTATTGTAATCTAAATCGCTACAGACTTCAATGAATTTCGAATGAATAGAAATATTTTAATCTTAATCAATCGCTATCTAAACGATGAACAAACATTGCCTTTACTGCTGTTCTCATTTTATAAAAACTGTTCTATTGCGACTGGTGTATGATTACGGGTTTGTCTATGACTGGGTATCTGCCAGTAGTTAGATTATCCTTGTATCACAGTCTCCGAATCATGAATATAGATATTGGTTAGGTGCCTTCAATTTCTTAAATAATATAGCTGGGATGTGAGTAAATATTAATTTAGCACACACTCTGAAATAAATCCGTCATGACAACTTTGAATCTGAGTTATTCATTGAGCAGTGAATAATTTCGAGAAATATTCAAATTGTTGATATAAATAATAGAACGCTTGTAGATACTCAATGGTTTCATCTATATGAGCGATTCCACACCGATTCGTACTTAAACTCACATATAAAAACATGCATTTTTTTACCGTGATCGCCTAACCGTAGTGCATGCTGTTCTGTGTATCGTCAGTAACCGTATTATAGGTTTGATTGTACTAAACTCATTTCTCAAAAGTCGTTTTTCCACTCATCAGTTTCCTATAGCAGGGAGTGTCACATAATTAGTAAAAGTGAGTAAAACTTAACATTAAAGTTTAGTAGAAATTTTGCAAATCAAGTCATAACTCGAGACCCATAATAAACCCATTGTTCTTCGAAGGGTTATATGCTTCGGGAAAATATAAAAAATTAAATGACATATTAAATGTCAAATCGAGATCCAAAATTAAAAACTTAACATTTTAAATAAAGCAGAGTTTTGTATGAAAATGTCTCTCCGTTACCTAAGAATCTCCTATAGTCACGAAAGAATTCTGTTTAATGTTGACTGGATATTACACGTAAGCTAAATGCGCCATACGGCAAGGGCGATTTCATACTCCAATACCCGCCTTACTATTTTACCGAAATGAATCGAACTGTAATTTCAATATTAGCTGACGTAGCTATTCTTGATTGCTGTTATCGAGTTTACAGAGGGAAAACGCTATCGTTCGAATAAGTGAGCAACTCTATGTCAGCTATCTTCATTATTCGGCTATGTACATATTGTACAGAAGACGGTAAATATTAATTAGCGATATTCGACGCACCACGTATCGTTAGACCGTACATAGAAGACAAATTCATCTTTATCGACGTTTAATGAAGAGAGAGAGAGAGAGAGAAGTACTGCAGCCATGTGCTTATACCAATCATAGTTTCTAGTAATATATTCTGTTAATCTTATGACCTACTGCTGAGTTGTAGGTCTATTCCTAAAGCCGAACTATTCGTGCATGAGAATATTATTGTTTGATGTATGTCTGTATGATTTTAGTCTTGATAAGAAAAGACCTCCTACAGCTTTGCTCATAGTGTTAAGAAGGCACATTGGTCTGTAATGCGATGGCGACGTGAGATCCTTACCTGCTTTGGGGAAACAGAGCACATTTACTTCTTTCCACTCTTCTAAAAAGTACTTTAGTTAAAAGCATGTATTTTTTATATTTACCAAAATATTGAAACAAAAATCTGACAGACTTCGAGAGAAAGTTTGTAGCAGTGTCTGAGTCTGAGGCTTTGTTGTTTTTTTGTATTTTTAGGTATTTCTTGACTTCTGGAAAAATTGTAGGTGTAATTTCGTTTGCAGATTCGCGAGCCAGTATTTCCCTTGCGAATCTGTTTGTTTCTTGATTGGTCTAAATTTTGTATCCGGGGATTTTAAAAAAGGTATTTTCTTTAACTTTTCTACAAGAGGTTTCATTTAATACACAAATATCTATGTTGTGTTTGATGAGAAAAACATCTAGTTCTTATTTTTGTTTACGGCTGCCGTTTGCGTTCCAATGACATAAAGGTTTTTCTTGGCATTAGCAGATAATTTGTTTTTTTCAACAATTTTTGTAGTTATTTGCTTGATTCATGATTCTCAGAACATCCGCACGGTCGGAGCGATCATGCTTTTTGTTTAGTAAACCATTTTTAATCGCGTGATTTTTGATCGTGTGATTCGGTCTTAAGGGGGGAGAGTTTTCGTTTCCTTGGCCAGCCAAGTGCGAGGTGGGTTGATCGGGAGCGCGGGGATCTGCAGTTTGATGAATTCCCTTAGAGGCTTGATTTTGTCGTGTAATGTCTGTGTCTTGGGTTTCCTTAATTACCAATTTCCTCAGCGCATCTTGCTTTGATTTATTTGGATTCTCTACAATGGCCGGGCGTTTGTTCTCCTCGTTGAATAGTTCTTAAGGCACATTCAGACTTTGCAGATGCAATAAATTGTGCTTAAGAATTAATATATGAAATTTTATACGACCCTCTACTACGTATCTTATGTTAGACAGCAAACTACCGTAATTATAAAAAAAATTTCTCTGTTTAAGAAAAATTGAGTACATCTGCATTACAAATTTTTTTTTAACTGATAATACGAAGAAAGAAGTATATTTCTGATTATTATGCATTCTCATCAGTTGTTTTAAGCGTACATTTCTTAACAATTCGTTGAATTAATGGATATTATCGTGTAAAAAGAATAACAATTGTTAAAATATTTCCTCCCGTATATTTTCGTTTGTTTGAAACAATAATTGGATTTTGAGATCCCCCACTTGCTGGGACAGTGACAGAAATTAAAAGATGGCAAGAAAGCAAAAGCCAACCGCGCTGCCAAGATCTGAGACTGGTTTTCTGCGTTGTATCAACGATCATGCTCAGCAACGCACGTTAGCCAACTCAACTGTGAGTAACTATTACAATAACGCAATGTTAACACAATGATAACGTGAATGACGCAATAATTAAATACAAGCAAAGGTAGGGAAAAAATTGCGTACGGGCACAAAATCCATTATATAAAGCAAGTATCTATACAATTGTAGTGTTCAGTTCTGCGGAAAGCACAAGGGATTTCACATCACAATGGAAAGGTTGACAGACGAAAGGTTCGGAAGTGTTGAAAAGTAATATGTGTTCATCTATTGAATATTCATATTTATATTGGTTCTTAAAATTTTAATAGGATTCTCTTTGTGTTCGCGCTGCTAATCATACAAACAATTGCCGTACCTGTGGCAAATCTTCCTTCATGTTCGCTAGCGGAATCGATTGATGATAAACAATATCACGAATCTATAGGTGACATTTCATAACAACTATTTTACTACA
Source organism: Cylloceria caligata (assembly GCA_963942595.1). NCBI lineage: Eukaryota > Metazoa > Arthropoda > Insecta > Hymenoptera > Ichneumonidae > Cylloceria > Cylloceria caligata. Next base: position 70,819,541 of record OZ012705.1, read on the forward strand.
AAATGTCTTAGCTTGGAATTTTTAAAAAGTCACATTTTCTTACGACGATTCTCTACAGCAATCTCGCTGCTTTCGGCAATAAATGATCAAGTGAGTCCTTGTGATAATTTTTACGAGTTCGCCTGTGGTAACTGGCCCAATAAAAATCCTCCGCATCCTGAATACGCAGTGTGGGACCAACTTTCAATGGGTTATGAAAAAACGGAAAATGATGTCAAAGTTAAGTTGAAAATATATAGATAATAATTATACATAATTATTTTGAAGGTAAAGAATGATTTTGTAGACATTGCGACTCTTATTATTTTGTTACAGACATTTTACAAAGTGCTATTACTCCGAATGACATTGACGCAGTACAGAAAGCAAAGCTGAGTTACCAGACATGCATTAACGAAGGTAAGCTTTTGAATTACTTTCAAAAAGTTTCATTAAAATGTGCCTTGATGGAAATGAATCGTTTGCCGATCAATGGCTACAGTTGAATCCGAATGGCGTAATAGATAATGCATTCATCGCAACCAGTGGCTTCGAATGGCGTCAATGGTGAACCATAAACACTTTTAATAGTAGCCATTAGTTACTATTAAACCGTACGTTACTATTAGACCATTGATTAGTTATAATTAGGTAGAGCATTAGCAATGCCGAATGGCAACAATTTAAGCATTACAATTGACTAATTGTCACTTTTTAAAATATTACCATTAACCAATTGTAACTATTTGGTACATTAATACTACTGTGTTCAAAAAGTAAGGTGAATTTTGTTTTAAAATAAATTTTTTTTATTTATTCTTCCAAATCGATTTCGTCCCCCTCAAAATAATCCCCCCTAGCTACAATACACTTATGCCAACGTTTTTTCCAATCTTTGAAGCATGCTTAAAAGTCGTCCTCAGGTATAGCCTTCAATGCGCGTAGCGATTTACGTTTGATCTCTTCAATCGACTCAAAACGATTTCCCCGGAGTGGTCTCTTGAGCTTTGGGAACAGCCAGAAGTCACACGGTGCTAAATCAGGCGAATACGGTGGTTGTGGAGTTCCAACAATTCCAGTCGCTTGCGCATGAGCTCCCAAGTCCTAATTGATATAGTGTTGTACTTATCGATTGGCATCATGCCAAGGGCAAGTGACTTCCGAACAAGATCAGACAACCGTTAGCCGTTCTCATGAGAACGGCTCTCATGTTTACATACATACGATGAACTTCGTCGCGCTTGGTTTCTTCTCATGGTATATTCAGACGGAAAATATCAGGGGTACAAATTGAAAATGCGGGTTTGATAACAGATGGCGTTACTAACGCTATACGCATCAGGCAGTACTGTGACTATGTTCATGTCAAAGCTACGTCTTATAGCTTTAATTTTCAGTATGTGTCAATTTGTCGCAGTGTCAAATTCATAGTTTTTTTGAGCTCTCAATATGTCGAGTTTCGTGCCAACAAAACAGCATTTGCGGGAAGTTTTAATTTACTTCTTTAATTTGAAGAAAAGTGCTGCTGAAGCACATCGATTGGTCTCCGAGGCTTATCCGAGTCATGTTCCATCGGTTTCAACGTGCGAGAGATGGTTTGTGCGGTTTAGAAGTGGTGATTTTGACGTTGAGGACAAAGAGCGGCCGGGCCAAGTGAAAAAGTTTGAGAATGCTGAATTGGAGGCAATACTCAATGAAGACTCGTGTCAAACTCAACAAGAGCTCGCAGATTCATTGGGAGTGACACAACAAGCCATTTCCCATCGTATAAAAGCCCTCGGAATGATCCAAAAGCAAGGACATTGGGTGCCGTATGAGCTGAAGCCGAGAGACGTCGAGCGCCGTTTTTTTGCATGCGAACTGCTGCTCGAACGGCAAAAACGGAAGGGTTTTTTGCATCGCATTGTCACTGGTGATGAAAAGTGGATCCATTACGATAACCCGAAGCGCAAAAAATCATATGGTTACCCCGGCCATGCATCATCATCGACGGCCAAACCAAATATTCACGGCGCCAAGCTCATGCTCTGTATTTGGTGGGACCAGCTGGGTGTGGTGTATTATGAGCTATTGAAATCGAACGAAACCATCACAGGAGCACTATACCGAACTCAATTGATGCGTTTGAGCCGCGCACTCAAAGAAAAACGGCCACAATACGAGCAAAGACACGACAAAGTGATTTTGCAACATGACAACGCTCGGCCACATGTTGCAGCGCCGGTCAAAACATACCTACAAACGCTGAAATGGGAAGTCTTACCCCACCCGCCGTATAGCCCAGATATTGCTCCTTCCGATTACCACCTTTTCCGATCGATGACACATGGCCTAGCTGACCAGCGCTTCCATTCTTACGAAGAAGCCCAAAAATGGGTCGATGACTGGATAGCAGCCAAGCCGGCCGAATTTTTTCGCGACGGTATCCGTAAATTGCCAGAAAGATGGGAAAAAGTTGTGGCTAGCGATGGACAATACTTTGAATAATTCATTTGTTACCATTTTTTCAGAATAAACGTTCAAAAATAGAAAAAAATCCCGCATTTTCAATTTGTACTCCTGATATTATTTTATTTATTTATTTCATTTACATTACACACGTATTATTTTATGGTGATTTGGCTTCCTCGCCGATTACTTTTATTAATAAAGCGATTGACAGTTTTCATTACATAAACAAGCGTTGGATTTGATAGTACAAGTTCAAAAATTCTACCAGATCAATAAATGTCGCGTAGTTAAGAATAAACATTGCCATCTGTATTACGACTCTTTTCTAATAAACTCCGTTCCAGTAGAGACAATTTGACTGTGCCGTTATAAGTGCTGTAACGTGTTTCTTGGCCTGAGTTGACTTTGGTAAACCAACGCAGATAAATAAACTAACAAAAAGGCAACCGCTATTTCACAATTAATTAATGCCTGGCGTCAATCTTAATTTCTCGTCACGAAAAGACGAGCGGACTAGGTGCCGACATAAGTAACGTGTATCTGTAACGTGTTTCTTGGCCTGCGTTGACTTTGGTTAACCAACGCCGATAAATAAGCTAACAAAAAGGCATCCGCTATTTCACAATTAATTAATGCCTGGCGCCAATCTTAATTTCTCGTCACGAAAAGACGAACGGACTAGGTGCCGACATAAGTGTCAGAACGCCGCTATCTCTTCGATAGACTACGGCAGGCATAGTGGTTCAGAGAGAGAAAAAGAGTCTTTGAAATGAGTGTTTAAAACGTAACCCATCAATTTACAATCTCGAGACTCGGTACTCTCTGGCACAACTGATTCGATATAATAAAATTGTTAATAACATGTCAAAGTAAAAATTACAACGTAAAAAATAGAACATGGTAAATGTTCTATTTTTTATAATTGCGAAGGGTCAAAATTCATGATTTTTCTCTAAAATGGTTACCACATAAAATATATATTTATGTAAGTAAGCATTATTGTGATATTCGCCTGTTTTCACTTTACGTAAATTTTTTTAAATATACGCATTTGTTGCGATGACCTCTATTAGCATTCTGAATTTGCCATGCGAGACCTCGCATGAAAAAAATTACGCACGAAACATGCAACTATAATCCCAACAGTTCGTCTAGCAATATATTAATTGCACCTGATATTATACTATAAAGTTTAAAAAGCTGTGAGTGTCCTTTATAGTGTCCCGAAGGGACATTTTGGTCGGACCTTGGTGGCTGAAGCCCTCGAATGAGCCACCCCTCTTCCATACCGCTTTCACTAGTTTCTTTATCCAACAGTAAATGGAATTGGCATTTTCAACTTTTCTAATAAAACCTCAAATGTCCTGGAGCACCCAGTTTCCGTAAATTAATTAATTTCTTGCATTTTTGTCCACTATATTGAATCCGCAATTTTTAATTTCTGAATTTTGAGTTTAGATTCATAATCAGCGACCTCCAAACCCTCCGTATACCGAGTTTCATACAAATCATATCACTAAATCAAGACTCCAACTGTTATCCCCGACGCAACTTTATGGACTTTGAATCCCGTAAACACAACTTGTTGGAGGGCGTTACGAAAAAATTGTATACGTTGACGAATCACTTTTTTTCAATATTAAAATAAAATTATTTATGAACTTACATGTTCACTATACTCGTATTGACGATTTAACAGTCAGCATTAATAATGTAACGGTCTCTATTAGCGGATTGAATTATTACAATTTGTTAATTAATCGTCACAATCGAATTCTATCAATGGTTCTATGAATGGTATCCAATGGTTCATTTTCACGAAACTGGAAGTTATCGCTTGTAGAAATGAAAACCAGGCGTAGATCAGAGTCAGACCAGTTTTTTATCTAGCTCCATACAGGTAACTCGACCAGGGTACGACCAATTTCATCTTGAATAATGCCTGAATAACACTGCATTCGGCGTATTTAGAGACTGCCCTGTTCGGTGCTGGATTGAGAATCAAACGGTTCAGGAAACGCCTGTTTAATCTCGAGTTGGCCCCGATTAGGATTATACACCCAATTGAACTCAGTACATTGCCAGAAATCTTTCATTCGCACAGACAAAATAGACGAGGGCCGCTTGCAGAATATTGAGAAAATTCTTCGTTCGAACGGTGGCTGGCCCTTGACAACATCCTCCAATACTTTGGAAGAAGATGAATTCAGATGGCAAAGAGTTCACAATAAGTATATGACTAAACTTGGTGTGTTTGGATTGTTCATCGTGGATGTTGCTCTAGATTTAGATCGGACTGGTAAATATGAGATATGGGTAAGTGAATGTTTCTCAAATAATAAGCTAAGATCAGTTTAAGTTCGTAACGCATGCTAGCTTCAACCGACCCACCCTCATACTGATCTGCACTGATCACAAGGATAGTTTGGTGTCCCGCTCCGATTTTGATGAAACTTACGTATGTTGTAGAGCATCGAAAACTAAAAGGCACGTATTTTTTTTATCGGCGGAAAAACATTTCTAAGGGGTGAAATCGCCCTTCAAAGTTAGGCATGTCGAGGGGTAATTATGCAGTTTCACCCAGAAAGCGTCAACCGATTTTAATGAAACAAAAACCAAAATACTCCTCATTGAAGACAATAAAAATTCCACGTGAAGTTGAAGAAAAAAAATCATTTGCAGGGGTGAAATTGCATAATCACCCCTAACTTTGAAGGACGATTTCACCCCTTAGAAATGTTTTTCCGCCGATAAAAAAAAACGTCTCTTTTAGTTTTCGATACTCTACAACATACGTGAGTTTCATCAAAATCGGAGAGGCACACCAAACTATGCTTCCTTGTCAGTAGCAAATACTCGGTATTGAGTTTGGCAAGAAACGATTTAGACGTTCAGATTTTATGAGATAATTTTTTTTTTTACTTTTCGAAAACAAAACTATTTTTTCTCTAACTTTCGTATATTTTCATCGATCGAACCAAAATTTGGCATACAAATTGGCTAGCGGACAAGGATACTTGATCTTGAATTCAGTGAGAATCGATCAAAAGGTTTAAATTTTAAGAAATAAAAAATTTTACTAAATTTTTTATTTTTAGTAAAATTCGTTTTTCCCCTAACTTTTGGATGTTTCCACCTATCGAGCCGAAACTTGAACTTGAAATTAAAAATATGTTTGTGACTGAATAGTTATACTGTAAACCGAGTTCCATGAAATGTACATTCTCAAAAAAAAACTTCTTCCATAAGGGAACCAAAATTAAGAAAGCCATTACCCGTAGAGTTCAATTTGTGGATGGGCGAGAATCACAACGAAACAACGGTCAAATTTCAAATTTGCACTCTTTTTCCAGTTAAGAGAACCCGTCGACTTTCCATTTGCGGTGGCAGAACTCGACTCGTTCAAGAGCTTCGATGGTTTGCCTTTTTTTATAAAACTTTACACGCAGCGCATTTTCGACATATTGTCAAAAATGGATGATGTTAAACAAACTGAGCGCCCTATGAGACGCGAACAACATCAAAATATTAAATATATGATCAATTTCGAAATTGATCTAGCTAAGGTTAGAATTACTTCTTGAATTGAATCGGTTAATAGTTTAATTTAATAATGTAATTTTATTATTATTCCGTGAATGAACTGTATATAGATTGCTGTCGGGGCGGGGGACGATTTATGCTCATCGTCGGACTTAATAACGATTGACGAACTGCAGGAATATTACGACAGCGCTAATCCAAGCACACCCACTTCTAGGGTATGCATTCAGTTATCAACTCCTTTTCATAAGCATAAAGCTGTATGTTTTGTTCTTTCTAGATAAACTGGCTCAAGACTATAAGAAGCGTATTCACCAACATTCCGAATATTGAAATCAATGGTCAGCAAGTAATTCGCGTGGCGAAAAAAGATTTTTTTCTTAACCTTGCTCGTCTGCTCAAAAAAACGAAAGAAGAAATAGTTGGTACGAATTAAAAAAATGAATTGTATTAATACTCAGAGTAGTTCCAATTAAGTATTTCCTCAAAATTTGCATCGTAGTAAATTATATTCACTGGAAGATGGTGGACAACATGATGATATATACAACGAGAGAAATGAAAAGGAAGCGCTATGATTTTTTAAAGAAGTCACTGATATTACAGGACCCGATACCCCAGTAAGTTAAAGACGATTATTTAAATACTATTATGATTAACTAAACTTATCCATAAAAATGAAGTATCTTGAACATCTTTTATTGGGATTTGTCATGTTGAGCTCGGTTAATAGATAAAATACAATGTAAGTAAATTTCGATTCTTTTCTCAACGAGCAATCGATGTCCTTTTCATAGCGAAAAGATATGTCGAGTAGAAACAGGACTGGACCATGCGATAGGCTATGCATATGTGAAGAAACATATTTCCGACTCTACGATAAAGAAGGTAAGTCAAGATATCCAGAAGAATTTGAATTTTAAAGAATGCATTTTATAAAATAATCGAAATTTTTCCTCAAGGTCCGGAGTATGGTAGAGCAAATTCGAAATCAGATGGAGAACCAAATTGACAGATCAACTTGGTTGGACGATAGCATGAAGCACGCCGCGATAGTGAAACTCTATCACATGACTGATATGATCGGTTATCCGGATTGGTACTCCGAAGAAAGAGTGAATGAGCATTACGAGGATGTACGGTCACTCGAATTATACTTGACGAAATATTTTGAACGTAGTAATATATGTGAAACAAAATGTGAATTATTTATTTCAGCTCAAAGTTGGAACGAATTACTTCAGAAATAGTCGCAATCGTATAGAGTTCGAGCTGAACGAAAACCGCAGGTTATTGGGAACGATGGTCGATAGAAAAAAGTAAGAAAACAAGTGATTTAAGGTATGAATTCGCGTGATTTAAATTAAATACAATTTTTCATTATCGCAGATGGTCAGTACCTCCAACGTTGTATAATGGTTTTTACCACGCCGAACTTAATGCAATGAGTGAGTATCACTAATACAGATAGAAGTACGCTTGAATTTAATAGTGAATAAGATTTCAATTTACTTTCTTACAGTATTTCCGGCAAGCGTACTCCAATCACCGTTCTTTGAACCTAGAAGACCAGAGTAAGCAATGAAGATATTTTCAATAACAATATATAGAAAGAGAACAATAATAATAATAGTTAATATTCATGAAAATTATATTCTAAATGATTTCTTCCTGAATTGAGCCGACTAATTAGACTTTTACATTATAGTTAATTTACTTCTAATTCTAATTTATTGATAATCGACAGAGTCTTTAATTATGCGTCGATTGGAGCGTTAATCGGTCATGAGTTAACCCACGGATTCGATGAGGACGGTAACCGATTGACAGCTATCGTCACTTATAACTGCACATCTTTAAATGATGAGTGTTAACATAAAATAAATATTCTTTGCAGGATGCAATTTTGATAAATACGGAATGAAGAATCAATGGTGCGACGTTACGTTCATTGAAAAGTATAAGAAAAAAGGCCAATGTTTTATCAACAAATTCAACAAGTACAAGATTTACGAGGATGCTGATGGACCTATCTATGTAAGCATATTTTCCAAAGTGATCCGTGTTTGATATCACCGATATTAAATAAAATGTATTTAATGTCTTCAATTCCATCAGGCGGACGGGGAAAAAACGTTGAATGAAAATATCGCTGATGCTATAGGATTTAAATTAGCTTACGAGGCATACATTCAGTTATACAACAAAAATGAAGTCGATGATTTTTACTTACCAAAATTTGAGAAGTACTCCAACGATCAGCTTTTCTTCTTGTCACTGGCAAACGTAATTCAATAAATTGAAAGATTTTTTAAATTTTCGCTTAATAGTACTGTATTATTACATTAAATTAAATTTGCAGCTGCTTTGCTCCAGAGATTCAATAAAGTTCCTGAAGAATGATGCACGAAATAATGAGCACAGCATTGCCCGGTTACGAGTAAACGGTGCTCTGTCCAACATGGAGAGTTTTAGCAGAGCTTTTGCATGTTCTCCCGAGTCTGCTATGAACGCAGACATAAAATGTGGGATTTGGATTTAATATGGAAATCAAAAAAATATTTACAGTCCAATAAAAAACAATATAAAACCATATCTTATACATGATTTATTGGCACGGAAACCATGTTCGAATTCCCACGAAGCCTAAATCTTGGAATGTCCGATAGGTGGTGCAAAACAGAAGTTCATCGGTCTTAATTAAGGGGAACTTATTTAGTTCGAATAATTGTAAACATATATATATACTAGGGTTTTGTACGGCTCAAACAACGCTAATCTTGGACTTAGTATCATATTGTACCTCTCCCAGCCTCTCTAACATTGATCCCCTATTCGTGTCCCTATCATTGGTTCCCTCCCCCTATGTCTATCATTGTCGAACCCTCCTTCCTGGTTGTCTTTGCCTCTCTACCTATCGTCTTCAGTTACCCTTCGTGATCGCCTTTTATTCCCCCACATCCATCTTTTGCCCTCTGAAATGTATTCGTTTTCACCCAATCGGCTTTGATTAAATGCTCTATACATTTTTTACTCTTGACATGGAACGCCCTATATATTTTTTACACTTTACGTGGAACACAGGTACATTTTTGTCTATAGGTATGGATGCCCTATTATCCGGGACCTTCTCTTAGAGGATTTAGATTGATCAGGGCCTGGAGAGGGGGGGGGGGGAGAGGCTCATTAAGGGACTTCGAATCATTAGGTCCTTAGGTGAGTGGCTTTTAGAATAATCAGGGCATAGGAATGTCTATTGATCCTGGTCTTCTTGATTCTTGAATGCGGCGGAGGCATCATTCTTCCCTTCTGATCTTTTTATAATGTAAAGAGATGTGTATACACTTAAATGCCACGTTCAGTATAATAAAACAATTGTTATAACGTCATAATAAAAATCTGGATTTCTATTCATAGTCGAAAAAGATCCCCAAATAAATGTTCGTATCTCTCTCAGGTAAGCCGTAACAGATTGTTTTCGAATGAGTGCGTAGGCCTCAATATAAACACGCTACGTAAGCTCATGATGTCCGATGACCGGTATCCAAAGTATAAGACCATATCACGGTCCAACTGATACGTTCACGCAGGGATATAAATGTGTTAAATATACGAGACGACTGCTTTCAGTTCAAGCGGGATTCTCAGAGACGGGAAGGGGGCGGTACCCCCCCCCCCCCCGTCTATGTCAACACAGCTGCAGTTCTCAAAGAATTTTTCAAATTTTTATCTGTAATTTGAAAAACATCGGCTTTATTAAAAGCTACAATTACAAAGAATACATAAGGCAATCCTAAACTACGCTATTAAGTTCTAAGTGAACAGAAATGGATAAGATGTATGAAAAATATTTTGATACTAATAAGAAGATACTGTAAACAAATTATGACGCATATGGAAATATCGGTCGCCAAACAATTTGTATGAGCCTAATTACAGAGGCTCGCTCCTCTATTCGATATTAGTTTAGCATTTAGTACTTCAAAATTCTAAATACAGGCAAAATCTCAGTTGCGCGAATGACTCGACAATGATCATGACTCGCTCCATTCGATATAGCGTTTGTTGATAGTGATTCAGAATGATTCGACTCAGTCACCATATAATTAGAATTTAAATATTATTAGAAAATAGCAAGCTGTTATAAAAGCTGAAATGAAAACAAGATGAGTATTTTAGGCAATGCCAAAATAAACTAGTAACTTTTGAGTGAACTGGTATAATATAAATGATAAATATATTTATATTAGCTTTAAGATGCTGTACAAAAAATGCCATGCACGAAATACGAGAAATACTCGTAACCGACTGTCGCATTATTCAATATAGCGAGAGTGGGAAGGCCACAACTCGTGCCCCCCCTCGACCGAATACCGCGCCAATCAGAAGCGACGAGGGTTTTGGTGAAAGTTCCTCTGCATCGTGATTGAGGCGTCGATTGGACGACGTAGCCTAGAAAGTAGATGGTGAGACGAGCTCCGGTATCATTCGGTCTCGAACCGTCGTTTCTTTCAAGTCAGTTTATCTCTCTTCAACCTAATCAACATGTCTGGACGAGGAAAAGGTGGCAAAGCTAAGGGAAAGTCAAAGACCCGTTCTAACCGCGCTGGACTCCAATTTCCAGTCGGTAGAATCCATCGTCTTTTAAGAAAAGGAAACTACGCTGAACGAGTTGGCGCCGGAGCCCCTGTATACTTGGCTGCCGTTATGGAATATCTGGCAGCTGAGGTTCTCGAGTTGGCTGGAAACGCAGCTCGTGATAACAAGAAAACGAGGATCATCCCTCGTCATCTTCAACTGGCCATTCGCAACGACGAAGAGTTAAACAAGTTGCTTTCAGGCGTCACCATTGCTCAGGGTGGTGTCCTGCCAAATATTCAAGCGGTTCTTCTTCCCAAGAAAACTGAGAAGAAAGCTTAATTTTCATACTTTCTGAAAATCCATCGGCCCTTTTAAGGGCCAACAATTATTTTAACGAAGATATATTCTTTCGCTTGTACAAAGTATTCTTTGCCGACTATCAGATATTTCTGTAAAGGTTTTTCCACAATGTTATAGGAATATTTTTATTATTATACTGCATTAATAATATTTCGTTGTCTATTTCATTTATCGAAGTAGATATATATGTATATTATGTAATAAACTATAAATCTACGTTTTGCTGTTTTCATGAATGTGTCGAACAGTTTTTTCCACCTGTGAATAATAATAATGTGATCTGAGCAATGGCGAAGTTCACTTTCGATAAAATTCCATATTATCTATTGTTTGCAAATAAATCAACAAATACAGTCCTGCTCAGTTATTCTATACATTGCTTAACATTAAATTACCATTTACAATTTATCAAGCTTTTTCATGTTCATAAAAAGGCTCAAATACTGGCTTAACTCGAATAAATAGCAAATTTTTTATGGACTACCTTCTACAACTATCAGCATAAAACAAAAAATTGTGTACATGCTCACAAGGGAAAAATGGCTCTATAATAAATTTTTTTTTAATAACAAAAAAATCGAATTCAGCTATAAAATCTTATTCTACACTAACCAAAAGTTAAATTTATTTATAAAAATACGCTACCTCGCTGCGCTCGGTCAGCACTCACACAAGGTTGTAATCGAGTTTCCTCCCGCGAAGCAACGATACTTTTTTTCCGACTTCATTGAAATAACTACATAATTATGCGCTATTATTGATAAAATCAATGTAAGTTAATGAAAATTAGTGAAAACGCGGTTGCTCCGCTCACGTTATAAATTATGTCGCGGAGCGTGTAGGGCCGAAGCCCGGTGGGTGGTTGGGGGGGAGGGCGATGTGGCGAAGCACTCCCACTGCACGAAAAAAAATGTTTAGTTGACAAAAGACAAGCCGTGATGGGTATCCTAAAATGTTAAAAATCGAAAATTTTAAACGCATGAAACGCTTTTGACTGAATTCAATCCGTAAGGTCAATGATCAAGATGCTATCACTCCATGTGCAAGTTCAAAACATTCGTTAGAAATTCCGAGCGAAAGCGTATTATTATTATTGTTCGCACGATGGCTACGTGTTTTTCGATCTCCATCTGATAGCGACACCCGAGCACTTCATTTATTTCGCTCGGGCAGTCTCTCAATTTTTGCCTTAGGATAGAAAAGTAACAGCTGTCGGTCTAGGGCGCATGAGCACTAGCCAGCTCGAAAAGTGCCACTTTCAGCGCACATTGTGTGCATGCGTGCAATGTGGTCATTTTAGTGCAGTCGGGAAAAAATAGTTTTCATTAGTTGTGCTCAAAGCAATAATTTACTGTGCCTTGAGCATTTTTTGTCAAAAATATGCTGACATTGATTAAAAAAGGCCTATTGACAAAAAAAATCAAATAAAAGCGTGAAAAAAGCTACAAACAAATTAAAAACTGAAAATAAAAAAAATGTTGTCGGTCCGAAGCTCGTATGAAAAAGGAGGGTATTTATGTAGGTAGACACGGCGGTACACCACATGCATGTTATTATTACTTATATGCCGTTGTTGCAAACCAACATGTATCATCATCGTCACGCTTTGGAAATACTATTTATTGTTATTGGTATATTAAATGTATTTTCTAATTGTCGAACCCCGAAATTTATCTGTCGACCCTCATTTATCTAATCTGGACATTTTTCTATCCTCCCTCTATCTTTTTCTTTATTTTCCTAATCCGAATAAAAACTCAACACATCTTCATTATAGAAACCCACTAAGCTCTTAAATATGCCAGCTGTCGTCATATTCATTCCATCTTATACCATAAAAAATCTCCGAAATGCAGGCTGCTTTATTTCCCAAAAGAACTCCCAATAAACAGTTTTTAAAAAACGCTTAAGAGAAAGCGACACTGAACCTTTCTTACCCCATTACCACATCCTACATTTTGGGGATTTTCTAGATTTTTCACATGTTCTTTACCTGCCTCCTCACGCATACATTTTCACCAATAAAGTAAACATCATCATTTTTAGTTTAAGAAATTTCAGTCTGATACCGACAATCGACGAGGAAGAATCTGTCCTCGTTTTCTAACGTGCATTTCCCAAACTTAGAATTTGCTCTTGATTCTAAACCTTTGCATAAATTCAACAATCATATTAATTATTGAATAAACTGAGTTTATCTATATTTATTATCAAGTTGGTGTTCTTCTTCAATTATTCACGCATCACTAGTAATACAAGGAACATTTTCGGCGTATTACAGTTGAAATTGCGGGTAAGTTGATATTTCGACTGAAAGAATTTACGACACTTCCTGATATATATTTATGTGTTATCTGCGTGACACAAAGGCTGTATTTTTACAGCCATTTGTTCAACAAAGATGTTTGAGCTATAACTTTCAGAATGTGTTATTAGCATCATCTACAATATTTTTGTGCAGGCTGTGAGTAGAAAATGGTGACGCACCTGGGACTTTCCCTTGTCAGACAAAAAGTTCGAAAAAACAAGCGTCACATTTTTTTAAGTCAAAAATTCAGGTTCGAAAAAAATGCTAACATTTGGATGGTTTTTAGTTTATATTTAATCGGATTTTCTAGTATACAGTAAAACATGCGTCAAGTTTTATCGCTAGTATGAAAAAATCTTTTTCATATTGGTGTCTTTAAAAAAAATGAAAGAAGGGGTAATAATCCTCTAAAGTGAGTCAGAAAAATTGTTTTAACTTAATTTTATGGTACAGTTTATGGATACTATAGGGAAGAATTCCAATCTTCGTATCGAGCGACAGTACAAAACACGCCCGTAAATGTGTCCCCAATCAGGCCGTCAAATACGGCCTGTAGGCGTCGCAGTGTAGTTACGTACCGAAAATATAGTAATACAGTCAGTGTACAGGGTGAAACTGACAGTCATGGCGGCTTAAACGTTTGCGCCTGTCAAGAATGTTATGGCATTTTTGAGGTGTTTATTTTTGTAATTAGCTGGATAATTGTACTATGACTTCAATGTAGAAACACCTTGAGGCGCTACTACAGCTACACGAGATTTACGTTTCAAGTAAATTAAGGTTAAGAGAGCCAGAATTGTCAGCTTATGGGACAGCTAATAACAACGCATGCGCAAAAATTGCGTGTATATATAGCACATGGTACGTAGCCACTGCAGCGTCGCTTACGCGGATTATGATAATTATCATAATTACCATACAACCCTCGTAATTTCCATCGCATTATTTAGATTGGGATGATCCCAATGTTGTCTATGTCCACAACTTATTACGTGAGATATTTATTAAACTGTACCATGGAGACTATAGGGAAAGCGTTCAATCTTCATATTCTGCCGTGTACGTGAAAATGACGCCAAACAAGGTTCTGCGTGTTCCGGAATTTATGAAAACTAAGTACAGGGTTATAACAAATTATAAGTCGGATGAAACCTAACGATTGTCTCTGATTATCTTGATCACGTAACAAGTTCAGTGTATATGATTTTCAATGAATTCTCGTCCATACTTAAAGGCCCACTTTTTGGCGAAAAAAATGTCTTACTTTTCGGATGGAGCCCCACAGCAATACAAGAATTGTAAAAACTTCATCAACTTGCTTCATCACAAAGAAGACTTCGGTATTGATGCTGAATAGCATTTCTTTGTCACCGCGTACGGAAAAGGCGCATGTGACGGAATATCAGGCGCAGTAAAGAGACTCACCAGACGTGTAAGCCTTCAACTACCTCCAAAGAGTAAAATTTTAACACCACATCGGCCTTCAATTGGGTAACGCAGAGTATCAACCCTAAAGCAGAAGTCGCTCCCTAGCGACTTCTGCTTTAGCGCGATAAATGACCACGATTTAACAGTTTCGTTTTTGAAAGAACGATACGCGAAGGCTAAGACCGTACCTGGGACACTGAAATTTCACGCAACCGTATCAGCCGAAGATGGGAAGATGCACTTCAAAATGTGCAACTTTTCAAATAGCCCTCGTATGCTGTCATAAAATGCTTTCCAAGATGCTATAATTTATTACTATATTTCAATGAATGGGGGGAATGCAAGGAACCATTTTCTCGGAAGGCCGAAATCCTATGTATAAGCAGTTCACTCGCATATAAGTGTGTCGGTGCTCCTCGTCGATCTCTAGAGAGGTCGGTAAGATAGCAAATGCATTTGTCTCGAGTCACTGTCGCGACTCTTGACAATATTAAAACGAAAATGCGTGATATGTTAATTCTAAACGATAAGGATAAGAAAATACATGATATGTTAATTCTAATGCATGAATGAAATGACCAACCAATTAAATTGGTAAAACTCTGTCCTACCATATCCACTATTACCTTCGTGGGAATTATTTCGGCAAGATCTAAGTCAGTACTGTTTAATCGCGACATCGATATAGTCTATAAATTACTATTAAACTGACCAACTTTTGCGGAAGACTTGCTTTACTTTTTGAATTTTTGTTGGCTCTGAAAAGGGCCGATGTTGTCGAGTTTTTATTTGGAGCTAGTATACTTGGTAACAGCCTCAGTGGCTTCACTGACAGCGTGCTTGACGAGTTAGCCAGGCAACAGGAGTCTGATAGCAGTCTGGATCCCCCGAGAAGTAATAGTAGATCTCTTGGTGTAGTGAGCGTGTCTGGAAGCCTCTGCGGCGATGCGCTCGAAGATGTCATTGACAATGCTATTCATGATGCTCATTGCCTTGCTCGACACTCCAGTATTAGCACGGACCTTTTTCAGTACTTTGTAAATGTAGATAGCGTAGCTTTCCATCTTTTTACTCTTCTTCTTCTTGTCAGTTTTCGTAATGTTCTTCTGGGCCTTGCCGCTTTCTTCATAGCTTTTCCACTTGCTTTCGGCGACATGGTGAAAGATAAAGTATTTGGTACGAGGGCTATTTGAAAAGTTTCCAGCTTTTTGAAGAATAATATATATTTTAAAGCAAAAGAAAATTTATTTCTCGACGTAGTCTCCCTGCAACTCGATACATTTGGTCCAACATTTCTCCCATCCTTTTAAACCGTCAGAAAAAAATTGATCGTCTAAACCTGAAAAATACTGGTTTACAGCGTTTTCCACCTCAGTATTTGACTTATATTTTTTTCCCCCGAGAAATTTTTTCAAATTAGGAAATAGAAAAAATTCGCTGGGAGCTAGATCTGGTGAATAGGGTGGGTGCGGGAGCAATTCAAACTTCAATTCGTTCAATTTTGACATTGCGACCATGCACGTGTGAACCCGAGTGTTATCCTGGTGAAACAGAATTTTTTTCTTGGCCAAATACGGACGTTTTTTCTTAATTGTGGCCTTCAGCTCATCCAGCAATGCAGCGTAGTACTGTCCGTTGATTGTTTCACCCTTTGCAAGGAAATTGATAAGAATTATTCCATGGCTATCCCAAAAAACTGTCGCCTTCACTTTTTCTGCAGAGAGAACGACCTTTGCCTTCTTCGGAGTTGGTTCCCCCACCGCAATCCGCTGCATTGACTGTTGTTCGGTCTCAGGCGTATAATGGTGTACCCAGGTTTCATCGACGGTTATCATTCGCCGCAAAAATTCCGCTGGATTTTTTTGATACAGGCTAAGACACTCGCGCGACATGTCCGTCCGTATGCGCTTTTGGTCGATCGTTAACAAGCGCGGCACCCAGCACGCGGATAATTTTCTCATATCCAAATCTTGATGTAAAATCTTGTGCACCCGTTCAGATGATATCCCACAAGCCTCAGTAATATCCTTAACAGTTAATCGACGATCTTCCATCACAGTTTGATGCACTAAATCGACCATTTCGTCAGTTGTTGCGGTTTTCGGGCGCCCGGAACGTTCCTCGTCTAAAATGCTCGTACGACCACGTTTGTACTCGGCCACCCAATGTTTGACCGTTGTAAATGAAGGGGAGGCTTCACCATATACAGAGTCTAACTCATTTTTTATTTCCAGAGTCTTTTTCCCTTTCAAATGAAGGAATTTTATCACTGCGCGATACTCAATTTTCTCCATTGTTGAGAGACAACGTCAGCTGACAACTTTAGAAGGGTGCCAGAATCAAAGAAATAATCAGAATGACTTGAAATTTTGACGGTTCATATATGTCAAGGCCATCTATCGGACGGCGAAAGATAACTTTTTTTTCGTACTTCAAAATCTCACCTTCGAACGAAATGTCGTTGATTAACAGTGGATACTTGGCAATTTCTATTTAAGAGGAAACACGTACCGACTGGCTACCAATCGGATGGCGTTAGTGAGTGGGGGAAGCACATTTGTTACCAGGTTACCGCGCCAAGCAGAACCGACGACGGAGGGGGGGCAGGCTGCATCGTGATTGGATCGTCGATTGGGCCACTTGGTCTAGAAAACGAAAGGTCAGACGAGCTCCGGTATCATTCGGTCTCGAACCGTGTCTTGTAGCGAGTGTCTTCTTTTCTCTTCAACCTAATCAATATGTCTGGACGCGGAAAAGGTGGTAAAGTTAAGGGAAAGTCCAAGACCCGTTCCAACCGCGCTGGACTCCAGTTTCCGGTGGGAAGAATTCACCGCCTTCTTCGGAAAGGAAACTACGCTGAACGAGTTGGTGCCGGAGCTCCGGTGTACCTCGCTGCAGTGATGGAGTATCTGGCCGCCGAAGTTCTTGAGTTGGCTGGAAACGCAGCTCGTGATAACAAGAAAACGAGGATAATACCTCGTCATCTTCAACTGGCCATTCGCAACGACGAAGAGTTGAACAAGTTGCTTTCAGGCGTCACCATTGCTCAGGGTGGTGTCTTGCCAAATATTCAAGCGGTTCTTCTCCCTAAGAAGACTGAGAAGAAAGCCTAATTTTCATACTTTCTGAGAACCCATCGGCCCTTTTCAGGGCCAACAATTATTTTAACGAACGTTCATTTTGTCGCTTATATAAAGTACCATTTGCCAACTAAGCAGGTTTTCCACAATGTTAGACTTATATGTACAGTAGAACCTCGATTATCCGGATTAATTGGGACCGAGCTTAGTTCACATAACCGAAACGCAATTATTATCGTAAAGTTGTAAAATAAGCGTTCAGTGTTTGAAAGACGTTCAATATGTCTTTAGATGTTTAATATAGAATGTTTAATGATTTTTAATTTTGTTGTATATATTACAAACATCTAAAGACATATTGAACCTCTTTCAAACACTGAACGCTTATTTTATAACTTTGGTTTTATATAGTCGTCCATCGTCAGTTGACTAACTGCTGCTAAACGTTTTTGAGCGGTTAAATCTTGCAGCTGTTTGAAAAGCAGTAGGTGCACAGAACAACACCACCTGTTTTTCGAACCATTTAAGACCCGTCTCGAAAGCAACAAATGCCTCAACATACGAGGGTTTGTTAAGCGTTCTCACGCCTTTATAGCTACTGCTATCATCGTCGTTGTGATCCCCATCTTGATTTTTCAATGCCGAAGCAATTTCATCATCGTCCAAGATTTGATATCCAGGATCATTCGCGTCGTCGTTAAGCCAATCTACTGCATCGGCGTTGTCGCAGTCCACGAACCCGAAATATTGTTAAATAAGCCAACAAATTCGTTGAGGTCCTTTTGATCGAAATTCTCATTCTCTTCGTTGTCTTGTGACTTCCGGAACGGCCCACAGTTTTTTCCAAGCCTTCCGTAGATTTTCCTCGGTCAGAGAGTCCCACGCTTCCACTACCATTTAACAACAATGCTTTACCGACCGCTAGACTATTAATTGGATTTTGGTCGTTGATGCTTACCGACCGATAGCCTATTAATCAGCTTTTGGTCGCTGATGCTTATCGACAGATAGCGTATTAAAAGGAATTTAATGGAATAAGCACTAAAAATATACATATTATACTATACTTTTTACTAATTCATATTTAGGATAACATATTACATTATACTATGTCGTGTGGTGTGCGTTGAAACATTCTAAACACATTTGAGGTGATTTTGGACAATTGGAACAATAGGTCGTAGTTTTTTTACATTTTTTTTCGCTTCTTGACGTGAAAAAAGTATGCTTCTCGACTAAATTCTCGACTTCTTGACCGCTTATCGATCTGTTTATGTTTTGGCGCTCCAACAGTCGGATTTGGGCCCCGCGAGAAACTCAACCGAATTGCATTTATTAACCCGGGGGTTGATTGCAAAATTGTTATCGCCAATCGATTCAGCGCCATCCCATTACCCAATTACATCAATTATTCACATTCATGACTAAAAGTTCTTATTTTTACTGGTCTAACAGTCTAAACCGAAACAGAGCCAGCGCCAGGGATAATCTGCGGCCGAGCAGCCGGTCGTTCGTGCGTTTACGGTGAAGCGCTAGCGGTCGATAAAGTGTTGAGTTCAACGCCTTCGAAAACGCAACAGCGCTATCTTCAGTCCCATCGGTTAACAGAACAACAGAACACTCTTTTCAGAACTTGCTTTCAGTACATTCTCTTCAGTTTTGCGATCACACCCTGATCCATGGGTTGGATTAAGGACGTAACGGTTGGTGGGAGATACATGCCTTGGAAGTCCCGATCGAACGAATTCACGACCTGGGCGTTGGGTGAGACGATGCGTTGTCTAATACAGGGGTCTCCAAACTACGGCCCGAGGGCCACATTCGGCCCGCGGACAGATTTTGGACTATTTCACTTTTTACCACCGGCAACAATGATAATATGGTTTTGGCCCTCGGAACTTACTGGAGTAATCAGTATGGCCCTAAGGCTGGAAAGTTTGGAGACCCCTGGTCTAATAGAAACCGCACGTTACCTGCTTTTTTATGAGCTCTACGTCATTTCTTTACGTTCTTTATAAACTCATTCGTATACTAATCAGCGAACAATTTAGAGTTCATCCAGATGCTCTTTTGGTTTTTGTGGGTCACCGGTAAGCTTGTGACGTTCTTGTAGCAGCACGGTTTTTTGGATTGTCAGTTTCTTGACGAGAAGCGAGTGACTTTTTTAGTAGTGATTTCCAGTTGAGACCGGTCTCGCCTGCATTATAGACGTCGTTCCGAAAAACCCTTTCTTCATCTAAAAACGACTGAAATGTTTTTTTTTTCATTGCTCGGCAGCACTTGAATCCGCCGATAATGTTTCTCCCTGAATTTGTAACTCACATATTCCATGGCAGAATTTAACGTTCTGAAGCAACCCAGCACTAGCCGTAAAATCTTACGATCCTCCGAGTTTCTTACCCAACTGGAGAGCTTTGGAGTACAACATTCGTTCTCCCAAGCTACGTCTCTGAATAAATCACGTCGAAGTAGCTTCATCGAGGTCTTGATCTTTTGTATTCTTTATTACTTTTCTTCGCTTTGATCCATCACCACTATTCATTTTGGAAGCGAACGATGCAAGTGTGTCTCGATTTTTCTTTAAATCGGAGATTGTTGCTTTTTCAACGTCATAAAAGCTTGCAAGAGCTGCGGTAGTTTCACCCTTGTTTAGCTCCGGTAGAATCTCTATTTTCTTTTCCAACGTAAGAACATTATGCTTACGCTTAGGAATCGAAGGACCTGTAGTTGAACTCATGACACATACGAACTATCCGAAGTAAACGAGGTTATGTAAACAAGAAGAAAACAATTCGCAATAATTCACATTTATCTGTGCGCGCTACAAAGAACAAATAAAAAGTGTTGGTAGAAGCAACGTATAACGCTGGAAGACAAAAAACACGCTTGAGCATGTTCGAATACGCGTGGTTCTCGCAAAGCTACTGCGAGCAACAATGTATATTTCGCGCAAACAATGTATTTTTTGAGCCAACGTTCGGATAATTGAGCGCTAGGATAAATCAGGTCATGGTTCGGATAATTGAGGTTCTACTATAGTACCTTTTATTATTTTACTGCGATAATAACTTTGAATCTAAAATCTTCTTTGATGTGGCTTGTCACACTACAAACATTTGGCAGCTAAAAGCTAGCAGTGTGATAGAGAGACAGTAAAGTTCAGTGACAAAGATAAAGCAGATACACTAGCCGATAACTTCAAAAAGGTCTATCATCTCACTGAAAACTTTGGCAATAATACAGTAGGAGCGCGTGTGAATAAAAAAATACATCGTCACGGATAACAAACAAATTGAGCCCAAAAACGTCCGATACACATTGCCAAATGAAGTCAAGAAAGCAATAACAAAATCAAAGAAAACTCCTGATCCAGATTCCATATGGAATGGAATATTTGAATAAGGTATATAATATACTAATTCCCTGAGGGACATTATTTATATTAACACTTCGTCTGTAAACGTTTTTCCGCACTTCCCGTCTATTATTTCACCTCCTTAATGCACTCAAAAAATTCTGAAAAAATTCATGCTACTATTCGAAATATTCATTTTTAAGAACGAATTGTAAAATTTTCGAAAATAAAATGTTTTCATACATTTTTTGTTAAATAAATGAAGAAATTGGGAAAAATTTTTAATATACAAAAAAATGGTATCTCAGAGAAAAATTAAGATAGCGTAATTTTCCAAATTGCAAATTAAAGGTGAATAGTGTAGAAGAAAAAAATTATTTCGTTTTGTTTGTTTAAAGCTAAATGCTTAAGTTTTGGACATGAAAACAGGCAATAAATTATGTACGATGCATTGCTATTCACACATTTTATTACCAAAAAACGTATTTTTTTTCTTTTTTCACAATGAAAGGTATCTTACATCTATTATACAATAACGTCGTAGTATTATTACAATAACGGCGAATTATAGTTAAGTAAAATTATAGTTATTCTATGCAGTGTGCACAACACACGACGCGATGGCCTTCGCATACTGGTTTTTTGCATTTCGCACAGCAATATTGCGTTTTTCGGTCGTTCTCGACTCTACAATAATAGCATCGCTTTCTTTTATCTAATCTATCCGATCCCAGCGTTGGTCTTGCTTCGATTTCAGCCGCCGGCAAGATCTCTCGGATGCTATTCGCCAAAGATCGGTGCAATCCGGGCTGAGTTGCACGCTCTTGTAGATGCGGCTTAATGAGCGACAGAGCGAGATCTTTTAAAAATTCTCTCCGATTTCTTAATTCATTATCCGGCAAGAAGTTATATAATATACCGGCATTAACACTGGCCTGGTCCAGCATGCCTAAAAAAAAGCGCATTGGCCAGCGACAGGTTATACGGGCGCACGTATAATTTCCACACAGCTGGTCAAAACAATCTGTGCCACGTTTGGTTTTATTGTAGAAATCGATCATTTCTGGTTTACCGCTGTCATCACACTCTTTTCCGCTTTTATGCCTGGATGACAGGAGCAAAACAACTTTATTTTTTTTTGGGCAATACGAAAGCAGAATGTTTTGCCCGTCGTACCCGTACCTTGCCGTGCCAATGGAAGCATTTCTTTTGAAAGAATCTGGAATCTGACGCTTATTTTTTCGGATCGTGCCTACCATCGATAGATTGAATTCTCGCTTCATTTTATTACAAATTTCAATTGAGGTGAACCAATTATCGCACGTTATAGTTCTATTTGTGTTGTGAATTGGTTCACTCAATTTACGCACATAATAAGAAGGTACGCTCTCACCTCGCTCTGCTGGTACTTTTCCAATATATGGGATAGCATTGTACATATAAAAAGTTTTCGCGTCGTTCATGGTAATTATTTTTATCCCATACCGCGCCGGCTTGGATTTTATATAAACGCGCGCTGGGAAACGTCCGCGAAATCCCAACAACTGCTCATCGATAGTCAAGAACTCACTCGGATTATAATTGTTTTGACAGTTTCTTATAAAGATATCCCAAATGTCGCGAATCGGTGCGAGAACGTCCACGGCGCGTCTCACAGCACGTGTAGTTTTGTCATCGAATCGAAGATGACAACTAATAAACTCGAATCGACGCTGTGACATCGTCATCTTGCAGAGCATTGACCCGAACTCGCGCGACCACAGCTCAGTCAGATTGATTTTGTTATTTTTTTGCACGCCGCAGAAGAATAGAAGGCCCAGGAATGCCTTTAACTCGTTTAAAGTAACCATTCTAAACGACGCATTATCAGCGTTTCCTCTCTCTGCTACAAATCGTTCGATTTCGGCATTTGTGAATTTCAAAATTATTTCAAAAATATCCTCGGTAAATAACGCGCTCCAAAATTGGAGAGGTGTACGCGAAGAGACCACTGCACCAATAACTCTAGGTAAAATAACATTTGACCCGCTGCCTCGAGTTTCCGGAGGGTTGAGACACCATTTATGCTTGTCCTTGCCGTAGACAAATTTACGGCGTCTATCTGTTTCTCCAGCTTCCAGCTCGTTCTCGATTTCGCTTTCGCTCTCCGTCGATTCTAAGTCAGAGACACTTATTTCGCTGGCCTCACTATCAGCTTCTTCAATTGCGTCTACCTCATCTTCGCTGTTTTCACCTCCAAAATATCGAATTTCTTCGCGTTGATGCAGTACGCGCGTGACTTCTTGAGCCGGTCGCTGCTCCATTTTCAAAAATACTAAAAGAAAAATATTCCAAAAAATTTTTTAGGCATACTGAAGAATCACTGATGCCAAAAATACGATAAAACAAAAAAAACAATTTTCACTAACTTACCTGTTTACTACACGCCGTCTGACAACCTGGATCGTTCGTGTCCACTACGAAATCTGTGCGCTCGTCACCATTGCCTGGAAAGTACTAAAAATTTGAAACTTGGGCGTCAGTTCCCCCTCCTATATAACTTTTTTTAGGGACAGGAGGGAGCGTCCGCCCTTACCCTACTTCTTAGGTACAAACCAAAGTTGTTTTTGCTCGGACACGAACGACCCACGTTCCCAGACGAAGTATGTCGCAGACGGTGGATGTCGCGCTCGGCTGTCATGTCTATATATCCCAGTATTTAATAGTCGCAAAACGTTGGAATTGGTCTAAAAATCAATAGAAATCCTTTCTGTTTCGATTAACACCTCGAAGAGCAAAATTCATTCAAAATTATCGGTTTTATTCACATCTATACATACCTCTGTATCCATTTTTCGGCCAATCCCAGCGTTTGTTGCTAGTCGCACTGCATAGATATGTTATTTCATATCGTGTAGACCAGGGGTCTCCAAACTACGGCCCGCGGGCCACATTCGGCCCGCGGACAGATTTTGGACTATTTCACTTTTTACCACCGGCAACAATGATAATATGGTTTTGGCCCTCGGAACTTACTGGAGTAATCAGTATGGCCCTAAGGCTGGAAAGTTTGGAGACCCCTGGTGTAGACTAATCAATAATTACAAAAAGTTTTCATTAGCCTCACAATCGTTAGGACCTTTCTGCTTCGATTAAGACCTCGTAGAGAAAAATTGGTTCAGATTTACAAATTTTATTAAGCAGAACGTAACTCATTATCCGTGTATCCGAATGTTAAAAAAAATACAGCGAAGTTTACAGTTTGTCACTAATAAAAGTGTTATTGTTATGCCAATATTAAAAACAGAATAATTTATACTGGAACAAAGTTGGGTTAGTATTATTTTCGTATATATTATATTTCTCTGACATTTTTCCTCGCTTAGTTACATTAAAAAAAAATAATCTTATTGAGAATCGGTGGTATTTTGTGTGATAATGTTGTTGAACTAAATAATGTTTTTCATCATCAATAAAAGCATTCGGTGTGAAAATATAATTATTAGGTTATGTTTTTACACCTTTATGTAATTTTAATTCTATTAAAAATTGGTTTGCAGTAAAGGTTAACACTAAAAATTGTGGGACATGCTTCAAATTATAGACACTTGTTGTTTGTATTAAAATTAAGAGAAACCGTAAAAAGAAAAAAAATTACTTCACGTGTTTAAAATGAATGAGCCCAAATGTAAATAAGCCAAAAAAGGTAATAGTTTTATGCAATTCATATGGTTCTATTTATTTGAATAGGTTATAACTGTGTGGGATAGTTCATTGTCATAATATGAGAAAATGCTATACAGGAAAATTTCTGTTTAGTATTCGCTGAGTTCTTGTACAGGAAATCAGTGTTTTTGGTAAAAAAAAAACCTTTTTTCACATAAACGTGAAGTTCAAGTTGAATAGGCAGCATTAAACTTTGTGTGCCTTGCATTTACACCAGAATACAGCTGTATGCCGATGGATAGCAGAATTGGTTCGACAGATACAGATGTTCCGGAAGAGAGAAGGACGATTGCAATATGTACCCTTGTCTTATTTGAGACTGAATGCTTAGTTGTCTTATCTGAGAGTCAATGCCAAAAAATCTGCTGCATCAACCACTAGTATAAATTACAAATATATTTAACCTCTGTTTATGCGAATCGCATACCTTCCAAAAACTTGAAAATACACTAACGTATTGGCGTTCCATAAACCAGGTAACGACAAACTCTTACCTCAAAATTCCAAACCAATCAGTTTATTACCTATGTTCAGAAAGATTCTTGGGAAAATTATATGACATCGCTTAAAGACACATGAGACTAGTAACAATCAACTCATACATTCAGCTTTGGAGGAAATCGTAGCACGGAGCACCGACTGGTTGGGCTCATAAATTTTATAAGTACTAATTTTAACATAAACAAATCCACCGAACTAGTCCTTCTAGACATTGAAAAAGCTTTCGATACAGTGTGGCAATGGAAGTTAATTTACAAATCACCTACATATACGATACCAATATATATTTATAACGATAATCCAATAAACATTCTGATTTTTTGTCAACAGTCAGCAGGTATCCTACAGGGCACCATACTGGGTTTAGTGCTCTTGTTGTACTATATCAATGATATACAAAAATAGCATTATTTACTTAGACACAGCTGTCTTTTTAGCATCATGGAAACAAGTAGCATTAAAAAAAATACAATCCCACATGGATAAAATAGTTAAACACTTCCATAAATGGAAATTTTAAATAAATGCTAATAAAACATAACAGATCTTCTTTACCAAAAAAATACAGCAAAGGAAATTACCCCAATTCTTTATCAATAGCGTAGTGCTTGAGTCCAAACGCTCAGCCTAATAGACGTAAATAGGCGTGGGCGTAAAATTGGACGCCAAATTACACTACAGAAAGCATATCAAAGGAATATACACAAAAACTCAAAAACAAAGGAGCTCTTGTACAATCTGCTATGTAGAAAGCCCCCTCATGGTTAAAAATAAATTCATATTATATAAAGCAATAATAAAACCAAATTGCTCTAATTTTTGCAAATTGCAAGATATCGTGCTGATTTAAAAAAATAGAGTATTATAAGAGTAAAGTTGGTTTAAATTTTGGAGAGAATTGGTCAAACGGTTCGGATGTTGAAAAATTTAGATTTTTTCGAAAATTTTGAAAAAAATCTGCAAATCGACACTTGCAAATTGCTTCCTCGCGATTTCGCACGATGCTCAAAGCTTCCTCCATGAGGAAGCCAAAATTAAGAAAGATAGTTCCTCATGGAGAAGACTTTGAGCATCTTGAGAAATCTCGAGGAAGCAATTTGCAAGTTTCAATTTGCAGCTTGTTCTTTTTCTTATTTGCATTTTTTTTATGAAATTATGTGTTTGTAAAATACCACACTTAAAATTGTCTACCTAGTGATTTACTTTGAATAGTTTTGTCACATTATAAGGAAGAAAACGTGTGATTATAAACAACTTTCCATCACGCATATTTAGGAAATTGCAATAACAAAAACATGCCTTATTTTAATTAATTTGTTAATTTCTAGCTATCAGAAATAATTTAAACTGTATCAGCCTTTTCATTCATATCATGTAACATAACAGTGTAAATGACAATTAAATCCATTGAGGTGTTGCTGAGTTCTGACTCCGTACAGACATAAATGTGTTAATCTTAGATAAAAATCATTGTTTTATTCTAGGAATTCCAAATTTGGCCTGAGGCAAATTGATTTAAACTCTGTCCAGGAAAACCAAATCGGTGTAACAGTTCCTGAGATACCACTTCGGAAGGACAACTGATGAGACACATTCAGAGAGGTTCCCCTCCGGAAAAAAGATGACTCTTCTGAGGGAGTTAGTACTTCAAAACGATGGTTGATATCATTTAGTAATACGAAAATGATTTATTTAGGAACATGTTTACATTTTCTTGACACGAACCTGTAATGACTTTTCTGCCTGTTTTGTCTCCAGCAGGTAGAGAATCAGTGGGAATCGCAACAGGATTTACTTATCTTCCGAGAATGTTTTCAATGGCAATTTTCGTTTTGTAATTTCTTATTACTTGTAAATTTTTACAGCGATCTTCAGTAATTCATATGGCGAGTTCTTTGCTAAGTTGGCGCAAAAATAAACGACGTTGATTCTTCCGTTCATTTTTAGCATTTAATTATTTTCATAATAAATAATGTACGTAGCAAGAGCAACAACACCAAAGTATCGAAAAATGAGGTGAGGGCTATCTTATTTCTCTCTACCCCTCTACCATTTGGTCTATAGTATCGATGCCATATTTGTATCTATCATATCATATTTATCTCCGTTTTTTTCTACGTATCATTTACCACTGCCATATCCGAGTGTATTCTCGACAATAGGATTATGGCTTTATTTTTTTTTGTATGTACGAACACAGAGTTGCTTTTTCATGAAAACAAAAAAAACGTTGAACAATGGTTCTCCCGATTTTATTGGAGCCATTGCCTTCGGAATATAAGGTTTATTTTTTTACAATGTGCCGATGATGGCTAAATTCCAAGATAATAAATGTTTCACGAAAAGGAAACGATGTAAAGAAATTGTTCATACACATATTTCATCCGCTTCCTTTATATGGCGCTGCGGGCTCCTTTACAATACCTTCTCCTTGTTTCTTCTCTCAAACTTTTCCAGACTTCCCAGTATAACATCGATTGTTAAATTTTCCATTGGTCGGTAGTTTCTCGATAAATTTGAATTGACCATAGTCCCTACCTCACGAATTGGAGTAGCTTTATTTGCACGTGTATGTTTGCGACGCGTGTTCAAATCATCAAATCGAATAAAACGTAAAATATTCTAGAATCGTCTCTTGATACAGAGGAAATGAAGACGATGCACTCAGAAAAAAGATCTAGTCGATTTAACTAGAATCTACTTGATTTAAATAATTTTTTTTCCTTATCTGTCGGCCTAGTAGACCTTTATTTATTTCAAGTATTTTTTGTTTGTTTGTATAAAGTAATTCTTTTAATAATAAATATATTCCGAACTAATAAATATTTATTTGATTCAAACATAGTATAGTATACGTAGTATAGTAATTTATTGCGTGTATACTCTTTCGGGTCTTTACAGTTCTTCGTCTCCACATACAATTCTTCCACTCTATCAATACAAACTAAACCATCTCTCTTAACCCAATCCAATTGTGTTTTTGATCAGTTTTTTTAATCGCTTGCTCTAAAATTTTCTCCAGTTCTGCTGCATTTCCATCTAAGATGATACTCCACACTCTACCCTCTCCTACACCTTCCATCGCTTTTTTAAATTCTTGTTCCTAGTTGGACGGATTGCGGTTCAAAATACCTTTAACCTCCTCCCTCGAACATTTTGTTGGCTATCTCGTGTCATCCATCTTCACTATTTCAACCAGATATTTCGCTACTCGCTTCCAGATCTTCAGTTCAATTCCTTTCTGACCTGCCTCTAGCCTCCAAATGTACCTCGGCGTGTTACTGGCCAGACCCGTTGACATTTTTATATATTGGGTCTGGGAAAAAGTTTGTGGCGTTTTTCCCGATAGATGGCATCAATTGGAAATAAGTCAGGAAACACAGATCGCAGCGACACCACTAAACGCTCGTTGGAAAGGTGACACTTCGAGCGTTACTTTAAGTGTATAAACATCGAAATTGGTGCAGTGGTCGGAAAGTTGTTTGCGTTCGAAAATGGAGAAAGGTAATGAAAAATTGCGCTATATTTTGCAATATTATTACGACAAAGGGAAGAACGCTGCGCAGGCTTGTGAAAAAATTTGTGCTGTGTACGGTGAAAGTACTTTATCAAAATCTGCTGCGCGGAAATGGTTCGCTCGCTTTCGTTCTGATAATTTTTATGTGAAAGATGAGTCACGCTCTGGTCGTCCAATCACTGATAAAGCTGATAAAATTCTTGAAAACGTTCAGCAAGATAAGCATATCAGCAGTGTCGATATTGGTATGGAGCTAGGCATTGACCACAAAACTGTTTTGAACCATTTACACAAAGCTAGCTACAAAAAGAAGGTCGATGTATGGGTTCCTCATGAGTTGAGCGCGAAAAACATGATAGACCGAATTAACATCTGCGATGCGCTGCTGAAACGCAATGAAATCGAGCCATGTCTGAAAGGTGTCATAACCGGTGATGAAAAATGGATCACGTATGACAATCGGAAGAGTCAAAGATAGTGGACAAGCGATGGTGAGCCATCACAAGCGTTCGCGAAGTCAGGATTGACGTCGAAAAAGGTGATGCTGTGCGTGTGGTGGGACTGGAAGGGAATCGTCCACCATGAGCTACTTCCAGTTGATCAGACGATTGATTCTCATCTCTACTGTGGACAACTAGAGAGATTACGCCAAGCAATTTCAAGAAAACGGCCCGAATTGATTAATAGGAAAGGTGTTGTCTTCCATCGTGACAACGCCCGACCACACACTTCTTTGATGACCCGTCAAAAATTGCGAGAGCTTGGTTGGGAAGTTTTGATGCATCCACCGTATAGTCCAGACATAGCACCCTCTGATTATCACTTATTACGATCTCTGCAGAACTCTCTCAATGGAATTAAGCTGCTTTCAAAAGAAGCCTGTGAAAACCACTTGATTCAGTTTTTCAACCAGAAACCACAGAAATTCTTCACCGATGGCATCATGGCTCTACCCGAAAAATGGCGAAACATTGTCGATAATAATCGAGCATATTTAGTTTAAATAAATTCATTTTCACACTATAAGAAAACCAGTTGAATTTTACTAAAAAAACGCCATGAAGTTTTTTCCAGACCCAATATTTTGCTTGCATTCTATCCATCTGCGCCCTCCGGCGCCAACCCCAGATTTTCTCTCCATATACAGGGTGCGCCATCTCAATCTGGTCGATGGAAGTATTGAATAACTTAGAGAATTTTCAACAGATTTCACAAAGTCGTATTTTTTTATTAAATTTGATTCATTACAATTTATTTTGATTAGTTTCCAAAAACCACATCGATCAAATGTCCGCCTTTATTACTGAGACAAAAATGAGCTCTTTTTTCGGCATTTTCCATTGTATTTGCCAGCGTCTCGGGCGATATCGCTGCGATTTCGGCTCGAATGTTGTTTTTTAGCTCCTCTATGGTCTTCGGCTTGTTGGCATAGACTTTACTTTTCAAAAATCCCCACAAGAAGAAGTCCGGTGCAGTCAAATCCGGCGATCTTGGTGGCCAGTCAATATCACCTTTCTTTGATATCACACGTCCTGGGAACTTCCGACGCAAATAGTCCATTGTTGAGCGCGCAGTGTGACATGTCGCACCATCTTGTTCGAACCAAAATTCCTTAAGACCTTTTTCACGCATTTGTGGTAAAACAAAGTGTGCCAACATCCACCGATATCGATCCCCATTGACAGTTTCACCAGCTCTGAAGAAAAATGGTCCAATGGTGGTTTTTGAGCAAACACCGGCCCAAACTGTCACTTTCTCATCGTGCAATGGAGTTTCGTGAATAATATAAGGATTATCGGTGCCCCACATGCGACAGTTTTGTTTGTTGACAGCGCCAGAGAGGGTGAAATGAGCCTCGTCGGTCATCAGAATTCGCTCCCAAAAATCTGGCTCAGCTTCCTTCATTCGACTAACGTTATTAGCCCAAGCCAAGCGTCGCGGCTTGTCAGTTTCCAATAATCTTTGAGTCAACTGCACTTTGTACGGAAACATGTGAAGATCTTGCTTTAAAATCCTTCTCAACGTGGTTCCACTGATGTTTAATTGCTGAGACCGGCGGCGGTATGAGACATTTGGATTTTCTGCAACACTCTGTCGAACAGCTTCGATATTTTCATTTGAACGACCTGGACGCGGTCGAGCTTGATGTTGGAGATTCGCTACAGACCCGTGCTCCATGAAATTTGAAGCTAAATGACGGATCGTGTCGCCTTTGGGCACAGAACGTCCGCGATATTTTTTACGATACGCACGCTGAGTTGACACAACTGAACGATTATTTTCAATGTAAAGCGAAACTATTTCGGCGCGTTCTTTCGGCGTATAGCGATACATGGTTGAAATTGTACTGAAATAACCTATACGAAACGTGTTGTACGACGCTGGTCGGTTAAAATCTGTCAGAGTTATTCAATACTTCCATCGACCAGATTGAGATGGCGCACCCTCTATAATAGTAGACCGCTTCTTGCGAAGGTTTGCATTAACTCGAAATGCCTATTTAGACTGCCGATTTTTGCTCTTTTGCATATCCCCCAAGTTTTTTTTCGTCTACCTTCTTTTTAAAATACTATAAGTATAAGTATTTTTGTTTGGCCTATGTTGATTTCCAGTTTGTTATTGTCAACGTAACATTCTAAAGCCGCGATTATTGCCTTCAAGTCCTCCCCTTTGTCCGAAACAATAACAATATTATCCGCGAATTTTAAAGCAAAAATGTTATCTTTCCTATCACACCCTCATTTTTCCTTTCCCAAATCTTGTCAATATCTTCCAAATATACGTTAAAAAGGAGTGGGCTCAAGGGGCAGCCCTGTCTCACTCCTTTCCAAGTTTGGGAACTTTCCGTTATCCCGTCACTCGCAATTATTTCATTCATAGTTTTCTCATATATTATATGATAGATATATATATACTGTATCATTTTCAACATCTTTTCTCTCATTCCTATCTTTTCCAGCTTCTTAAGTAGTATCTCCCTGTCAATTGAGTCAAACGCAACTCTGAAATCAACAAACACCGTGAAGAGTTTGCCGCCTTTCTTTTTTAACCTAGTATTTACTGGCGAATTGAGAACAAAGATGTGGTTCCTTGTTCCTCTTCCGGTCCAGAAACCCGTCTGACTTTCTCCGAGGCACTCCTTCCAACCAGAGCCTCAATCTCCTTGTCATTATGTTCGCCAATAGGTTGTAATCGATGTTAAGTAGGGAAATTCCGCGATAGTTTGACGCGTCGTTTGTATCTCCCGCCTTATGAATGGGGTAGATCCTACCTACTTCCTAACCTCTACCCATCTCGCTGTTTTCCCAGAAGCTTTGCAAAATTTCATGAAGTTCCCTGAATCATATTTCTGCCATTTCTTCGAAGAACTCAATCGGTACATCCTATCCTGCCGTTTTACCATACTCCATAGTTTTTAAGGCTCTTTTCATTTCCTCCTATCCTAATGCCCGATTCATTCTCTCTGAATCTGCTTCTATACTCACTTCGCTCTCTACCTGCTGTACTCCTCCCCTGTCTTGTGTATTAACATCTACTAATGTTCGCGTCTTTTCGGGATCATAATTCCGCCTAAAAGATTCTTCAAGTGTTTTAACCATTCCTCTTTTGTCACCTGCTCCTCCCATTCCTTTAAAAATGTTTCCTTAAAATTCTCTCCTCGATCATTTTTTCAGCACAACTTCTTTTCGTATTCCCGTCTGATCCGTTCATCCCCCGCCTTACCCTCTGTACCGACCTCACGCGTCAACCTTATACCTAGACTCACGGAGATGGGAAGATTATCTGACTCAATTTTAATCTCCACTCGTAACTCATTTACTATTGCCTCTCTCTCTGCGCTATCTAATACATCATCTATAACCGATCCTTCTGAATCTCTAACAAATGTTAGGTCACCTTTCCCATCTCCGTGACTTCTACCATTTATTATCGTTAAACAATTTTTGTCACAAAAGATTAGCAGTTTCCTTCCTTCATTATTTATAATTTTGTCTTCTGACCGCCTTGCATTTTCCCATTCTTCTCTCTCATCTACATTTCCTTGTTCGCTCATTTATATCCCCAAGTATAATAATACCCTCGTTTCTTTCAGAAGCCGCCTCTATCACCGCTTCTAGTTCTTTTTCCAAATTCTTAAAACCACAGTTATTATAAATTGTCGTAATTGTAAACCTGTCGCCTACCTCCTCCAACCTCAAACCCTCAATTACCAACCCTTCCTTCCACTCAGTTATCGCATCTCTTCTGACTATATTCATTCTCAAACCAATAATTTGGCCTTCCGACGCACGTCCTCGCTTCTTGCGTCTCATTGCCGCTTTCGTCATCCACTCGAAGTCTCTATTCGGGATCAGTCCTCCCTCTACCGCCTTCCCACAATTTCAGATACCCGGTATAGATTTCCTCTCCTATGAATCTATTATTTTTCGCTTGATCTTCGATCCAGCGCTGAACCTCTCTCGCTCTTTTACTGCGGTCGTCTCGGATTTCAAACCTGCCTCCCCCATTTTTGTGGTTTCTTTTCATTATTTCGACTTTTTGTCACTTGGACTCCAATTCTACCAACACCCCTCCCTGTGGCAGGACCATCCAGTTAACTATTCTTGGATGAATGCCAGTTTGCCTGTGAATCGCTTCTTCCGTGTCTGATTTAATTCCTCTCCCCGAGGCGGCGATCCTCCAGACGATGATGTTCCTCCTCCTCTTCTCTCTCTCCGTCCGCTCTTGGTCTAGCTCCGGCCTCGTCAGTGCCCCAGGGTGTTTGCCCATCACCACCGGACGCTGTATTCTGTGTCGTGCATTCATTTGCAGGATATAGCCCTGCTCCATCGTGCTGTTCTGGTGTGATCTCCCAAAGTCAGATCCATTTTCGATCGCTGCTGACTCCATGCTTCGTTTCGACGTGTCATTTCCATTGTGATCTGTGTTAACTATTCAGACAGAATCACCCTCCGTCTCTCTGCTTGACAGAAGGCGGTTCCAGACTGTTTCAGATTGTTCTTGAAGCGTCTCGATACCTCGTGAATGTGATACATACAAGCCACCAGTAGGATCGCGTGACTCCACCAGTACGTCGAGTAAGTATATTTTAGATAAGTATATTACAATAATTGAATCTATCAGGGGTACAAATTGAAAATGCGGGTTTGATAACAGATGGCGTTACTAACGCTATACGCATCAGGCAGTACTGTGACTATGTTCATATCAAAGCTACGTCTTATAGCTTTAATTTTCAGTATGTGTCAATTTGTCGCAGTGTCAAATTCATAGTTTTTTTGAGCTCTCAATATGTCGAGTTTCGTGCCAACAAAACAGCATTTGCGGGAAGTTTTAATTTACTTCTTTAATTTGAAGAAAAGTGCTGCTGAAGCACATCGATTGGTCTCCGAGGCTTATCCGAGTCATGTTCCATCGGTTTCAACGTGCGAGAGATGGTTTGTGCGGTTTAGAAGTGGTGATTTTGACGTTGAGGACAAAGAGCGGCCGGGCCAAGTGAAAAAGTTTGAGAATGCTGAATTGGAGGCAATACTCAATGAAGACTCGTGTCAAACTCAACAAGAGCTCGCAGATTCATTGGGAGTGACACAACAAGCCATTTCCCATCGTATAAAAGCCCTCGGAATGATCCAAAAGCAAGGACATTGGGTGCCGTATGAGCTGAAGCCGAGAGACGTCGAGCGCCGTTTTTTTGCATGCGAACTGCTGCTCGAACGGCAAAAACGGAAGGGTTTTTTGCATCGCATTGTCACTGGTGATGAAAAGTGGATCCATTACGATAACCCGAAGCGCAAAAAATCATATGGTTACCCCGGCCATGCATCATCATCGACGGCCAAACCAAATATTCACGGCGCCAAGCTCATGCTCTGTATTTGGTGGGACCAGCTGGGTGTGGTGTATTATGAGCTATTGAAATCGAACGAAACCATCACAGGAGCACTATACCGAACTCAATTGATGCGTTTGAGCCGCGCACTCAAAGAAAAACGGCCACAATACGAGCAAAGACACGACAAAGTAATTTTGCAACATGACAACGCTCGGCCACATGTTGCAGCGCCGGTCAAAACATACCTACAAACGCTGAAATGGGAAGTCTTACCCCACCCGCCGTATAGCCCAGATATTGCTCCTTCCGATTACCACCTTTTCCGATCGATGACACATGGCCTAGCTGACCAGCGCTTCCATTCTTACGAAGAAGCCCAAAAATGGGTCGATGACTGGATAGCAGCCAAGCCGGCCGAATTTTTTCGCGACGGTATCCGTAAATTGCCAGAAAGATGGGAAAAAGTTGTGGCTAGCGATGGACAATACTTTGAATAATTCATTTGTTACCATTTTTTCAGAATAAACGTTCAAAAATAGAAAAAAATCCCGCATTTTCAATTTGTACTCCTGATAATAAATATTTCTTTTCTCTAAAAAAATATCTAGTCGACTAAAATAAAAAAGGATGAATACAAGAGCCGACTCGTTTTAACTAGATCTTTTTTCCGGGTGAACAAGTAGTTTAGTAGCTACAAATAGCATTTTTCGTCGATGTAATTGAGGTTGATTCAAATAAATACTTATATTAGAACTAAATACGCTAAACAATTGAATTAAATCAAAATATGTTTAATGAAAAGAAAATTTTACTTGGTTCGAATAAAAAACAATCGAATAGCCGAATTTAGTCAGTTAAACTATTTTTTTTCTGGGTGTGTCCACATTTCTGTTGTGAGATCCGTATTAAAATTGTTCGCACCTGCATAAACCAAAATCCCTGTAAAAGCATACATCTCTTGAGAAGTCAAAGCTTTCCATCCGAGCGGTGGTTTTTTTCGGTTTTTCATTGTTATATTCTTGATAAACTTGTGATACCTTTTCGAACGATGATGTCTATCATTTCGATCGTAATGATTTCCTTGAAATCATCTCAGATCGATACATTTTTGGTAATTTTGCGTGGGTCACCTCGTTGACGTACACTTTTAAAAGCTGCAGTATAGTATTGAGCAGTGCTGTGCTTTTCTCCACACTGTTTTGTATTTTACTGGGAAGTGCCCGAAGATTCCTCTACAGCTGCCACATTTACGTCTTGACTCTCGTCTCCGCTCTTAGCTTCACCGTGTGTCCCCATCTTCTTCGATATCAGCATGGTGCTCGATTTCGATAATCTTGCCATCATCTGTCTCTCGAGCTGTCCCTCTTTCCACTTATTGATTTTCTACAATTCTATCAGTCTCATCGCTGCCGTATTCTTCGTTATGGGAATCTTGTATAGCTTAAGGTGAATTTTGCGCGAGAAACCAATCCTTATCGAATATATTCTTTAAATACTGATATCTTTCTACGATGCCCAACCTATAAAACAAATGCGCATTAAAAATGCTGAGAGACAATGTCAGGAGCAATTACGCTAAAAATCGTGCAAATAAAAAATTTGCGCATTGTGATTCTTGCCCACCCACAGATTCTCCGTTACGGGTACTGGTCTGATCAATTCTGTCTTCCTTACAGAGAAAGATTTGTATTGTGACTATGTGCTTCATGGATCTCGGATCAAAGTACAATCATTCAGTCACAAACATTTATTTAATTTCAAGTTCACGTTTTGGCTTGATAGATGGAACTATTCGACAATTGGCGGGAACACGCCTCCTTTGTAAACATTGAAAATTTAGTAAAATTGCAAATTTCATAAAATTAAAACCCCTTTACAGATTCTCACAAAATTGAAGACTATGTATCCTCACCCCCATGCATGTGTATGCCCAGTTTCGGTTTGACAGCTAAAAATGTGCGAGAGATATGATAAAAATATTTCGAAAACTTCAAACAACCATAAAATGAGACAATGGTTAACAATTTGGGCAAAAATTACAGCAACTGACGGGGGTTGCCAATCGACTCGTCTGCAAAGTTTCAGGAAGATCGATCAACCCGTTCTCGAGAAATAGCATTCTTATTTTTCAAGCTCACCACACACACACACACACACACACACACACACACACACACACACACACACACACACACACACAACCTCAATTATGTAATTATAAGATGATAACTGCAGCAGAAAGAAATTAAACGTCCTAGGTGTAATGATTTGCGCTATTCTGAACGCTCAGTCCCTTTCATGGACGCTATACAATAAACCAAGCATGGTCATGGCCCCAACTTTTCATTCAGTTCAAAATCCCGAGCAGCTGGAGGCCGTTGAAGGCTGAGACCGACAACGTGCTATCCGGCGAACGCCCCTCCAAGCATATTTTGTGTAAGCTATAATGGGTTGGATAACTCGTAAAGGTCTCTTCCCCACTTCTGGTTTACAGCTGTCGACGATAATTCCACGAAAATGATTCCCTCCCAGATATAAAGCAGTAATTTAAGGAATACGGTTGGTGGGCACCCGGGTATCGAATAACGTCGTACATTCTGGATGTTGACCTAAGAATTAACGTTTTGCCAGACACAATTAACGTTCAAATACGGAGCACTATACTAGTAGAAGTCAAAAGATATCGCAAAACATCTGGACATGATATATCAAGCGGTATCAAGTGTTATTGGAAATTACCCTGTAAGCAAATTAATAGTATATTGTTTGGCGAGGGATGAAACAAGACGATTTCCGATGAGTGCGAAGGTGGCTGCCCAAGATAAAGGAGATGGCTGACATCACACGAAGTCTGAAATCGTGTTTCATCCCGTGCGACACAGTATATTTTTCATTATGCCTATATTAAGACTGGGAGTTTGAATGTTTGTAGCTAGTCGAAACAAGACAATTTCAGAACAATATTCAGAGGTTTGCAAAAAACAAATGCGATTCTGACAGGGATGAAATGAAGTTTTCATACCTGCATCGGAACTTCAAGTTTCAGTGTCTACTGCCAGTCGAATGAAGCTAATTGCAGGTCAATGCCGCTGACAACTATTACCGGATGCGTAAATTGCGAATTCTTTAAATCAGCGAGCAGAAACATGCTTGTTTCTGCCGTAATTTACGCATATGCTAAGTTTCCCACACCATTGATCTTAAATTAACTTGTTTCTGGCCAGCTGACACTGAAACTTGAAGTTTCGATGCAGGTAATCATGAAAAATATAGTTAGTGACAGGATAAAACACGATTTCAGATTTCGGGTGATGTCAGCCCAGTCTGAAATCATCTTATTTCATCCCTTGTCACACAATATACTTTCAAAGATCGAGTTCACTTTCTGCCCGCCGAATCGCATGTCTGAAATTGGCTCGTTTCGGCTGGCTAAACAGCCATTGAAACTCGCTGTTTCAATGCAGGTAATATGAAAACTATATTCTATTCTAGAAATGTAGTCATAAGTACAGAAAAATATTTTACGAATTAATAATGATCCTCGTTAATATTTGTTGGCCCTGAAAAGGGCCGTTTTTGTAGGAAGATTTAAGCTCTTTCTCCTCGAATACGACGAGCCAACTGAATATCCTTAGGCATGATGGTAACCCGTTTAGCGTGGATAGCACACAAATTCGTATCTTCAAAGAGACCTACTAGATAGGCTTCACTGGCTTCCTGGAGGGCCATTACAGCGGAGCTCTGGAAACGTAGGTCGGTCTTGAAGTCTTGAGCTATTTCACGAACAAGTCGCTGGAAGGGAAGCTTGCGGATCAAAAGTTCAGTACTCTTCTGATAGCGACGGATTTCCCTTAGAGCTACAGTTCCAGGCCTGTAGCGATGGGGCTTCTTTACTCCTCCGGTTGCTGGTGCACTCTTACGAGCTGCTTTAGTCGCAAGTTGCTTCCTGGGAGCCTTCCCTCCAGTAGACTTGCGAGCAGTTTGCTTGGTACGAGCCATTGTCAAAAACTATGAGATCTCCACGAAACGAAGTGCGCTGGTGGAAAGTCCACATCCAACTGTACGTGTGACCATTGGTAGATCGGTTTTATAAGCCATCCAACGATGATGACGATTCTCATTGGTCGGCGGCAGAGAAGTGGGGATGGGGTAGTAGAAATTGTACCTAAAACCGGGCGTCGTCTGCTTGAACATTATAAGATCTCTTTCGTAGCTTCAAACCTATCAAATAGATAATTTTATGTTAGTTATCGTCGATCGTTAATTGAAAAAAATGCCTATTAAAGTCGGAGTTCCCCAGGACAGTATTTTGATAAGTAACATAGAGATGGGAATTTAACGGCAGAGGGGGAGAGATTAGAAGAAGCGACAGAGAGAGAGAGACCCAATTCTTTCCATATGAGTCCTGGCGTGAATGTTGTTTCCTTTCTCTGTCTCTGAAATAGAACTCAATGAGCGATTGTCTTAATTGTTGTGGTTATTATCATGCATTTTGGAATTTGTGAGAAAGTCTTTTTGCCTGCGACCTTTGTTTCTCCAATCTATTTTAGTTTCCAAGCAAGCTAATTAAACCGTATTTATCTCTAGTTCTCTGTTTAGTTGTTTAGTTTTTATATAATTTGGTACTTTACTGACATTAAAAAAAAGTATTTTGTTTTGAATGATTTGAAGTGTTTTAATGTGTGTTCAGGCCGCCTCGCCCTAGATAAGCGCAGCGTATGTTACAATTATTGCTTTATATATTATAATACCGTTGCGTGATGCCTATTGTGGAGTTTCTGTTTATATTGGACCTAAGCTTCGATTGCACTCCAATAGCTTTAGATCTTTTATTTTTTATGTTATTGTTATAGGTGAGACCCTTGTCTAACGTTTCTTCAAGATATTTTACTAATTTTTTCCAGGGGATTTCAGTCCCTTCTTAGAAAATTCCATTGAAAGCGATTACACGGACAAGAAATCACATTGAAACCGGTTGGAATCGATTAGTTCTCAATGGGATTTCTACCCATTTAATGAAGGGTTCAATGGGATTTTCTAAGCAGGGGTGTTATCTAATTTGGGCGCTTCTAAGTTGATGGTTTATCCAGTTTTGGTTTTGTTTTGTGAACATGACTGCTTTTGATTCAGTTACATTCATTTTTATTCTTTATTTAGTACATTTGTCATTTCGTCGAGTGTATCGTTTAATCTAATACTCTTATAGATGCGCTCAGTGATGCCGTACAGATGATCGGGTTGTCCGCGTATATATCTAGTTCTACGTTTTGAGTTCTTGGTGTTTCGGACTAAACAGGACAGGTCCAAGTATACTGCCCTGTGGGACGCCCCAGTTTTTCACCATTGTATCTGTTTCTAAGATCAAATCTGGCTCTGAGGGATCTATACGTGGTGAGAAAGTTTTGACAGAGCATGAGGCGAATCAATTTGCTATTGATCTTGCGAAAAATATTCGGGGAAATCATTGATCTCATTTTAATGAGTGCTTGAGTGAGTTTCCAAATGAATTTATCATTATCATTGAATTTACCATTATTATTGGATAGTGGTCCAGAGTAAGAAATGGTAGGCAGGTACTAAAGAAAAGATGGAGTCGGTTGCTCAACGGAAAGCAGATGTGCAAAAGGGCTAGAAATTAGAATTGGAGTTCACTGTAGATCGACCGAAGCCGAAGGGTATAGAAGCACGAACGATGAAAATACGGCTCGGCGCTTTTTTGAAAATGCTACGATCACTGCCTCAATAATGAGTTTAAACAAGAGGATTACTAGACGATTTCATGTAAATAGTATAGGCTATTTCAAGCGGGCACGATATCAATGCAGAACGTTATTGAGAATATATTATATATTCTTTTGTGTGCGAAAATGTCGAGTTTTGAGCCGAATAAGCGTCATTTGCGGGAACTTTTGATTTACTTCTTCAATTTGAAGAAATCTGCAGCTGAGGCGTATCGATTGCTTGTAGAAGCATATGGTGAGGCTGCCTTAAGTGAGAGAAGTTGCCGTGAGTGATTTCAAAAGTTTAAGAACGGAGAATTTGACATCGAAGACAAAGAACGTAGCGGAAGGCCGAAAGTGTACGAAGACGCGGAATTGAAAGCATTATTGGATCAAGATTCGTGCCAAACGCAAAAAGAAGTTGCACTTACATTAGGAGTGACTCAACAAGCATTTTCACATCGGTTGAAATCATTGGGAATGATACAAAAACAAGGAAATTGGGTTCCATATGAACTGACGCCGAGAAACGTTGAACGCCGATTTTTCACATGTGAAATGCTATTTGTCAGGCATAAACGCAAGGGTTTTCTGCACCGTATAGTCACTGGTGATGAAAAATGGATCCACTATGATAATCCAAAAAGGAAGAAATCATGGGGACCACCTGGCCATGCTTCAACATCTACAGCTAAGCCAAATATTCATGGCAAAAAACTCTTGTTGGGTATTTGGTGGGATCAGCTTGGTGTCGTGTATTATGAGTTGCTCAAACCGAACGAAACCATTACTGGAGCTGTCTACCGAACACAATTGATGAGATTGAATCGAGCACTCAAGGAAAAGCGAGCCCACTACTACTCGAAACACGACAAAGTTATTCTCCTGCATGATAATGCTCGTCCACATGTTGCGGCGCCGGTCAAAACCTATTTGGAAACACTCAATTGGAAAGTTTTACCCCACCCGCCGTATTCACCAGACATTGCTCCTTCTGATTTCCACTTGTTTCGGTCGATGGTGCATGATCTATGTGAGCAACACTTCACATCATATGAAGATACCAAAAATTGGGTCGATTCGTGGGTAGCCTCAAAAGATGAAGCATTCTTCCGACGCGGTATCCGTATGCTACCAGAAAGATGGGAAAAAGTACTGGCAAGCGATGGACAATACTTCGGATAAAACATTAGGTACCGTTCTTTCACAATAAATTCCCAATTTTTTATTAAAAACGGCGGAAACTTATTTGTACACCTAATAGTATCTCGCTCTATCTGTTGTAGAGAGATAAACCAAAGTGCGCTTTGAAGCTAATAAAATAACCTTTTATATAATACTTTTCACATTCCTGTCAAAATGCAAATTCGTATTGTTATAGACGATTGAATACTTTATTAATTTCTTTTGCCAAATACACTTTTAAAAAATGTTCTTTTCTCATTGTATTCAATTCTTCATTAAATTCTGTAACGTTTACAATTTCTTTAGAATGGACACATCATAGCTACTATTTTTTATTTTTATTTATGAGATGCACCGCCGGCCTCGTGCGTGCCGACTGTGTGCCCTATTGGTTCGCGTTAATTATCGACATTTTTAGAATATTTTTAGTTCTCTTAGTAAATGATGCATGGATTTGTTAATGAATGATTCAGTTTTTGCTTTTTTACAAATATAATTTTTATTGAAACAAAAAATACGATATGTAATAAAATTTCACTTTATTACATAAACAATTCATTACTTGGTTGAAAGAAAAGAATGACTCCTTTGTGTGCCATTTATAGTCTTTCCTTGATCGAAACGCCGTTCCAATACTTTATTGTAATCGCTGTTCTCATTTTTGTCGACATATGTACACTCTACACTCGGGATATCATACCTTGTCCACTCAAATAATTCTATTGAAGTATTTATACTTTGATCAGGACGTTAAGGACTAGCTTTTTGTCTCAATCTTTTCAGCAATCAACGAATTCCATCGCATGGTCCCTTTCTATGATCCGTAGCAAAGAAATGCTATTCTACACCAACTCCAAAGTCATTGTAATGGTGCGAAAGATTGATGGAATTCTTTTCATTTTTATACTGTCCTGCATCATTATCAGTGAAATAAAAAACTCTTTTGACGTCACTTATGCTGTTCTTGATTATTTCGACTATATATTGTATATATCGATATATATGTGAAGTAGATAGGGTTACGGGATTTTGAGCCTGCCTTCATTTTGTTTTTGCTTCCTTATGAAAACACACTTACGGGATGGTAAACATTTTTATCGAAATATTGATGTCAACGTGTTAAAAATGTGACAAAACGTTCATAAAACAGATTTAGAAATAGTGAACGAACGCGCGCGTGTGTGTACAATGGCACTGCAAAATTTCGTCAAGAACAACTTGAGCTACAGCGTTCAAATTTCACAATCAAATAAGGCAGCATGACCTTTTTATTTAATGTAATTTTTGTAATAATTCATACAGCAAGTTAGATTTTATGGCATGTGAAATTTTCGAACAATGTCCGTGAACGTTTAAGGCTTGCTTAGTAAATGTTTTTCTACATTGAATTATCTTTTGTATTCAAACATTTCAATTTATTTTGCCAGGTCTTGTTTTAGCACAAAGCGATCGCACGCTTTATGTTATTTGACAGTTTGTTTTTTTATGTGTTTACACAGGGTGAGGCCCGTTGTTTGAAAAAGCCTTCTAGCTTTATTTCTATTTTTTATTTGTATTTTAATGGTAGGGGATCGTGTGAGAGCTTTCGTGATGAATTTGTTTTTTTTTGTATGGAATCTAACTCGGTAATGACTTATATTGCGCAAAAGTTGGTGACATTTTTAACGAAAGCTATATCTACTGTACTGGGCAGAGCTTTATGATTTTACGGGAACAGTGGATGGT
This sequence comes from Cylloceria caligata, assembly GCA_963942595.1. NCBI lineage: Eukaryota > Metazoa > Arthropoda > Insecta > Hymenoptera > Ichneumonidae > Cylloceria > Cylloceria caligata. The sequence continues at coordinate 70,862,812 of OZ012705.1, forward strand.
TATTGCCAGTGGCTTATTGTTTAAGTAATTGTGAACGATTTGACTATTTTACTTATTATTCGTGGACTTTCAGCTCCTGGTTATTTAACACGATTCTACGATACGCCATATAGTAATGACGTCAATTCTCATTGGCCGGTGGTAGAGCGGTGGGGATACCGCAGCGAACATTGCATATAAGCCCTGGCGTCGTCCGTTAGAGCATCACTTCGTTTCTGAGTCGTTAGTCGAACATATCAGCAACAGTTAGAAAATGACCGGTCGCGGTAAAGGAGGAAAGGGATTGGGAAAGGGAGGTGCTAAGCGTCACAGGAAGGTTCTTCGTGATAACATCCAAGGAATAACCAAGCCGGCCATCCGTCGTTTGGCTCGCCGAGGTGGTGTCAAGCGTATTTCTGGCTTGATCTACGAAGAAACCCGTGGAGTCCTCAAAGTGTTTCTTGAAAATGTAATTCGTGATGCTGTCACTTACACTGAGCATGCCAAGAGGAAAACAGTGACTGCAATGGACGTCGTCTACGCTCTCAAACGTCAAGGCCGTACTCTCTACGGATTTGGTGGTTAATTTCATCTGTTGTTGGAAAAAATCCAGGCACTTAAATCGGCCCTTTTCAGGGCCAATAAATGTTTTGAACGTGGTCCATTCGTTTCGCAAATTTAACAATCTTGAACTACAGCGAACATACAACACGCGAAGAGGGAAACTGACGGCAATGAATGTCGTCTATGCTCTTAAACGCCAAGGTACACTTTACGGATTCGGTGGTTAAATTACATGTGATTACCAAAAGAATCCGGCAGCATACACGGCCCTTCTCAGGGCCAACAAAACCTCAATACGTGGTCAATTCCTTTGACGAATGTAACTATTACCTCCGGACGAATACTGTTGTATGTCTCGCTCTTGCGCAACACCATTTTCGCCTATTTTAGTTATTTCCTGACGACCCCGGTTCATATAGATCCCACTCAAAATTGATCCTCGACTAGTACAAAGGCCCTTTATACGTTGATCATATTTGGCCACTCGCTAACGTTGTGAATTGATTTTATATCAACATTTTGACAGGTCGATCGTACCTTAACATAACCTAGCAAATATTTTCCTTTCCTTTTTGAAGTAAAACAATTTCATTGTTAATTTATTAAGAATATGAGATGAAACGTAGTATCTTGACTCTCTTTTTTGTTTTTATTGCGGCAGTACATTTTCTTGCATCGATCGAAACTAACAAAACGTCAATTGACCGTACTTCTTACGAGGTAAGAGGTCAAATTCAGTGGTTGTGGGACCCTTATAGGAAAAGAGGCTTAGCATATACCAAACTTAGAACATTCACCAACTTCAAGGCAAAAAAAATACATTTGATAAGAGAATAAGACTCATAAAAGCTGCATATAAAATAAACAGCACACTAAAATTAGAGTGCGATTTACCGCATAGTTTTTGTGTTAATTAATGTGAAACTGATAGTTTCCTATACCTGTGCTGATCCCGAAAATATTTCAATGAATTATTGTTTAAAAAAATGGTATATCTTTGCACTTTTGTCGATGCTATTATGATAAAACATGTTGTAACGTAAGAGTTTTCGTGACATTTGAAAAATGTGTTATCGAGGATCTTGTATGAAGAGGTTTTCGAAAAAAATTTGACAAACGCTGCACCATTCATGTTTTTCAGCAACAATATATCTTCATATCGTTAGTATGACATAATAAATGAAAAGTGCCACTTAAATGAGTTTTTATGAAATCTAATGATGAATAAGTTTATTTTCCAGATTTCAATAAACGCGAAAGGCTTCTTTTGCCTTCATCCAGTAAGTGATAAACTATCTCAACCTCTAATATATAACGACTTCTTACGTTATCATTTGAATTGTTGCAGAAGAATTGCTTTACGTTTTGAAATATATTGGCCCTAAGAAGTGTGAGTAGTGGATCTCTTGTTGTAATGTGCTAGTCTGGAGGCCTCTTGCGGCGATACGTTCAAAGATGTCGTTGACAAAGCTGTTCATGATGCTCATTGCCTTGCTCGACAACACCAGTGTCAGGATGTACCTGGTTCAATACTTTGTAGATGTAGATAACATGCCTTTCCTTTCTCTTACGCTTCTTCTTCTTGTCAGTCTCCGTAATGGTCTTCTACACCATCTCCACTTGTTTCACGGCTTTACCACTTGCTTTCGACGACATATTGCGAAATTAGGTATTTAGTACGAGGGTGTATCAATAACTCAGTGACTTTTTAAATGAAAGATAGTTTTCTCGGCAAATAAACGTTTTATTTCTCAACATAGTCTCCTTTGAACTCAATACACTTCGTGCAACATTTCTCCAATTTTTTTATCCCTTCCAAATAATAAGATTTGTCGAGGTCCTCAAAATAGGCGTTTGTTTGAGCGATAATTTCATCGTTGAAGCCAAATCTCTTTCCGCTGAGCCATTTCTTCAGGTTTGGAAACAGGAAATAGTCACTGGGGGATAAATCCGGAGAATATGGCGGATGAGAGAGCAATTCGTATCCTAATTCATGGAATTTTGCAATGGCGACTACGCATGTGTGCACCCGTATATTGTCTTGGTGGAAGAGCACTTTCTTTTTGGCCAAATGCGGTCGTGTTTTCTTTTAATCGACGTTGAACCGATCCAATAAGTTGGCATAAGTTCGAAGTTGCAACACGGTTGCGTTCATGGGCAAATGTGAGCAAACGCGGCACCCATCTTGCGGACAGCTTTCTCATACCCAAATGATTGTTCAAAATCGAAACCACTGAGCCATATGATATGCCTATGGCTTCTGCAATCTCGTGCACTTTTAATCTCTGATCGGCAACACCATATCGTGAATTTTTTCAATTTTTTTGGGCGTTGTGACCTCAATTGAGGCATTGGAGGGAATCGTGGCAACCAAAAGCTTACACGTCTCTCCGTAGTAGCATGAGAAAGCGACACGCAAATTCATTTCCAGCGTTTTAAAAATTATGTAAGTAACGAAAATTCAAATTTCGATTCATTATTTGAAAATACAGGTTGTTCGACTAATATTCTAGTCGGTCTAACCGTCAAACCGTACTCTGCATCGAGATTGGAGCGTTGAGAAAAGGGGAAAATCAGACGGAACTCCGACTGCAACTTACAAATGGTATGCATAAATATCAAATTAAAAAAAAAATGAATTTTGAATTCAATTGATTTTCTTATAGTCTAGAATTTTAAGTTTTATCTATGAAAAAGATTTTATCGAAATTGCAGTGTGGCGAAACACGAGTACTTGCTGTATTTCTTCTACTTATACACAATTCGTTCCTATTTACCTTATCAATTGGGCCAATTGGCTATCATCACCACCGATATCATCGTTATCCTCCGATTTTCCATGTGCCTTCATCTTGCTTAGATTTTTTTGGACTTTTTTCATATTACGTTGCAATTACTTATACTTAGACATGATATTTAAATCACAAATACTCGCATCGATCTGTCACTAAAATATATGAAAATTGATCCATCACGATGTAAAGAGACGGCAATTGAAACAAGAACAGAAAAAAACGAGAGACTGACGTGAAATTAATGTCATGCTTTTTTCGCTTTCAAAATTTAAAGGTGTACGACTATTATTTTGGAGTCAAACATGTATTTGAAATAAATCTGACTGCAGATATCCCGAATTACTCCGAATATTGGCATTTTTAATTAAGAATACTTTTCCTAAGCCTACGTTCCTCGAAAACCTTTACTTTATTGAAAATATATTAATTTTCAACAGAAGTATAAAACTTACAACGGAATCAGAGTCGTTGGTAGGCACTTACAGTTCAACACTACTCAATCGATGAAATTTACTTGAAATTAACATAAGAAAACATAACGACAATTGCGAACGAAAACTATACATCTAACACAATAGACGGAATGATACGGCTAGATACAGCTATTCAAAGTAGAGTAGGTAGTTCGGACTTTCGAGGTTGCAATAAATAAATAAAATAAACACCATAAATACGGGATTCACAAAGGTGCCAGCGTGGCAAATTATTTATTCAATTAAAGCAATTAAATCCATGACTGACTTAGCCCACTATCACAATAACAAAAGAAAATATAAAGAAGATATAAGAGAAAAAGTCCGGTAATTAACTCTGGGTTTTCAACAATTCATCAGCTTAATTTTTACGACAGTAATAATCACGGCACTCGTTCCTTCTCTCACACTCGCATACGTAATCTACGGTCTACCCGACTCTCTACCGCCTATACTAACATCGTTCAAACCAAATTCCAAATATACATCAGAACGAATAACAGAAAATCGAATGAAGCGAAATAATAATTCTGGAGGATAACTCGCTCGTGATACGGCCTATGCCGGGTCAATCCCACATACTAAAAACAACACGTCAACAACGGGACGCCGGAAGGTCACGTACGCGAAACGTCTAACAGCTCGATCGTTTCAATAAAGGCCGTCGTATAACGAATATAATTTTAAACAGGGAAACTCTGTCAGACAATAAATCCCTGATTGGTCAATAAACAAATACGCAACGACCACGATACAACGAATAAAATAAGTTAAGGAAAGAATAATAATGATAATAATTAGTTTAAAATTCACGAAAACTGAACCAAGTTCACAGCAATAAAATGAAATATCACAAAATGTAACAGCAAATTTAACGACGCAAGATACGTTCCGAACCGTGTAAATCCCTCACAACAACGTACAAAATACGGGACGACTGCCGAACACGTACTGCGTAAGCTTACAAAATAATGAAATAAAGTCCAATATAATAAAATAAATAAAATAAAATAAATCAATAAACGTCAGTTAGTCCGAACAATTTCGCGACACGGTCTATAAGGTACCAATCCCTCTCACACAGAACACACGACGGGATGATGTACTAACACGCACGCAATGGTATAAAAGACAAAAAAAAATAGAGAATACAGAATGACTTGTTAGTCCCGGCTTCGAATGTCAAGCGATCTCGATGTTATACTAAATTAGACCGAGTCTGCTTCGGTACGAATAATACTCTCCGCGCAATACACAAGAATCACAGGAACGATCAAGCTCTAATATTATTAAACTGATATTTCAGTTGCATAAACTTCAAATAAAACGACGGAAGACCATCGAATGGGAAAAAAAACTCACAGGGTCGATGCTGCAGCGATGCTTGATGTCAATCCAAGATAATTCCAAAGGAAGAAGCGTCTCCAAGTTCTCGATATAGTATACTCTCGATTCACGGCTTGACTCCGGTTCCCAAAGAGAGATACGCCAGTACCCACGACTTGTCAACAAGGCCAAAAGTAGAGCGAGACAATGCTACGCTTAGCGCTACGTCCTCTTCGCTCGACGGAAACCGGGAAAAATCCCTGAGGGAGGACCTGCCGGCATGCGTGCTTGCGAACTATGATCCCCACCAAACGATCGAAAATCGGCTAATTGGGAGAAACGTTGTTGCTAGATGACCGCGACGAGCGCCTCGGCTGGACAACGCATAAATTAAGAATAGACAATAGAAGTGCGTGGCTCAGTCCAGCAGGTAAATGCGGCAGATGGTTATAGAGCAGGTCGGCTTCTTATTCCGACGGTGGAAAGCGGAAGATGATAGTATATTGGTATCCTCTCGAGACGAGTGACGATACCGAATCCCGATGCTGACCGAATCATGAGGGCGATGCGTTCCTTCTCTCTCGGTCCATCCAGTGGCGTACCTGGGGCGGCATTTTTCATATTTAGTTTTAGTTGTAAAAAAAAACTATTTCACTTCATAAGTTTACTATTCGATTATAGTAAAAAACCATTTTTTTTAAAACATTTTAAGCGCCTTGGAAAAATTGACATCTGAAGAAGAAAATAGTAAAACAAGATCAGATGCTGGAATATTACTCAATTCAATGCAATCTTTTTCTTTTCTATGTTATCTCAATTTATGGAAACCCGTCCTTTTGAAAATTAATGACGCACAAAAATACCTGCAAATAAAAGGGTTAAATGTTCATCAATGCCATATAAAACTAAATTCTTTGCAAACCCATTTCATGGAACAAAGAGATGCGCTAATACAAAATGCTGTTATAGCAGCCAAAACAATTTGTGGAAAGTTGGAGATATAGACTAAACGTCGAATTAGAAGAAGAAAAAATATGAGTGGGGAAAATTCACGAGACGTGGGGCTATCCTTAGAACAAGAAGTACGAAGAGAAATGTTTTTATCTACGGATAGAATTATAAAGGAAATAAAAGAACGCTCTGATCAGTTGCATGTCCTTACAAGAAAATATTCGTGTATAATACCATGTAACCTACTAAATAAAGAATTTGAATGTCAAATAAATTACTTTATTAACATTGATAAAGAACAGTTCCATATTAAAAGAAAATGCCCCGTGCGGACACCCCCCCGCCCCTCCCCCAGGTACGCCACTGGATGGACCGAGAGAGAAAGAACGCATCGCCCTCATGATTCGGTCAGCATCGGGATTCGGTATCGTCACTTGTCTCGAGAGGATATTATCATCTTCCGCTTTCCGCCGTCGGAATAAGAAGCCGTCCTGCTCTATAACCATCTGCCGCATTTACATACAAAACAGAAATCATGAAGAAAATCAAAGATTTGCCATTATCTGCTAAAACAGTACAAGATAGAACTGCTAAAATGTCTGCAAATGTAACACATACTAGTATGCAAGTGGAAGACATTCAACTGGCTTCTGCTTTATCACTTGCTATGAATGAGTCTTGCGACATAAAAGACACGGCACAATTTATCCTTTTCGTCAGGTATATGTTGTCTCAAGGTCCAACAGAAGAACTGCTAGGATTGCCGCCGCTCTCAGGGCAAACTCGTAGAAAAGATATAGCAAATTCTGTGCAAAAATGCCTTGGACTATGAAATCGATATAAATAAAATCGTTTCCATAGCAACTGATGGAGCCAGAAGTATGACAGGAATGCATAAAGGGGTAACAACGATTCTTCGGCAAAAAATAAACCACGAAATTTTAACGTTTCACTGCATAATTCATCAAGAGGCGCTTTGTGCCCAAACATTTCCGGCCGAAATAGTTGAGATTCTGAACTTGGTAATTAAGATCATTAACAGCATTTTGGCAAAAGCACTCTACCATCGCCGGTATAAGGAATTTCTTGAAGAAATAGAAAGCCAGTATTCTGACATACTTCTGCACAATAAAGTGCGATGGCTTTCCAGGGGTAACGAATTGAAACGCTTTGCTTCTTGCTTGAGTGAAATACAAACATTCTTCAATGAAAAAGGCATTGTCCATCCCGAATTGAAAGAAGACAAATGGCTGCAGAAATTCAACTTAATGATGGATATCACAAAGAAACTAAATGAGCTAAATGTAAAACTGCAAGGAAAGGGAAACCCAGCCTATGCCTTGCTTGAAGAAGTGGTTTGTTTCGAAAATAAATTACTTCTTTTTGTCGAAGACATGGACAGCGGTAAATTACTTCATTTTGAAAATCTGGAGCAATGTCGCGATGAAACCAATGCAACTATTACTTCAGCATGGCTATAAACAAAATGAAGGATGGATTCGCTAAGAGATTTGAGCAATTCAAAAGAAACGCAAGTACTCTGGCGTTCATAGTAAATCCTCTCAACACAAATACAAATGAGATCAACATTGAGATCAACATTGAGATCAACATTGAGCCATTTGGAATTGATGCAGGTTCGCTTCAAATGCAATTGCTGGATTTGAAAACCAAACACTTGTGGAGTGGCAAGTTCACAGAACTCAAGAGCAAGCTAGAAGATTTGGAGGTCCAGAAAAGCATGCACGTTACGCTGCACAAGTGGACAACTCTAAAAGAAATGCCGCGAGTTGAGGCACTTATACAGGGTGTCCGCCGGGAAGGTATACTACTTTGTTTTGCCGCCATTTTGGTAAACGTTAGTCTTGACAGCTCATATTTGGCAGTCGTGAAGTAGACACGTGGCAAATTTATTATGGAAAAATATTCGATAAACCAACGTGTTTTAATCGTTAAAAGCTCGCCCATGACAGCTCGCCCATGACAACCCCGATTTTCATGAAAAAATCATAATGAGTGACGAGGCACATTTTCATTTAAATGGATATGTGAATAAACAGAATAGTCGGTTCTGGGCAATGGAAAACCCTCAAATTATTCATCAGTCACCTTTACATCCATTAAAAGTGACAGTCTGGTGTGCAATTTGGTCAGGAGGAATCATTGGACCTTACTTCTTTGAAAATCAAAACGGCATAACGGTAACTGTGAATGGGGAGCGATATCGTGATATGATTGAAAACTTTTTAACGCCACAACTGCATGCTTTGGGCTTGATTAACATGTGGTATCAACAAGACGGTGCCACATCGCATACAGCCAGGATTACAATGGAATTACTGCGAGACCTCTTTCCACAACAAGTTATTTCAAAAAATGGTGATGTTGATTGGCCTCCACGGTCGCCTGATTTGACTGCTCCGGACTTCTTTTTGTGGGGATATCTAAAAAGCAAGGCTTATGCAAACAAACCAGAAACGCTTGAGCCACTCAAACAAAATATTCGTGATGAAATTAATGAAATACCGCGTGAAATGTGTGAGAATGTAATGAAAAATGTGCTCAAAAGGGCTCGCATTTGTGAGGCTAACAGAGGCGGACATTTATCTGATATTGTATTCCATACATAATTGCCGACATTAAATAAAACATTTATCAATATAAGATCCATTCTCTTTCATTTAATCAAAAATTATAAACAAACAAAGTAGTATACCTTCCCGGCAGACACCCTGTATTTGACGCATGGAATAGTCTTCCAGAATGCTACAGTGAGGTGAAGAAGTTGGCATTTGGAGTTCTGACGATCTTCGGGTCAACATATTCGTGCAAGCAATCGTTCTCTTGCATGAATATAATAAAAAGTAAACTAAGAAGCCAACTAACAAATAAAAATCTAGAGGCGTGCTTGAAACTGAAAACAACAAATTCTTGAAAATAAAAAAAAATATTCTTACTGTCGTAATAATTACGTTGATGAATTATTGAAAACCCGGAGTTAATTTACGAGACTTTTTCTTTTATATCTTCTTTATATTTTCTTTTGTTATTGTGATAGTTGGCTAAGTGAGTCATGGATTCAATTGCTTCAATTGAATACATAATTTGCTACCCTGGCACCTTAGTGATTCCCGTATTTATGGTGTTTATTTAATTTATTTATTGCAACCTCGAAAGTCCGAACTACCTACTCTACCTTGAATAGCTGCATCTAGCCTGGACTGTGTCCGGTCGCAACCCCTGTTATCTTCCTCCCGGCGCAAGCGCCTGGCGCCCAGCTCGAGAGAGGAAAAATAACCAAGACCGGCTATAGGTAACGTGTGGACGTTGGAGCGAAACTTACGTTACAGAACGTTCTGTAAAAATTAAATAAAATTACCGTGCAACTTCACGATTTTTTATCCATCGGCATTTCGTTTAGCTTGGAACGATGTCGCGACTGCGCCAGTGATTGTACGATTTGTAAATACGCTACTTAGTGTGGGATATGATCATTTGAAGAATGCAAGACGTTGTTTGCGAGTTGAAACATCTTCAATGCCAAATGTCACCGAATGTACAATATTCGACCAGTTATCCAGTAAATCACAAGCTTCAAATGCTATAAAGTTAAATTCAATGTAATGCTAAATATATTACTTTTTAAATAACAATTATTTGAGGCGGTACAACTATCAACTTAAATTCAACTTCAAGGTCTGGAATTTCATTATGTTATAAGCAAGAACTTACTTACTTCGATTTTCAAAATTTGAAGAATATTAACTGTGCAGTTGTTTTATAATGCGTTTCAGAAGTTGACCATTTCGAAGAGAATGAAGCCTTGCGTATATGAAGACACTCGTTCCGGAGACTGTATTTGCTGAATTTTCGTATAAACACAGTAAGTTTTAAAAGTTGATAAACGCGCAATTGGCAAATTAATCACAATAGAACATGTAAAAAATATGAAATTTGCATTTAAACGTACTTAATTCATTATTTAACACTATTTAACTCAAAGTTTATTTTTATGATGAAAATGTCATGGCATAAAATTCCAAGATATGGGTCAACAGCTCATGTGTTCAAAAAGTCAAACATAATCTCACTTCGAATATATTTATGGAATTTTACCGCTAACCACATATTTATAAGAGGAAATGACCATTCCGTCTATTGTGTTAGATGTATAGCTTTCGTTCGCAATTGTCGTTATGTTTTCTTATGTTAATTTCAAGTCAATTTCATCGATTGAGTAGTGTTGAACTGTAGGTGCCTACCAACAACCCTGATTCTGTTGTAAGTTTTATACTTCGGTTGAAAATTAATATATTTTCAATAAAGAAAAGGTTTTCGAGCAACGTAGGCTTAGGAAAAGTATTCTTAATTTAAAATACCAATATTCGAAGTAATTCGGGATATCTGCAGTCAGATCTATTTCAAATACATGTTTGACTCCAAAGTAATAGTCGTACACCTTTAAGTTTTCAACGCGAAAAAAGCATGACATTAATTTCACGTCATTCTCTCGTCTTTTTCTGTTCTTGTTTAGTTTGCCTTTCAATTGCTGTCTCTTTACATCGTGATGGATCGATTTTCATATATTTTAGTGACAGATTGATACGAGTAGTTGTGATTTAAATATCATGTCTAAGTATAAGTAATTGCAACGTAATATGAAAAAAGTCCAAAAAGATCTAAGCAAGATGAAGGCACACGGAAAATCGGAGGATAACGATGCTATCGGTGGTGATGATAGGCAATTGGCCCAATTGATAAGGTAAATAGGAACGAATTGTGTATAAGTAGAAGCAATACAGCAAGTACTCGTGTTGCGCCACACTGCAATTTCGATAAAATCTTTTTCGTAGATAAAACTTAAGATTCTAGACTATAAGAAAATGAATTGAAATCAAAATTGAATTTTTTTTTAATTTGATATTTATGCATACCATTTGTAAGTTGCAGTCGGAGTTCCGTCTGATTTTCCCCTTTTCTCAACGCTCCAATCTCGATGCAGAGTACGGTTTGACGGTTAGACCGACTAAAGTATTAATCGAACAACCTGTATTTTCATATAATGAATCGAAAATTGAATTTTCGTTATTTACATCATTTAAAAAATACTGGAAATGAATTTGCGTCTCGCTTTCTCATGCTACTACGGACAGTCGTGTAAAACTTTGGTTGCCACGATTTCCTCCAATGCCGAGGACCTTCACCACGAGCAATACGATTTTCATTTAATTACTCCTTAGGCTCTATTAGGTGGTCAGAAGATTGAGAGAGCGTAGCTTGCGTCTGACATCATACTCTAATTATGAATAATTTTAATTGCTGTAATTAGCCAATTGGCAAAACAAAACAATTACTGATGTTTAGAAAGTGTAAAAAAAATAAAAGAATATTCACTATTTTTCAGAATTCATTCCATTCAACGCGCTACGTTGTACAATCGACATCAGTGAACGCGAGACAGGCGGAGCACTTGTAATCAATTTTTTAAAACTAGGATCAATAAATGTCCATCCTGGAAAAATTTGTAAACGTTACAGTATTAAGTGAAGTAGTTAATAACATTTAAAAAACGCTGAGAGTCGCGATAACAGTTATTCAACTCATAAATTATTTATAACAATAGAATTTTGTAATTTTATTATATAAAACGCATTTTGGTTCATCTGTCTAAGACAAATAGAACCAGAGATACTAATTTTTAAAGTTCAGCTGGCGCTCGTCTCAAAACAATTTTCTAACCTTTAATTTGTTTTCAATTTTTTATGCAACAAAAAAGACGTCTCTTCTTTTCGTAACTATTTAATTATAAAAAAATTCGATTTGTTTAACAAAATACGCAGTCAAAAAACACTCGAATTCGTTCGATTTTTTGTGAAATCTTTCATACATGCTATTAATGCATAATAACTTCATATTTTCATAGATTTATATTTTTTACATTGTATCTTATCTCAATGGAGTAGGTCTCTAGGTATTTCCTCATTCGAAACCGAAAAAGTTGATTTAACATCAGCTGATGTTCTGCTGGCTTAACCATACATTCCTATGCAGAGAGCCTTTCACGCTACCCTCGTCGCTGCTGTTTACCGCAGTGGTTGGGGAACGCAGTTTCCTTCGCTTCATCTGATTGGTGCGACGTTCGGTTCATATTTTTATCTAAAATAAGACCGGCAAACGATGGATTTTATTCAGCTGCAAGATTTTGTCGTACCTATTCGAAGTTTCGAAGTACGAGAAATCTGAAATACGAAAAGCAAAATTGCTCCCGTCAACTGCCATCTGTCGATAGACAGCTGTGAAATTTAAAAAAAGCAGCGTCATTTAGTTTCTGTTTGACAGCCATCGAAAGCAGGCAACCGCGTGAAATTTAGCGAAAATGGAAAAAGGTGAATGTCATGTACTCATCAAGCATTATTTTTTGCAGAAAAAAAAACATCACTCAACTCAAGGATAAGCTTGATAAATACTATGGGGACTCTGTACCATCAATTTCAATGGTAACGAAGAGGTTTACTGAATTTCGTTGTGGTGGCACAAACACGACTGACGCTGAACTTTATTCTGGTCACAACGCCCAAAAAATTGAAAAAATTCACGATACGGTGTTGCTGATCGGGGATTAAAAGTGCACGAGATTGCACAAGCCATAGGCATATCATATGGCTCAGTGGTTTCGATTTTGAACAATCATTTGGGTATGAGAAAGCTGTCCGCAAGAAGGGTGCCGCGTTTGCTCACACTTGACCATGAACGCAATCGTGTTGCAACTTCGAAGGAGTGTTTGGCGTTGTTCAGCCGCAATCCGGACGAGTTTTTGCGCCGTTTTTGGGTTTCTCCGGGCGAATCAACACCGAAGAAAGCCAAGGTGTGTCTGTCGGCCAACAAGGTCATGGCGACAGTTTTTAGGGATGCACGTGGCATAATCCACACAGATTACTTTCAAAAGGGAAAATCAATCAGCGGCGAATATTATGCCAACTTATTGGACTGGTTCAACGTCGATTTGAAGAAAACACGACCGCATTTGGCCAAAAAGAAAGTGCTTTTCCACCAAGACAATATACGGGTGCACACATGCGTAGTCGCCATGGCAAAATTCCATGAATTAGGATACGAATTGCTCTGTCATCCGCAATATTCTCCGGATTTACCCCCCAGTGACTATTTCCTGTTTCCAAACCTGAAGAAATGGCTCAGCGGAAAGAGATTTGGCTTCAACGATGAAATTATCGCTCAAACAAACGCCTATTTTGAGGACCTCGACAAATCTTATTATTTGGAAGGGATAAAAAAATTGGACAAATGTTGCACGAAGTGTATAGAGTTCAAAGGAGACTATGTTGAGAAATAAAACGTTTATTTGCCGAGAAAACTATCTTTCATTTAAAAAGTCACTGAGTTATTGATACACCCTCGTACTAAATACCTAATTTCGCAATATGTCGTCGAAAGCAAGTGGTAAAGCCGTGAAGAAAGTGGAGATGGTGTAGAAGACCATTACGGAGACTGACAAGAAGAAGAAGCGTAGGAGGATGGAAGGAAAGCTATGTTATCTACATTTACAAAGTATTGATCCAGGTACATCCTGACACTGGTGTGTCGAGCAAGGCAATGAGCATCATGAACAGCTTTGTCAACGACATCTTTGAACGTATCGCCGCAAGAGGCCTCCAGCTAGCACATTGCAACAAGAGATCCACTACTCACACTTCTTAGGGCCAATATATTTCAAAACGTAAAGCAATTCTTCTGCAACAGTTCAAATGATAACGTAAGAAGTCGTTATATATTACAGGTTAAGATAGTTCATCACTTACTGGATGAGGTCAAAAGAAACCTTTCGCGTTTATTGAAATCTGGAAAATAAAATTATCAATCATTAGGAGATTTAATAAAAACTCATTTAAGTGACACTTTTCATTTATTATGTCATAATAACGATATGAAGATATAAATTGTTGCTGAAAAAAATGAATGGTGCAGCGTTTGTCGAATTTTTATCGAGAACCTCTTCATAGAAGATCCTCGATAACACATTTTTCGAATGTCACGAAAACTCTTATATTACAACATATTTTATCATAATAGCATCGACAAAAGTGCAGGGATCTACCATTTTTTTTATCAATAATTCACCGAAATATTTTCGGGATCAGCACATACTTATGTTGGTATTTGAAAGGTTATGTTATCAAGTATAGGAAATTATCAGTTTCACATTAATTAACACAAAAACTATGCGGTAAATCGCACTCTAATTTTAGTGGGCTGTTTATTTTATATGCAGTTTTTATGAGTCTTATTCTCTTATCAAGTGTATTTTTTTTGCCTTGAAGTCGGTGGATGTTCTAAGTTTGGTATATGCTAAGCCTCTTTTCCTATACGGGTCCCACAATCACCGAATTTGACCTCTTACCTTGTAAGAAGTACGGTCAATTGACGTTTTGTTAGTTTCGATCGATGCAAGAAAATGTACTGCCGCAATAAAAACAAAAAAGAGAGTCAAGATACTACGTTTCATCGCATATTCTTAATAAATTAACAATGAAATTGTTTTACTTCAAAAAGGAAAGGAAAATATTCGCTAGGTTATGTTAAGGTACGATCGACCTGTCAAAATATTGATATAAAATCAATTCACCACGTTAGCGAGTGGCCAAATATGATCAACGTATAAAGGGCCTTTGTACCAGTCGAGGATCAATTTTGAGTGGGATCTATATGAATCGGGTTCGTCAGGAAATAACTAAAATAGGCGAAAATGGTGTTGCGCAAGAGCGAGACATACAACAGTATTCGTCCGGAGGTAATAGTTACATTCGTCAAAGGAATTGACCACGTATTGAGGTTTTGTTGGCCCTGAGAAGGGCCGTGTATGCTACCGGATTCTTTTGGTAATCACATGTAATTTAACCACCGAATCCATAAGGTGTACATTGACGTTTAAGAGCATAGACGACATTCATTGCTGTCAGTTTCCCTCTTCGCGTGTTGTATGTTCGGTGTAGTTCAAGATTGTTAAATTTGCGAAACGAATGGACCACGTTCAAAACATTCATTGGCCCTGAAAAGGGCCGATTTAAGTGCCTGGATTTTTTCCAAGAACAGATGAAATTAACCAGCAAATCTGTAGAGTACGGCCTTGACGCTTGAGAGCGTAGACGACGTCCATTGCAGTCACTGTTTTCCTCTTGGCATGCTCAGTGTAAGTGACGGCATCACGGATTACATTTTTAAGAAACACTTTGAGGACTCCACGGGTTTCTTCGTAGATCAAGCCAGAAATACGCTTGACACCACCTCGGCGAGCCAAACGACGGATGGCCGGCTTGGTTATTCCTTGGATGTTATCACGAAGAAACTTCCTGTGACGCTTAGCACCTCCCTTTCCCAATCACTTTCCTCCTTTACCGCGACCGGTCAAGCACTTCACAAGTGACTTTGCGATTTTCTATTTGACGTTCATTCAAATCGTGTGGGACCTATTTACCGCGTTTATTGATCTTCCCCATTACTCGTAAATGTCTGCTGATTGTTTCTTGTGACACATGTAATGCTTCTGCTAATTGCCGTTGAGTTTGAGTTGGGTCATCATCCAATAACTCCTGCAATTGCTCGTCTTCGCATTTTTGTGGTCTACCAGAGCGCTCACTGTCTTTCACATTGAAATCACCACTTTTAAATTGTCGAAACCATGTCTCACATGTTCTAATCGATGGAGCGTGTTCACCATATGTTTCTACCAGCAAACGTTGACTTTCAGCAGCCTTTTTCTTTTGATTAAATAAGAAAAGCAATGCGTGCCGCAAATGTTCTTTTTCAGGCACAAAACTCGACATGATCACTGAACGATAAAACA
Organism: Cylloceria caligata; assembly: GCA_963942595.1. NCBI lineage: Eukaryota > Metazoa > Arthropoda > Insecta > Hymenoptera > Ichneumonidae > Cylloceria > Cylloceria caligata. The sequence continues at coordinate 70,878,759 of OZ012705.1, forward strand.
AAGACGCTAGTTTTTGGCGGACTCAACTTGTGTGTGTTTGTAGGTTAATGTCAGACCGGAAAAAACTTATGCATATACCTGGTATGTTCGACTAACGACTCAGAAACGAAGTGATGCTCTAACGGACGACGCGAGGGGTTATATGCAATCGCTGCGGTATCCCCACCGCTCTACCACCGGCCAATGAGAATTGACGTCATTACCATATGGCGTATCATAAAATCGTGTTAAATAACCAGGAGCTGAAAGTCCACGAATAATAAGTAAAATAGTCAAATCGTTCACAATTACTTAAAAATGTCACCATCTTTTGTACAATAGAAGTCATTACCGAATTAGATTCGGACCATCATCCACTACCAATTACCATAGAAAGAATAAAATAAAGCGTGAAAGCAAACAATTACTGAATTACAAAAAAAGGTGTTGGGGATAAGTTCGTAGAATACTTAAATACAAATGTACATCCATATCTACGGATACAAACATCATTCGGCAGCAACGTAGAACCAGTAACTACCATCATTATGCGATTAATTAACCATACAATACAAAAAAAACAAATTCATCACGAAATCTCTCAAACGATCCCCTACCATTAAAATACAAATAACAAATAGAAATAAAGCTAGAAGGTTTTTAAACAACGGGCCTCACCCTGTATAAACACATAAAAAAAACAAACTGTCAAATAACATAAAAAGTGCGATCGCTTTGTGCTAAAACAAGACCTGGCAAAATAAATTGAAATGTTTGAATACAAAAGATAATTCAATGTAGAAAAATATTTACTAAGCAAGCCTTAAACGTTCACGGACATTGTTCGAAAATTTCATATGCCATAAAATCTAACTTGCTGTATGAATTATTACAAAAATTACATTAAATAAAAAGGTCATGCTGCCTTATTTCATTGTGAAATTTGAACGCTGTAGCTCAAGTTGTTCTTGACGAAATTTTGCAGTGCCATTATACACACACGCGCACGTTCGTTCACTATTTCTAAATCTGTTTTATGAACGTTTTGTTATATTTTGAACACGTTGACATCAATATTTCGATAAAAATGTTTACCATCCCACAAGAGTTTTCTTTATGAGGAAGCAAAAAGAAAATGAAAGCAGGCTCAAAATGCATCCCGTAACTCTATGTACTTCACATATATATCGATATATATATATAATCGAAATAATCAAGAACAGCATAAGTGAGGTCAAAAGGCTTTTTTATTTCACTGGTAATGATGCAGGACAGTATAAAAATGAAAAGAATTACATCAATCTTTCGAACCATTACAATGACTTTGGAGTTGCTGTAAAATGGCATTTCTTTGCTACGAATCATGGAAAGGGACCATGCGATGGAATTCGTTGATTGCTTAAAAGATTAAGACAAAAAGTTAGTAAAATAAAAATACAAATATAATTAAATATAGTCCTACGCAATTATACCGGGGCCCTGCGAAATCGTGTTGGAAGCTGTCGGGCGAGGAGGACGTAGCGTTTGATGGTCTTATGTTTTGCCACGTTACAGTTCGTGTTAACATGTCTGCTAATGTTACCAAATATATATTTACAAATAGCTGAAAGCTTCTATTAATCTACCGCTCCTACTGCACTAGTTAGTATATGTGAGATACGCATTTTCAAGTTGAACTCGAAATATATGTACTCGCGTTTGGTGACTTATACGGATATTAGCTTTATTCATCGGGTATACTTGCTTTGTCCCTCGGCCCTTGTCAACTCGCTGTCCCGAATGCATACGCAAATTGCGTAGCATTCCACAATAACGGCCTCGCGACGAAGTCGGAAACGCTATGTCTGTCCATCTTTTTATAAAGAATTTCTCTTCATACATAAAGGTAAAGCCAGACCTTCTGTAATAAATGGCACCAGATATTCATTAATTTTGAGTTTGCCTTTGCTCAAACCTAAGTCCCATTGCATTACATAATTTCGTCGTTTTGTAGGAGAACTTTCATTTAATGTGCATAGTAATGAATAGATTGAAAGATCGAAGCTTTTGTAGATTGGCACTCCATCTACACTGAAATTGATACTGATTATATTATGTGCTGCATTTTTCTTTTACAAATCTGTAAACAAAACTTCATTTTCATGCGTTTCGAAGTATTCTTTTAGCTGTATACTTAGAAATACATACAAAAAAAACATTGCCCGAATATGGATTAAGTCTCGCATGGAAATCATTAACATAATGAAGGTAGTGAAGGCTTTCATCATTTCTTAATTGTGTACCTGCACCTTCATTGACTAAACCACGCAATGGTAGGAATTCTTTAAAAACGGAGACATAAGAAACTTGACGGTTCTCCGCAGCTGAGACAAAGATTAATAGGAATAAGAATGAGCCGGCCACTACCGCTAGGTGCTGCACTACATATATTATAAATGTTAAAATCTAACAAAATCATTAGGTCATTATGCTACAACAGTCGTATTTGTAGATAGATTATACATAGCAACGCTATTTAATGCTGCGGTGCGTAAATTCCTGCTTAGCTGTTGTAACGAATGATTACACTCTCGCTCGAAATACCAAGCTATGGACTTCTGATAATTATTACTGTGATTTATTTATTAGGCCTTTCGTGTGCCTGTCAACTATCATAACATAACCATTTTATGGCACTCAGTGTGCAGTGTAATAAATCGGTTAGCCTCAGAGATCATCACCAAAGCGCTTTAAAAAAGTCTTTCGTAGTTGTCACACTGTGACAACACTCAGAGATGCCTTCGGAAACTCTTTTTCAGTTTTTACACTGCGACTGCACCGAGTGGTCTTCAAAACTCTTGCAATTTGTACATTGCGACAACAATTGAAACAATCTTCGAAAATTCTTTTGCGGTTTGTACACTAAAAAACACTTAATCAATGTTTCAAGACTCTTCCGCAGGTTGTACACAGTGATACTGATGGAAGTCTCCGAAGTCTATTTCACACGTAGCTCATGATGAACAGCATCGAAAAGGTCTTAAAAAGTCCTTTAAAGTCTGATAGTATCTTTACTTCATTACACTGCTAATTCGTTTACACAAGATGCTAATGATGTAATAGAAGTTCAATCATTGAAATAAAGGAAATATACTACACAGTTTTTCAATATCAGCAATATGCAAATTGATGATATCAAGCAGTCTGTTAGAAAACTGTAAATTATTAGAACTATGTATTTATAGATTAAACAGAGTAATCATTTATAAAGATAAGGCTCATTCTATAGCGAGAAAAAATGTAACAGTACGAATAACGTATCGTTCAGTCTTGAGCATGGTTTGAACCAAGAAAAAATTGGGCGTTTCGACCAGCAATTTTTTTTCCAAGGGAAGAAAGCTTTTGCACGTGAAAACCTCTTATTTTACCAAGGACTGTTCATCGATTGAAAAATAATGCCTATCTAATAGATAGGTTGGTTTAAAAACCAAACTTATGGCAATAAAAATTTAGTTTTCAAGCTATACGTTTCTCAAGAGACAAGTTTTCTCTTGCGCGAGGCAAGTTTCAATGAAAAAATGTCATTGACTAGGACAAAAACCATGTATCTATCGAAAATCATACTAGATATAATCATATCGATTATAAAATATAAATTGACTGCAGTAGATTAACAATTTTTATTAAACCTTTAGGAATTTTAACCGACAAGCTGAATCTTGCACGTCGACAGTTTCAGCAAGAGAATGTCTCTAGCCCAGCTTACTCGAGGCAAGAGAATGTCCCTGGTTGGCCCACAGAAGGCTTGTCGATAGAGAATCATGGATACCAGGTTTATAAATATGAAACCGGAATTTGCCCATAGATGGCCCTAGCTGTCAATGTAGTTGCCGTCAAACCGCGTCATTGGCGCCATTTCCTTGTTGACATCTCTGACAAAGATTTTCAACTCACAACAATACAAGTTTCATACAACAGCATAGTTTGTAATAGCGTTGAACATGTCGAATTTTGTGCCTGGAAACTACGATTTGCGGACAGCATTTATTTTCTGTTACCAATTGAAGAAAACTGCTGCAGAATCGCATCGAATGCTTGTCGAAGCTTACGGTGAGCATGCTCTTGGTAAATCACAGTGCTTTGAGTGGCTTAAAAAACTCAAAAGTGGCGATTTTGACGTGAGAAACGAAGAACGTGGAAGACCACCGAAAAAGTTTAAAGACAGCGAATTGCAAGCATTGTTGGATGAGGATGACGCTCAAACGCAACAACAACTCGCGAATCAATTAAATGTGACACAAGAAGCCGTCTCCATACGTTTGAAAACCATGGGAAAGATCCAGAAGATGGGAAAATGGGTTCCACATGAACTGAATGAAAGACAGCAGGAAAACCGAAAAACCACTTGCGAAATGCTGCTCGCCAGGTACAAAAGAAAGTCATTTCTCCATCGAATTGTGACTGGCGATGAAAAGTGGATATATTTTGAGAATCCTAGGCGTAAAAGATCATGGGTAACTCCAGGTGAACCATCGAATCGACTGCAAGGCCAAATCGCTATGGACGGAAGACAATGCTCTGTGTTTGGTGGGATCAGAAGGGTGTGCTGCTAAAACCTGGCGAAACCGTTAATTCTGGACGCTACCGACAACAAATGATCGATTTGAATCAAGCTTTGCGTGAAAAACGACCAGAATATCAAAAAACGCAACGGAAAGTGATTTTGCTTCATGATAATGCACCATCACACACAGCAAAACTGGTCAAGGAAACGATTGAGACGTTTAGTTGGGAAATACTTTCGCATGCGGCTTACTCACCCGACTTGGCTCCGTCCAATTACTACTTATTTCCATCGATGGGATACGCACTTGCTGAGGAGCGCTTTACTTCTTACGAAAATGTACGAAAATGGCTCGATGACTGGTTTGCCTCAAAAAAGCAACAGTTTTTTTGGCGTGGCATCCACAAATTGTCAGACAGGTGGGAAAAATATATAGCTAGCGATGGGCAATACTTCGATTAAAATATTTTTTATCATTTTCATATAATAAACGTGTATTTTCTATACACAAATTCCGGTTTCATATTTATAGACCTGGTACATTATAAAACTATTAATTTACTGCAGTAAATTCTTTCCCTTTAGACCTGTTCAACCTAGCAGTCCCTCATGTTCAGAATGTAGGCATCCTTGCAGGACCGGTACTTACTTGAGAGTCTATAGCAGGGGTCTCCAAACTACGGCCCGAGGGCCACATTCGGCCCGTGGACAGATTTTGGACTATTTCACTTTTTACCACCGGCAACAATGATAATATGGTTTTGGCCCTCGGAACTTACTGGAGTAATCAGTATGGTCCTAAGGCTGGAAAGTTTGGAGACCCCTGGTCTATAGTATAAAACTACACTTTCCCTTTGGATGAGATAGACTTTTCCTGGAAACTGTGAGATCCCGGTTCGATTTTTACACATGTAATCTTTATTATCTTTATAACAAAGTTATCTTTATAACAAATGGTCGCAGTAATACTTTTTTCATACGTAATGTATGCCCGACTAAGATGTGTGGTAAACACTACATCTATGGTTATTTTATCGAAAAACAATCCTCGAGCTACAATGATATAAAAATGATAATAAGTTCTTATCAACACATTATGGAGTGTATACAGTTAAATAAATGTTGAATAGTATGTTCTCTAGAAAAGCAGTCTTTAAGATTATTAATAATTACATGATATTCGATGTAAAGATGTAAGGTTCTACTGTGCATCCTTGTTTATTCAGATTTTTATGCCATTTAAATATGCTCTCTATAAGTGTATATATTCTCAACGTCGGAAAGGAATTGCATTTCTCTTGGAAAAAATGAACGATCCAGGAATTTAACTGGGACTCCTTAGTTCGCGATAAAAAAAACCGTGCCATGTTGATAGAAAATCATGTCTACGTTATTAACGTTGATATACTGCAGATTAAAAAAATACCTCAAACCTTGAGATATTTCCACTGACAAGCTTACTCTTGTGCGAAGCAAGCTTAAAAAAAAGAATGTCACTGACTCGGCTAAATACTGCTCACTGATAGAAAATCGTGTCTGAGTGTTTAGAAAATGTACGGGAGTCAAATTAAAACGATTCTATAACATTTATCATGAAGCATTCTCGTATTTTATCTTGTTCAACATAGGAAGTTTTTGCTTAAGTCCGTAACGCAGTTGAATAAATGTTTTGAAAAATGCTAAATGTCATAATATGTTTTGCTTACATCAATTTCCATCGAATTTGATTCGAGTAGTTTTTATAGTCTCTTCAATATGTGTACAAGCTTCCTGCTGGCTAGATGACGATTTTTTAGACTTTATTATCATTTTTCGTAAAATTCAAGAAATTTTAAATATTGGTTAATTGGTACTTGCGCACAGATTTTCAGCAAAATCGACTCAATTTTTCCTTTGACTATATTAAATATTCGTACCAACTTTCGGCGTGATCAGACAAGATATGGTAGAGTTATGATCTTTATGCATATTTCCCATAAAATTCGAATAATTCAAATGTTCACTAAACAAAAAATGGTCTGATGGATTCTCGTCAAATTTATTACCCACCATTTGTCCAACAGCTGAAAAATTGTTAACGCTACATGCGAAAAGTAATTTTTAAGTAAATTTAAAACGACGCCAGTAATAAAAAAATATAAAAGAAATTCAGAGGAAGCCCACTATGTCGCGCTGGATTAATTCGTAGAATCCGGTTCTTGTTTTAAGCAGCCAAAATGTGCAGAAAGAAATTTAAAAAAATTATAATCTAATCAAGAAATAGTTTTAGATTCTGACTTTAAAAGGACTGGCGCCAATGCGTATTAATTATAAAAATACAATTTTCTCCGCAATGCCGGTGTTTTTCAAAGTCGTGAACTGCGTGAAAACGGTGCATCATCATTTTCCGCTACAAGCCGCAGAAACGAGAAATAAGTACAAAGGGGGAAGTGAGTACAAGTACGCCGTATTGATAAGTTTTCGCTACCCGGAAGTTTTACACTACCATAAAAATCGTATTATATCAAAGTCTTATTATTATCGGTAGTAAAAATAAAGGATACAGACCGAAAAAAATTATATGTGAACAGCGGGATCGAGCGCCTCGCAGGCCACTACTTGTAACTTAAAAACGATTTTTAAATACGAGGCTAGTAATAAAAAAAATACAAAGAACTACAATACAATGAACGATTCAGGGATCGAACAGGGACTACTTAGTTCGCGGTAAAAGAAGCCGCGCCTTCGTCCGCTCGACCATTGTAAATCGGTTGTATCAAAGTACCTGAAAAGTTATGAATCTGCTTGGTTTAAACGCGAGCTCATTAATTAATTAATTATTTCATTTTTTAATATACCACTCTTAAACACCAGTCACATTGATAACTGAGCCACGCGTATGAGGTGAAACACTATCATCGCAAATATTAGTATTAGGATGCATGCGTGTGAGAGAATGGTAGACAAGCATTGCTCTAACGTTACATCGTTAGTGCGAGAGAGAATGTCTGGTAGCTTGGTAGGCATAATTGAAGACGAAAATTTCGCTAATAATTAGTAACCTAGTTGAAATGTTTGGTTGTTTTGAATTGGCAACATAATGATGCTCGATCCCGCTGTTCAAACGGATTTTTTCCGGTTTTTATATTTTCTTCTTACTACCGATAGTAGCACACTTTTGACGTAATAGGCTTAATTTTGAATTGTAAGCATAATTCACGTTACGCCAATTATGCTTGATGAGTGCGAGAGAGATGACAGAAAAGGGGCATGTCATGCGATTCGTTCTATGTGTGTGTCACATCGCGTTTCAGAAGAAAGATATCCATTGAAACTTATTGCCTTGGGACAAAAATTCGTTTCATGTTTGGTATGAGTCTCATCATTAAGATGTTTAATGTAATATTATTGTAAATTTATTTAATATTGTTTGTGTAAAAAAAATTATACATTCGTTATTAAACTATGAAGAGGACTCGGAACAGAGTCGAAGCGTAAAGTGAAGTATTTATTTCACTTCCTTTCTCACCATTACCTTTGTCGCCAAGAACTAATCTAATTTGTACTTGACAACACATCCTTCGAATGCTTTCAATTTATTTTACAACTTTTTGTTAATAAAAGATATGTAAGTTTATAAGTAAAAATATATTAATTAAACTTATGTAAATTCACTTGTCTCAAGTTTTTTCCACATTATTTTTTGTGGGATTTCTTTGCGTTTTGCAAAATTGATATTACAAGCGCTTTATAAGGTTGGTATCACGTGGCACATACCAGATCTATAAATATGAAACCGGAATTTTTGTATAGAAAATACATGATTATTGTATGAAAATGATAAAAAATATTTTATTCGAAGTATTGCCCATCGCTAGCTATACATTTTTCCCACCTGTCTGACAATTTGTGGATGCCACGCCAAAAAAACTGTTGCTTTTTTGAGGCAAACTAGTCATCGAGCCATTTTCGTACATTTTCGTAACAAGTAAAGCGCTCCTCAGCAAGTGCGTGTCCCATCGATGGAAATAAGTAGTAATCGGACGGACCCAAGTCTGGTGAGTAAGCCGCATGCGAAAGTATTTCCCAACTAAACGCCTCAATCGTTTCCTTGACCAGTTTTGCTGTGTGTGATGGTGCATTATCATGAAGCAACATCACTTTGTGTTGCCTTTTTTGATATTCTGGTCGTTTTTCACGCAAAGCTTGATTCAAATCGATCATTTGTTGTCGGTAGCGTTCAGTATCAACGGTTTCGCCAGGTTTTACAGGTCTTCACAGAGAAATTACTTTCTTTTGTACCTGGCGAGCAGCATTTCGCAAGTGGTTTTTCGGTTTTCCTGCTGTCTTCATTCAGTTCATGTGGAACCCATTTTCCCATCTTCTGGATCTTTCCCATGGCTTTCGAACGTATGGAGACGGCTTCTTGTGTCACATTTAATTGATCCGCGAGTTGTTGTTGCGTTTGAGCGTCATCCCCATCCAACAATGCTTGCAATTCGCTGTCTTCAAACCTTTTCGGTGGTCTTCCACGTTCTTCGTTCCTCACGTCAAAATCGCCACTTTTGAATTTTTTAAACCACTCAAAGCATTGTGATTTACCAAGAGCATGCTCACCGTAAGCTTCGACAAGCATTCGATGCGATTCTGCAGCAGTTTTCTTCAATTGGTAACAGAAAATCAATGCTGTCCGCAAATCATAGTTTCCAGGCACAAAATCCGACATGTTCAACGGTATTACAAACTATGCTGTTGTATGAAACTTGTATTGTTATGAGTTGAAAATCTTTGTCAGATATCAACAAGGAAATGGCGCCAATGACGCGATTTGACGATAACTACATTGACAGCTAGGGCCATTTATGGGCAAATTCCGGTTTCATATTTATAGACCTGGTACTTAGCGTATCGTATAAATTTCAAAACCTCAATTCCGTTCTATTATTATACCGGAAAACTAACAACGATGCGCGGTTATCAGGCGCAAGTTAGCGTTACGCAAATTACGCGTCATTCGAAGCCAACCCAATTGAAAACAATCAAACGTTTCAATTCGGTTACTAATTATTAGCGAATTTTTGGTCTTCAATTAAACATTTTGTATACCAAGATTGATTAAAAATGATAAGTTTTATGAACCATTAGTATCGTACCCGGCTTCGCCCAGGTTTATTTTTAGTATCGTTACCTTAAATAAAACCAAATGCTATGATTTTCAAATAGAATTTGTATTTGACTGTTTACTGCTTCACTAAAATGTGAATTGCATTTGAAAATTCATGTCAAACAAAAACAGCCATTTCCGTTCACCGTATCATAGCAACCTTTATTTTTTTTAAAAGCGCAAGCTATACCTACTACAAAGAATAACTTTGCTTTTTTAAAAATTAAAATTAAATGTCAAAATTCAATAATACTCTTAGAAAATGCAAATGTCCGTAATTCCTTAAGGACTCAACTTGAAGAGCTGAAAATAGTTGTGTTGACCTAGAAATCAGGAGACCTTTCCAAAATGTCCAAGATCACCTTCCTAGCACGCTCCGTCTAGGAGGAGTTTAAGGGACGGAAATCCAAACTTTAAGAATTATAGTATAGATAATGTCTATCTATTCTTCGGTCTATCAAAATTTTGTTATGCAAGTACTGCACGAGTATACTTGCTACACCAACTGTCGAATCCATATTGCGCTTGGAGCAAAAGGGGAAGTTAACAATGCTCCCAATCGAAATTATAACTATTTTTAATTGCAAATGTATTGTGAAAAAAATCACTTTGTTTGTTCAATATTAAAGAAAACTAATTGTCAATTCACTAAGTATGATTTTTGTTCTACCATCTTTGAAATTTGAACTCCACTGGTCTTAATAACAAAGATTTAACAGTTTATACGGATATCCGAGTGAGCGTAAAATCTCTTTCGGTGTTGCAGACTAGGAAAAAATACATAGGTATACCTATTTTTGTGACTGCGGAGTATAGTCTTTATAATATGTGTGAAATTTGCAGCCACTACACACGGATAAAACAGATACAAATAAAAAATTTCCCATTTATTTCAATAATGAGACATATAAGGCAAAAATCATATGCACTATTTCTAGTTTGTTTATTAATAAAATAAAAGTGAGTGCCAACATCAATACTTTTTGTAACACATGTACAAAAAGTCTGCCTTTCCGTGACTGCGGAGTGTGGCTAAAGTGGCTCTTTTTAGCAAAGGCATGCGGAAAAAAAACTTCACATGCGGAAATCATACTAATTAATTTTTCGCACGCTTTCACCACACTACAGACATGAAAATGAGTTGCTTCTGTGCATTTGTTACAAAAAGTAGTATGCGACGCCCGTACGAAAAAGTGGAAACTCGACGAAGAGTGTGAAGTAGACCCACTCGCTTTTAGCTCGTATACCACAGACAGCACTCGGTACTCGCCTTCGGCTCGTATTGCACTTGTATCACAAAAGTACTATTGTGATACAAGTACGAAAAAGCGGACTCGACGAAGGTTGTGAAGCACGAGCCGGTAGCGAGCTCCGCAGCGGCACGAGCCGAAGCCGAGCTAAAGGCGAGTTGGCTTACTTCACACTCTTCGTCAAGTGTTCGCTTTTTCGTTCGTCTGTCACATACTACTTTTTATAATAAATGCACGAACCCCCCCCCCCCCCCCCCTTTCATGCCAGTAGCGTGATGAAAGCGTGCGAAAAAGTAAGTAGTATTAACAAAATTTGAAAAAGTGTGATTTACGCTTGGAATACTGCCCTGTACTTTTTCGCATGCTTTACTAAAATCCCTGAATGTTATTACGTATTTGTCTAAAGTTTTAGATCATTTTGTCAAATGTTTCGGATGTAGAAGCAGTTGAATATTAAAAAATTCGCATGATTACAAAATCCGAATTTTTCTACCGATCATCGCCAAATTGAATATGCAGTACCGCTTGAATAGGTAGTTGGATCATGTAGACAATTTGATTTCAAACGGTCAAAGTTGATGTGAGTTAGAGCACCGTCACTTTTCGGGACTTTCGAAATCCTACAAAATCAAATTTGCTTTATAGAATCGTATCAAATTCAATACCGAACGTCCTTTAACATTACTTAATTTATGGAAAAATATTTAACTCGATAGCTAAAAATTTGCGGCGGCTAGGGTGCGCAGCTTGTTCTGAAAAGTGAATTGTTTTATAAAAATCGAACAATGTTTCAATTATCGCGTAAATTGGAACAAAGGAGCGTAATTGTTCTATTGGGAACTGTTATTTTGTTCTATTACAAATTTCAGCTTGATTCACAGAGCCGTTCTTGAGATACGGAGGTTTGAATTATACAAACCTGTTATAACCAATCAACCACCCAACACACGCACACACACATACACGCGCGCGCGCATCCATACCAATTTTTTTTCCCCGAGACAGCTTTCTCTACGAGGATTAAAAAAATCAACTGTCAATATCACAAAGAAGAATACCGTTTCGAATCGGAGAAGAAGAGTCCATTATTCTTTCCATTCATTCCAGATGAAAAAATCAACTGTCAATATCACAAAGAAGAATATCGTTTCGAATAGAAGAAGAAGAAGAGTCGATTAAGCTTCCATTACATTTCTTGCCTAGCATTTTTAAATGAAATTTCGTTGAGAACAGATTTATCGCTGCCGATTGGATAAGACTTACAGGAGAAAGCTTACAATGACCTTTTCTGTAAAGTATAAACGAGACCGAGCGTTTGTCTTGTGATTTTTTTTTATTCATACCATTTACAAGATTGATTATCGTATCGGATGCTTATGGTTCATGTATTTCTCTTTGTTTCCCCTTTTTTTGAATGCACCGTATTTACAAGAGATTTTTGTTAAGACGATGAACTCAATATCATCGAATTCTCGTCATTCCCCCGACCCTTCCATTAAAACTTTCACAATTGATGAATTGTTGCTGTTTATTCGAGTGAAAAAAATAACGGCTATTTCCGTGATCGCTCAACGAGCGATACATGATGTGACGAATATTTCTTTTACGCACAGCGATCCTTGATAATTTTGTACTAGTTTTGTATTCATTCTTTCTGTTTTTTTTTCTTCATTTCTTTACTGAACAATCAATTAACACGTTCATTTTTTAAATTACACTGTATTCCCATCAGACAAGACAAATATAATTATTAAGACTCAACGTGTTGCCCGTACCGAGAGATCTTAACAAACATACCCTAAAAATATATTCTACAAGTCTTTGATATAACGTAGCATTTACACAACAGATAAAACTAATTAAATTTATTTCTTCTCTCGTCGTTTTCCACTTTTTTTCTTTTTCCTATTTACAATTCTCTAGACGTTTAGCTCTGGAAAATCTATTTCCAAAACTTTCTACGATAATTAACGAGGCCAAATTCATTAACATGTCATGTTACGTCAATTCACCTCGAGAATCATGTAATTTAGTACGATCAAGGACTTAGGTTGTATAGTACGTATTACATTATATAAATCCCGACTCGATTTCCATTAATTTACAATGTCGTTTCATCGTTTACTCGATCTGTAATGCTTTATTCTCATAATTTTACACCCCCCCCTCCCCCCGTAACTCTGCCTCGACTATAACTATAAACTGATTTTATTCACGCCACAACTTAAACTCCTTCACGACATTATCTCATCGACAGATTCATGCAAAAATTACGACTGTGTTCTATTCTCTTACGAAGTGGAAAATGTGATCTCTGTGATCGAAGGATAAATGTACAAAGGATATTAAATCGATATTTCGGCTCTGAGAAAAAAAAAATTAACAGCCCAATTTCTGACACGCTTTTCATCTTCGGAATAAAAGTTTCACATGGAAACGTCTGCAAAAATGATGACATGGACATTAGATATTGGAGCTACTTGCCACTGAAATAAATGCAAAGTATTTAAAAATTTCCGTAAATAAAAAAGATACTGAAAAAAATTTTCTTCGACTAGAATTATCAAAGCTTCCATTTTTTTCTTATAATTTAAACCTTTTTCATTAAGATTATATAACCTTACTAACTCTCGGTATTTAATTAAAACATAAAGCTTTAAATTGTAATAAAATAAAAATACATTTGACAAATAAAAAAAAACCGATTGTTAAAATTCAGAAATTGGTCCGTTTGCGAATTTTTCTGTAATCTGTAGATAAATTGCATTATAATGTAATAGTATAGATTATCCGTGTGGCGTACAAGGTAGCAATACGTCGCGTCAAATGATACGCGCATTTGACTTTATTAGTTCATCAGAGATTTCCGTGAGAAAGTCAGAGACGTCCCTGGATCAGGGCGTCTTTATTCCCGTTGTCAGACGTCGATCTGTATATCACTGTCTTCCGCTTCACTTTCGGTACTGACTATTGCGTCCTCGCCGACGAGCAAAGCTGCGGGTAAATTTTGCGGCACGTTATCAATGTCGAGCCTCGGTGTTGAGTAAACATTGAGAACTTGAATGGTCGTCGGCGAGGTGGAAAGGCATTGTTGGACCGTCGCGAGTGGATCGGTCGCCAATGAATCACAGTCGAGGGGAGCTGAAAGCTGGAGCTGCAGATTGTGGAGCTCAGGTATGTGCGGACGGATCTGAAAAATTAGTTTTTAAAAAATAAAATTTCAAAAATAATTATTATATACATCAATTATTAAAAAAAAAATCATTCTATTCGTTTAAATATTTTAGGAATCATTCCTTTAATTTCAAAAATGTATTGAAATAATTGTTTTTATTGTAATTTAATTGACCTTTAATCCATCGGCGGTATGAGGATTCCTACAACCTCTGCATCGGCACTCGATGCAGGGTTTGCTTTCTACATAACAAGGACATCGCTGCCCACAACACGTAAGTTTTCCGGGGATCGCTGTTGCGTTCCCGCACCTGCATCCTTTTCTCTTACTCCTTGTGGAATTAGATCTCGGCTTCTTGAAACTTCCCGAGGACTGTTAGTGAAAATAAACATCAATTCAATGATTAAGTACAATGACTAATAATAAATTACAGCGAAAATATCCGAACAGATCAATGTAGATTAATCTACAAGTAATGTACGTGTAGGTAGAGTAGGACAGTGCAACGATTAATCCATTCGTTACATCGTGAATTTCTTCGTATTAAATAAGATTTGAATCGAAATTATTGTTATTTCATTCCAGTTTCAATTATTTGTGGGTCACCGATTCTGTATCAATCTACTGGCTGCTCTTATATTGAAAAATCAGATAACAATCAAATTTTCCAAGTGTACAAACACTGATTATAGTTAATAGACGAAAACCACTGCAGAATAATGTAATTAATTGTAATTAGTAACTTGGAGGATGAGGCCCAGATTCGATTCTCGGCCGACAGCAATGAAAAAAATGTTCACATGTTTTTCTGTAACCCCGGCGGTTTGGACTTCACCTTTAGTAAACGCCAACATTTCTCACTTATGAGTGCGTCAATCAAATGGCGACTTTGGGATGTGTACCGCGTGGTTCTTATAGCACTTATAGTGACCTCTGGCCCGCGCGTTAACTGGCTCATTGAAACAAGGGGAGGAGGTGCTACCCTAAGCACTCCTGGTGGTCATGCTAGAGTTTACTGACATTACTACCTGAGACTCAGGTAGGTACCGGCTGTATCGACAACAGGTTTTTTAATTTCCATGTCCCTCTTTGTCTGCAATACAGTGAGGAAGACGGCTGCAGTTGCACGGGAAGGGATTGCAAAAATGGAAAGGAACCCGTACAGATGGAATTCAATATAATTAGTAAGTCGTATTACTAATTAATTATAACTAATTCTTGTTAAATACTTTATTCTATAGTGGCTCTTCTCTCTTTATTTTCAAGATAACGACACTTTTTCAGAAACTGTAACCCGTAAAACGAACTGTAATTGAATTTATTCAGAGCCGATTAACATTTTAGATAAACGCAAATTCAGTTTTACTTTATCTATCAACTTTGCAGTGGAGCCTAAGTTGCTATTGTCTAAACTATTAACCGGTTCTAAGTAAATTGGATTACAGTTTCTAAAGGTGTGTCACATAATCTTTATCGAGTAATTAATCACTCAAAAAATGTGGTTAACAAAGAACCGGCAAATTTTTGCTTATTTAAGTATCTCCCCCTCTCATAGCCTATGACCTACTGCTAGATCGGCTCAATGTTTTTTCAATTTTTGTCATAAGTATCAATGTTTTTGCAACTATACTGACCGAGACAATACCTTCTGTTGCGACTCCATTTGACTTCCCCTACCGTATCGCATTCGCCTTTCAACACTGCCTATACAGACGCGCTCAGAGGATATAGAAAAACTGCCGAAAACCTGTGTCGATACAGTCGGTTTGATGATCGCTTCACGGTGACTAACCTAGCCGCGTTTCGACGAAATGTAGGTGACCATTCGGACTACAGGTATATGATATATATATACTTGGAGCTACGTCGAGCCCGCAAATACGGCACCAGGATTCGAACTCTCGACCTATTGATATTCAGGTTTAGAGGCAAGTAACGCTATCCAGCACGACATTTTAGTCACTGATTGATCGTGCATTAACTTGCATTAAGTATAATCTACATTCATCTGTATTATGGGACCATTGGAGAAAGACAAAGAAGGTTAATGATAAAAAGTGCGATTAGTGCATTGGGGAAAAACTCGTAAATATTAATGTTTGCAATTAAACCATGTTAATTCCCTTCAAGTACCAGGAGAAAAATATATATAAAGAAAAAAAAACTACATATTGGTTGTTCCAACGCAAATTGATTCCATGAATCACTGCACAACATTTTTTGAATCGTTACTCTGTATTTGTGAACGAGAAAAAAAAAATATTCCAACAAATATTTGATCAGAAATTTACATGTCGTGTAAATGTTGAGAAACGACGATTGGTTAATTGGTACTTTAGAGAAACAATTAATTCCAAGACAATTAAATTGATGGAAACGATTAATTCAAGGCGTATAATTAATGGTGTCGATGTTACGGAATTCTCATTACAAAATAATATGCAAATTGATGGATCTATTTTGAGAATTACTTTGCTGCCTTTCGAAGATTTTTTCTGAGAAGAAGTCCCATATGTAAGGTGGGAAGACGGAATGCATTTTACCCCTCCAATAGCTCCTCTCGCGGACACATCGACTTCCTGATGTGCCAAGTCCGTATCATCCACGGTTGTCGCTGCTTTTCTTTTTATCGTTATTTTGTTACCGGAACCAGCATACATCACCGAGTATATCGAGGATCCATTTGACACTGTCCTTATTGCCGGAGAATCTGCTAATAATAATGAAAAGTAACAATTTAATTAATCATAAAAATACATTGAATTCCATTCCCTTTGATAATTCTTCACTGCAGCCTCTAGATCTCCTTACTTTTTCAAGTAGAAGTAACAAGAAGCTTGGATTTGCTTGTTTCAAAAAATTTACTCGAACTTGATTTATTTTACAATTATTTTATGAACTAGTTAATGTTTAGCATAAAATATTTAGGTTTTGATAAATTAACTTAATTTTACAAAAGTTGTTTTGATTTCAGCTCATATACTGTATTGCCCGTTATAATGATTATTATTTTAACAAAAGATTTTCTATGAAGATAAATGTATATATAAGCTAATAAAATGGAGGAATAAGTTCTCTTATACTGTTATTTACTAAATAATGAGTAAATACTATTTCATATGAAATTAATTAGCATCAACTTAAAAAAATGAGGACTCAAAAAATTAACAATAATTCTGACGATAAAAAATGAGATCAAAAGTTAAGCAAATGTTCTGTTATTGCAAAGCATTCTATAAGGCGATACTTGCCAAAATAGAAAAAATAAAGTATAAATACCAGATACTGTTTGGGATAAATTTTCTATATTCTGCACAGAATTTCCCTGCGTTTGAGTGGATGTAGTGCTGGTATAGACGCAGGGTAGTATACTATAGGCAGATTTTGATAAGCCGGCGGTGCATTTAAATTCATCTTTGAAGCCAGCGCCTTCTTGTATGAGTTCCATCAGGCTGCTGGCGCCCATGCTTGCAGCTCCGTTGCTTGTCGAATTTGAGGCAACAGAGATTATCAAATTTCTGTATATACCAGTACTGGTTAGATATTCACAGAGCTTTTTGTAACATTGAAGAAGTATTCGTAGTTGCACGTTTTCAATATACTTGTCGTAATCCTTGCACCAGCCACATGAGGGTTTTAATTTTTTTCGTCCTCCGCGACAGCCGCGACATACGTGATGCTGACAATTCGTTTCAGTTGGTGTGTGAGGCTCTATCAAGAGATTCGAACACACCGTGCAACTGAGGCTTTGACGAAGATACGGCACTAGCCTGTATAGATCCGTCCAGGAATTCGGATCCTCGACATCGGCTTGTAACACCAGTCGACACGTCGACACGTACAGACTCGTAGCGTTCATAGCTCGCCTTCAACAGTTTTTTCTATTCTATCACGGCTCCCGCTCGCACGCGCACCCGACACTCGAACATTCGTAGAACCGTGTTTTTACACTATAAACTATATTTAATCGAAACATTACCGAACGGCATAACCATCTTTCCACACAAACAAAACACTCGCCATGTTTCGTGTTGAAGCCCCCCCCCTCTGACGCTCTTTTACGCTGCGCGCGCATCTTGCCAGAAATTTACCGCGGCTTACCGTCACGTCTTTGAGAGAATAGAACACCTCTCAGGGTGCTTCCCCATGCCGCGTAACTTACGTACGCGTAAGATAATCCTAACCAATCGGAGCTCCTTATCTAGGGATTCAGGTATCCGCAATTCTTTTACACTCTTACGCTGTTATGCTTAACCCGAAACCAATTTTTCGCGGTACTACGCCTATGCATGTGTATTGGTGCGTCTGTGTATTGACAGTTATTTGTTTTGAACGATTGGCCGTAAGCACAGCCGGTATGTGTCTCATTGTCGATAGCGCTCGATATTAAATAAGTTATAAGCTATGAGTAACTCATACCTCATAAGTAAGCTATGTTATAACTCATAGTATAATGAGTTGATACAGAGCAAATAGTTTGAATAACTGGCGACGACTAGCTTTTCAAGCGTTTGATAAGTCCTTAGCTTCCACTTTTCATATCGTTTCCAGATAATTATTAATGCCAAATTAGAATTAATTGTAAGTAAATTTAAACTCATCAACACAGATCAGTCTTAACATAAATTGATCGTAGAAAAACTGACTTCAATAAATATTAATTCTGTATTTTTGAGATATTACAGTCGAGATGATAAATTATTGTTTACAGGTTAAAACTCTTATTGTTACAGGTTATAACTCTGATTATTTGCGTACATGGCACATATATTACGCTGCACACACTCATCGACATAAAGTAACTGTAGAGATTTCTTTCGCCGTCCGATAGATAGCCTTGACATATGTAAACCGTAAAAATTTCAAGTCATTCTGATCATTACTTTGTCTATGGCACTCTTCCAAAGTTGTCAGCTGACATTGTCTGTCAACAATGGAGAAAATTGAGAGTGATAAAATTCCTTTATTTGAAAGGGAAAAAGACTCAGGAAATAAAAGATGAGTTAGACTCTGTATACGGTGAAACCTCCCTTTCATTTACAACGGTCAAGCATTGGGTGGCCGAGTACATACAGTAGCGGACAAAAGTTTAAGACGATGAATTACAATTTGGTTCATAGATCTGTCATACAAGTACTAACGTTTCTTTCGGCTTGTTGTTTTTTTACAATACATGTGTACGTTTGACCTTCATAATGTAGAAGTCTCGGTCGTCAAATGTAAACAATATAGATTATACAATTTTTTTTTCCTTCCAACCATCTGTAAACAGCGGACATTAGTTTAAGACGATCTGTCGAACAAGATACCCGTAGTCGATCCACGCAATAATTTGATATATTAATACTGTAAATAGTTTGTGGTGTATCATCCAGTGTCTTAAGTTTAATTACGTACGAAAAGAGTATGGGTAAAGCCCGTAATTTGTCATCAACTGAACGAAAACTAATCGTGTCTCTACGGAAGCAAAATGAGACATTTTCTTCAATTGCAACTCAAATGAATCGATCAGAAACTTCTTGTAAGCAAGCGTGGTACAAGTTTGTGAAGACTGGGGACTATTTTGATCGACCAAAAAACGGTAGACCGCGGAAAACCACGCCAACGCTGGATCGTCGGATTCATCGATTAAGCGAGAGAGATCGTTTTCGTTCAGCAGTCGATATCAGAGCTGAAATATCCAGTAATAATAATGCACAAATTAGTGTAAGAACTGTCCGAAGACGATTAGACGAATTCAATTTGAAAGCACGAAAGCCACAGAAGAAGCCGCTGCTCAGTAAAAAGAATAAAAAATTACGACTGCAATTTCTTCACTCCTTCCGTACCCTTTCCTCAATAACTCATTGTTAATAGTCCAACACCGTCGAAAATTAGTAATATTACGAGTGATTCTCAAACTGATGGTTCGTGTGTACCCTATAGTGATTATTATCATCACCATAGAAAAGCTCACGAGGAATTTACGACAAAATTGATCAATAACTCGTTTGGACATATTTGCTCAGTGACAGGTCGTGGTTTAAAGTCGATTTGAAATATCCGTCTTCTAAGGCTGAAAAAATTTAGAATACAATCATACCCCATATACCTATAGAGAATATAGCGGTATGCAATACAAGCTTCGCATGGTTAAATGAAAATAAGATCACAACGATGTCAACGTACAATGGGTTTAAATATCCGCATTTATCTCATCATTTACCACCGCTGGATTTGGATTCTGAAAGACTCATTTCACCACGTATTCCATTTATGCAGATTTGGAGATTAAAACATGTGGATGGTCAATGTGGTATTTATGGACAAGTCATTAATCTCCCGGTTTGTGTTGATACAATGATTAAACATCTCCTAAGAAATATCGATAGCGACTACTGCATAAATGTGGACATTAAGCGTAAAAAAATCCACAAAACGAGCTATTTGCATGGCATCATTAACAAGTGTACGATAAAAACCTGGCTATAGTTTTTGTTTCTACCTCCACTGTACACAATGTACCACATTGAAAGAGATCAATAATTCTTTGACAGACAATGCTAGTGAACATATTCCGATCGAAGACAGCCTGACTGCTCAACAGCATACGCCGTTATGGCACGAAGACCAAAGTTTACATATTGCACCAGAAAAACAAAATATTCGGCAAAGTTTGCTGTGCGATGAGCATGCATAGGAGCTTTCCTTTCCATCGATATATTTACGTCAATTTCGAAATTTTAGAGAAGAGATTAGAGTGACACTGTTATAATTGCATCAAGTGAGCTACATCATCTGTTATACTTGGCGATAAAAATCATGCGATTAAGGGTTCGTGATTCTCACACATTCGTATTTAAATGCGTTGGTAAAAATACGACAATCACTCGGCAACAAATCGAAATTGATCAGTAAACCAATAATTGCATCGAAATCAATCTCAGTTTTCTGCGATCAATGCCGAACTCGATGTGGTATTGGACAAATCGAAAAAAGCACCTATTTCCTGTGATCAGGCAGTTGAGCAAACTAACGATATTTTTGACAGTAAGTGCAAATGAAATTGGCTGGAATGATTTACTTAAAAAATTATACAAATTCAAACACAACAGAATGGAGATTTCGGAAGAACTCGCTGAACAATTGCATTTTACCTCGAAAAAATGATCCTAGTCAACGAGGATACTGTAACGTTTACCATCTACTCGTACTTCAACAGATTGATCAATGTATTAATCGCTATCCTGCAGTCGAAGAAATTTGATCCATTTCGGCGATACTACGTCGTTGATTTTTTCAAGAGGATTGAATTCCAACATTAATCGAAACCAAAGCATCCTGTCGCTGATCAATATTCTCGACTGGGCTTTGCTGGTCTTTTCGCGGTGTTTTCTTGTTCAGGTTATTTCGGATGCACAGCATATACCTATGTCGTCGTCCAGTAAAATATTATTTGAAGCTCCAGTTATCATTTGATGTTGGTTGACAGTCACAGGGCATCAATAGGATGGTTACATTTACAAGACCAACTCCGAAGACTCTCAGCTAATTGTTTGGAAACCATTGATAAACAAATGCTTGATTTCATACATAAGAAAAATGGGTTATCGATATACACTCTCAATTGCCAAAGTCTTCGATCTCGTTCCAAGAATCTTACAGACGTTGTCATACGCAAGTGTAATTACATACTTCTATCCAAGACTTGGTTAAATGATGGCGAGCATACCTAGCTTCAAGTGTGTCATCAAATACAAACAATCGAACGTTCGAGCAGGAGGAGTGGCAATCTATCATAATCAATATGATACGGTGAACATTATCACGCCAAATATGGAGATGACTGCTGCGCTATCCCAGTTATATGCAGCAGCGGTAACACCAGTTGATGATGTTTGTATTGTTAAGTGTCAAACACTAAATGGAAAAATAATTGTCATTATAGCCATCTATATATTTGTAAATAAAAAACTCGAGGACATCGTATACTTTACCACTCATTACTTATATATAATCGCGCAGATGCTGCTGCTTTTGACAGGGGAGAAGACGCGATGCGCGAGATGTTTTTTTTTACTACAGAAGGATTTGTTTATGAGTTACTAAATATAAGTTTCTATAATAAAAATGTCATTTGTTTATTTGTTTTCTTCTTTCCCTGGGGACTGCATGACATTGATGCTGGTGGGAGAGCTTGCGTGTCTCAGAGACCTGAAAAGCTATGCCGGCTGGGGAGTGGACCCACTGCCCCCTTATAGGGTTTTCCATGGGACGGCCGGACAGGTTGGAAGACAGAGACCAGACAAATAAGTAGTCGGTCATCATGGGGAAGGTGTCGATGCCATCGCTCCGGGGACAGTCATGCTCCCATGCAGTAGCCAACCCAAACAAGGTGCGAGCTACCGTACCGAGAACTGAATGGCACTGGGGAAAAGTGTCACAAACGGTGTCTCTAGAATAATGTCTAATTTCAGAGTATCTAGACTTTACCCCGCCAATCGGGGCTCTGTCGCGGTGGACTTGTGTTTCCCTAGATACTCGTGGAACTAACATGAACAATGGTAACAAAAATAAAACGCAACAGACGAGGTAACTGACAATGGAAAGAGACAAGACGAACAAAGCGAGTCTTCCGAGGAATCGTGATGTTATCCAGCAGGAGACTTTGAGAACCCCTTAGGTCCCCCTTGCTACTGGCGAGAGCCGGAAAACGATCCCGGGTAATACTAGCGGTGCTGGTGGAAGCAAGGTCGCGAAGCTTGCCAGGGGTATCGATAAAATAGCGCTGTGACCCACGCACTTTAGCAGGGCCACCAGGCGCAAGTTCGAGAAGGCCATGAAGGCTGGAGCCCGGGCTGTATCTGCAGCCGCAACGACAGCCGCATCTGCGACTGCAGCTTGGGCAGAGAAACCACCGGGCACTACGTGTAGGTGGGACGAGGAGCAGAAAGGCAAAAGGAGGTACACCCCATCCGAGAGGAGGGAGGAGTATAGGAAGCGACAGCGGGAGTCCAAGGAGACACCGCCAAGTCTTCACCGAGAGGCCAAAAAACCGAATGCGGAGGACCTGTGAAACGTTCCTACGCAGCGGCAGTCAGTAGCTTGCTTAAGCTGGCTATCGTGCATTCGGAGCTAAAGGCCGATATTACCTAAGAGCCGCCGACGCTGATACAGGAGGGTCTGATGGAGATTGTGGGTGAGATCGCCGTGCGGGAATTCACACCACGCTCCCAGGGGACCTACCTCTACAGAGGGGCTCTGAAGGTTATTTATACAGATTCGGAGTCGTCGATTTTACTCGGGGACCAGGTGAAAACCCTGTAAAAATGAGAGAGCGCAAACCTCAAGGTGATGGAGGTAGACGCACTCCCAAAATGCATCAGGGTTATGGCCTGGTTACCCTGGGTACCGATCGAGACTGCCGCAGCCCTGAGGAGGCTGAAGAAGTAGAACCCGCAACTCGGAACGGTGTGGTGGATCATCCACGAGATACATGAGGAGACATCTCGCAAGGGAGTGCGTCTCGTGTTGGGAGTGGAAGACCAAGCCATATTGGTGCTACATGCTCAAGGGACGAAACCGTGCTTGGGGATAGGCAGACTCAGCTTTAGGCTGCTGGATGCACACTCCGGTAAGGCACAGGAAGCACAGATGAATACGGAGGAGAGGACAGCCCGGAATGGTAAGTACTCTTCGGTTCATAGAGATAAACCTGCATAAAGCGTCTGCAGCAACACCTGTGCTCAGCAGACGCATTATTGCAGGGCAAATTGATGTCACTGGTACAGAAGCGGGTATATCGCAGCAGTATCAGGGAAGCTAATATCAGAAAGAGAACCGCTTCACTGTCGTACCTCTATTGACAGACCAGGTCGGGCATCCTCACCAGAGGGTTATTTCTAAGACATAATTGTGGCAGAAGTACTGTCAAGAAATTAAGAATGTTCTAGAAGCCGTGAGGACCCGATGCCTACCTGCGCCTAGGAACGCCGATGCGTGGGTTTATCGACTCCGGGAGGGAGGAACTAGAGGTCATGGTGGAGAAAAGCATTTTCCCGGCTATGCCCTGACTGACGACTGGACAGACTAGCCCGACAAGGGTCAGTGTAAACATGGAAATATGGAATAGACGACAATCACCGAGATTGTCACCCCGGCCAGGTCTCGGTGGGCCATCATGGACTCCGAACCGTACAAGGCGGCGGACGTAGAGGTGATATTTCTAGCGCTGCAGCAATAATGACTGGAGGTGGTTCTGTTACCAGTCACAAGGCTTCTCAGGGTCTGTGCGGCCCTCGGGTACACACCGCGTCTGTGGCGAATAACGAGGGTGGTCTTTATTACAATGCCAGGCTGGATCGACTATTATCAGGCAGGGGCATACAGGCATATCAGTATAACCTCTTTCCTACTTAAGACATTGGAGAAATTGATCGCCAGGTATGTAAGGGACGGACCATTAAGGACACAACCCTTTCTATTGCAATTCACCTATAAACAATAAATCAGTGAAAACGGCATTGCACAAGCTGGTTTACAGACTGGAGGATGCAAGGAACAAAGGCTGCATATCAGTAGGACGATTCCTGGACATCGAAGGAGCTTTCAATTGCACCACCGTGGAATCGATCTGTAGGGCATCGGAGAGGATGGTCTAGAACCTACCATCATTAGGTGGATTAAAAACATGTTCTCTACATACCTGCTTAGAGTCTCTAGGAGCGAAGGAATGGTTGAGGTTTCAATGAGCCGCGGATGCCCACAGGGGTAAAAACTTTTGCCACTCTTGTGGTTCATGTTGGTCGATGAGTTACTGGTCCGACCGGACAGAACAGGCGGACGACCTTGCAGTACTAACATGGGCGAAAGATGCAGACATGGCCATCGTACCTAGCGCAAAGGGCACTTCATCTGGTGATCAGGTGGTGTAGGGAGGTCAGGTTTAATGTCAAGCCGGAGAAAACCAAAATTATCCGCTTCACCTGTGAAGCACCTGAGAGTTAACTTAGATGCTAAGGTAAACTAGAGACCGTATATGCAAAAAATGCGTGACAAGGCATGCGGTCTCTCGTAGGCCATGCGAAGGACTCGTGACGCGACTTGAGGCGTGAATCCCAAGATAATGCCGTGGATATATACAGCAATGATCAAACCGGCGGTACTATACGGCGCCGTGGTATGGTAAAGCAGTACCGGGCTGAAGTCAGCAAAGGATTTGATCATACACATTCCCAGACTGGTAAGCAAAAGCACTACGAGTGAAATAAGGAATGCTCCTAGTATAGCGATGGAGACTCTGATGAACTAGCCACCACTCTGAGCGGTGATACAGAACAACAATGACAGCTTACAGGCTGGTGAGAACGGCTCAATGGCAGGAAGAGCTGACAAAAAAGAGCCACGCATATATTATAGGGATGCTTGAAGAGGCAAGCCCTGCAGCATTTCAGAAGTGAGTCCGAAGTTTAGTTAGATATTGGTTCAATAACACCTACAAGGTCGTATACCCGGAACGAGCAAGCTGGGCGAACGAAACGGGACCGTTGCAAGGGCAGAAACTGATGTAGTACACGCACGGCTCCAAAACTGAGAAAGGCTCGCGCGCGAGAGTTTGCCTTAATGGTTAAAAATAAGAAATACAGTTTTCTTAAAGGAGATTACAGCAATACTAGTGTGCGCGCTAGAGAACCGCTTTGCGTGGTCAGAGGCAAGTAAATTTGCATCTGTTGGGATAGTCAGGCCGTACAGAAGGTATTAGAGCGGTGTAAAACCAACTCAAACCTAGCGAGGTACTGCAGGGAGGCACTTCAGGGATTAGCAGACCTCAACAAGGAGATGCTCATATCTCTCACAAAGGCTCTCATTGAGCATCGAGGAAACTAGCATGTGCAGGATTTGTAAAGGGGATGAGAAAACGCCCATTCATGTGATATGTCACTGTCCGGCCCTAGTTGGAAAGACTGAGACACCTAGGAGCACACATTTTGGACCCTACAGAGATTACCATCCTTCCTTTGATTGGATTGCTTGCCTCCGTGAGAGACAGCGGGTTACATGAGGGGGAGTGAGCGTTAATGAAGAGAGGTGCATAATGGGCCTATGGCCTAAGTTCGTGAGCAGCAATGCCCCCTTTACTACTATTATTATTATTTGTTTTCTTGTTGCGATGCTTATGTACATGAAGATTAGAGGTAAGGGTACAAACGGAGTGTTGGCAAAAAGTCCGCCAAACTGTGTACAATAAGGGTGGCGATGTCGACCATGCGAACCAAAGTAAAGTCAGCAGCAGGAAAGTGTGAGAGGGATATATTGATTTTTATCGTTATCTCTTTACTATGAATTGAAATGTATATACTTTCTTGCCGCTTAGTTCACTTCGGTTCGCACAAGCAATAGCGACGTTCGCGGTAAAACCAGTAACTACAACTCTACACAGTTTCACAGATGGGTTTAGATCGTGATCGCGGTAGGCGTTGGTACTCCTTACCTTTAGTCTCCATGCTTACGTATTATATCCAGCACGTGGATTTCCTTTATTTCCAAATGAGAGGATGGTTTGTCTCAATACACAAAGGGACATCACGTGTATATGAATGTACACCTCCTGGGACTTGATCCGCATTATCGAAGAAACTAGAGTGCGCGCATTTGCTACACAGGCCGCAACCCGGCTACATGAACCTGCACCATCGGCGGAGCCAATGTACAGGGTGCGCCATCTCAATCTGGTCGATAGAAGTATTGAATAACTTAGAGAATTTTCAACAGATTTCACAAAGTCGTATTTTTTTATTAAATTTGATTCATTACAATTTATTTTGATTAGTTTCCAAAAACCACATCGATCAAATGTCCGCCTTTATTACTGAGACAAAAATGAGCTCTTTTTTCGGCATTTTCCATTGTATTTGCCAGCGTCTCGGGCGATATCGCTGCGATTTCGGCTCGAATGTTGTTTTTTAGCTCCTCTATGGTCTTCGGCTTGTTGGCATAGACTTTACTTTTCAAAAATCCCCACAAGAAGAAGTCCGGTGCAGTCAAATCCGGCGATCTTGGTGGCCAGTCAATATCACCTTTCTTTGATATCACACGTCCTGGGAACTTCCGACGCAAATAGTCCATTGTTGAGCGCGCAGTGTGACATGTCGCACCATCTTGTTGGAACCAAAATTCCTTAAGACCTTTTTCACGCATTTGTGGTAAAACAAAGTGTGCCAACATCCACCCATATCAATCCCCATTGACAGTTTCACCAGCTCTGAAGAAAAATGGTCCAATGGTGGTTTTTGAGCAAACACCGGCCCAAACTGTCACTTTCTCATCGTGCAATGGAGTTTCGTGAATAATATGAGGATTATCGGTGCCCCACATGCGACAGTTTTGTTTGTTGACAGCGCCAGAGAGGGTGAAATGAGCCTCGTCGGTCATCAGAATTCGCTCCCAAAAATCCGGCTCAGCTTCCTTCATTCGACTAACGTTATTAGCGTAAGCCAAGCGTCGCGGCTTGTCAGTTTCCAATAATCTTTGAGTCAACTGCACTTTGTACGGAAACATGTGAAGATCTTGCTTTAAAATCCTTCTCAAAGTGGTTTCACTGATGTTTAATTGCTGAGACCGGCGGCGGTATGAGACATTTGGATTTTCTGCAACACTCTGTCGAACAGCTTCGATATTTTCATTTGAACGACCTGGACGCGGTCGAGCTTGATGTTGGAGATTCGCTACAGACCCGTGCTCCATGAAATTTGAAGCTAAATGACGGATAGTGTCGCCTTTGGGCGCAGAACGTCCGCGATATTTTTTACGATACGCACGCTGAGTTGACACAACTGAACGATTATTTTCAATGTAAAGCGAAACTATTTCGGCGCGTTCTTTCGGCGTATAGCGATACATGGTTGAAATTGTACTGAAATAACCTATACGAAACGTGTTGTACGACGCTGGTCGGTTAAAATCTGTCAGAGTTATTCAATACTTCCATCGACCAGATTGAGATGGCGCACCCTGTACAATTAGAAATCATTTTCACTACATCACCACTACGTCCGAGGTCTGGCGCTTTGGACCCTACGTCGTAAAACCCTACTACGAAAAGCTCCCATCGTTACTGAAATTACCAGATTTTTCACCGGTAAAAATGGCTACGAATACAATCTACCGGTTAATTTATATCATTACTAATGTGGATCCTATGCAAGTAAGCAAAACTTGATCGATCGATTCTAATAGAGACAGCTGATTCTCTATGGACAAAACCAATCATGATCTGCACTCGAGGGATTTTATTTTTCCGAAATCTTTATTTTAAAGTGTCGTTAAGATAGTTCTTGCGCGGTAATCGGAACAAAAAGTTATTCTGACCACCCGCATAAAAAAAACATAGAAACCACGGTCTTATATACAGGTTTTAAAACTACTTCAAATTTCAATGACGGAGCATGGGACGTTCGGCAATAAGGAATTTAGTTTTTAGAATAAACACTGCTCGCATCGCTGTTGTCGAGTAAAGTTGCGCAGCCACGAGGCCACGAGTGCTGTATTGATGAGCATAACTTAAAAACAGTGAAAACCCAGAAACAGTTTTTTAATAAACGTGCGAGTGCGCGGTGACAAACCGCAAATCGGGCAGTAAAACCGAGCCAAAACGGTCGGTATTTCGTATGCCGCAGGACTCAAATCATATATTTTTCTATCGAAGGTCAAATCCTTTTCTATGCAATAGTATATTATATTCGGTTGCGAATGAGATAAAACGCTTATCAGGAAAATTAAAAATTAAAAAAGAAATTTGTTGTTAAAATATAATTGTTTAAATTGACAAACGAATAAGGCTATGTCGTATAGTATAATAAAATGAAAGGAAAAAATGGAAGAGATGCTTTTATTTATACTTACGTGCATTTGAAAACTTGAGACACCTACAAAAATGGGTTTAGAATGTTTAAATGTTAGAATGTTTCGATTGCGATACACATCTTTTTCCGCGTATATTTATTCCGGAGCGCATTTTGCTGTGTTCTATATATTCGCAAATGTAATAAATACTTATAATTACGGAGGTAGGACGGCGACAGAAGTCTGCGAGTGGGACTGAGACAGAAAGTAATCCCTCTTGCAACTACCGCCCCTCGTCAATACTACAAAACTGTCCATAGCGACTCCAGCGACTACACTAAAATATTTATTAGCAAGCGACCTGCCCCCACCATGGGAGTTTCCAGACCTGTATGTAAGACATGATAGAAACCCTATTAAGGCGAGGCGAAACCTCCGTACTTACACAGATGTACTGCTTCTCTTTCACTCTGCCGTGTTCGCCATACTAGTTCTACCTCTTTCGCACTCATGGCTGGAGTTATAGGTTTCGCCTCGCCTTAAAGGGAGGCGAAACCTCTACACCACGCATCTAATTCCCGAAACACACCTACTCGTTCTACACTGAACAGAATGAAATTTGATCAATAGACTACAAAAACGTGAACCTTTTGCGTGACAAACGTAGAATTTTGAAAATAGAAAAAAAAATTACAAATTAATTATCCGCAGTTACCTGTAATGAAAAAATTACTTTTTAAAATTATTTAAGTGAAAAGACGCCGTTTGTCACCCCCAAGTCAGGACAAAAATACACACAGTACACCCATTCTGATTGCGATTTAGAAACGAAAAAGTACCTCAACCGTGCACGGCAACAATTGTTGATAATCTCGAAAAATAAATTAGCGGGACATGCCCGATAGCTCAGCTGTATGAAGACATGGCGAAATATGCATGAGTGCAAACGAGATAGAACTAGTATAGTTTCGCCTTACTTGAATTCTGCGGGAGGCGCTGGTAGTATATTATATAGCTGTCTCTCACACACCAGTAGAGAGAAATGCGATTGTTTACAGTTTTAGTTGCCTACTTAGTAGGTTTCGCCTCCTCTTAAGGCGAGGCGAAACCTCTAACTCCAGCTATGAGTGCGAAAGAGGTAGAACTAGTATGGCGGACACGGCGGAGTGAAAGAGAAGCAGCACATCTGTGTAAGTATGGAGGTTTCGCCTCGCCTTAACGGCTTAAAAACTGTTAGTTCACACTGTAACTGCTGCCAACTATTAAATTCGAAGTGCTATTGTAATATACCTTACGATCAAAAAGTACCCGGAATTTGTCAAAAAAACGAGCCACCCTTAAGATATTGTCAAAATCATTTTTTTCTAGGTTGATACATCTGTCAGTTGTTTACATGTCACTTTTAAGCACCATGTGTCAGATAATTGGCGCGTAATAGCTTTGTAAACAAGTCATTGTTTGGAGTACTCTGCGAAATTCGCTATGTCGAATTAAGTTGAGCAAAGAGTGTGCCTGAAATTTTGTGTTTCTAACAAAATATCATGTGCAGAAGCGTTGAAAATGTTAACGGTAGCCTACCGGGACTCGACAATGTCGAAAACACAAGCATACGAGTGGTACAAAGAGTTCAAAGCGGGCCGTACTGTGGTTGATGATTTGCCTCGTTCCGGTCGTCTATCCACCTCTGTGACTGACGAAAACATCGAAAAAATTAAGAAAATTGTGTTCGAAGATCGTCGTGTGAGCATCAGGGAGATAGCGGCCGATCTTGGTGTCTCGTTCGGATCGGTGCAGAGCATTATGCACGATGTTTTGGGCATGAAACGAGTTCAA
Source organism: Cylloceria caligata (assembly GCA_963942595.1). Taxonomy (NCBI): domain Eukaryota; kingdom Metazoa; phylum Arthropoda; class Insecta; order Hymenoptera; family Ichneumonidae; genus Cylloceria; species Cylloceria caligata. Next base: position 70,909,502 of record OZ012705.1, read on the forward strand.
GCGCGAGAAAAACTCGTGGTTGCTTCACCACGGCAATGCACCGGCTCACACATCTAATCTTGTACGCAACTATTTGACCAAAAGCAACATTAATATCGTTCTGCAAGCTCCGTATTTACCTGACATGACCCCGTGTGACTTTTTCCTGTTCCACGACTGAAGTTGCCACTTCGCGGAAAGCGTTTTGAGACGATTGAGGCGATAAAGGAGAATTCGCAGAAGGAGCTGAAAGCGATTCCAAAATCGGCCTATGAAAAATGTTTTAAAGATTGGAAGAAGCGTTGGAATATGTGTATTGCTTACGATGGAGATTACTTTGAATGGAATAAAATAAATATCGATGAATAATTGAACCGTTTACGTTTTATTGACAAATTCTGGATACTTCTTGATCGTAAGGTACGTACGATACGTTCCTCGACTGTCTGAACGAGCGTCCTACATGAAATTGGAGGAACAACTTTTATTTTATAAATTTTCATTTATATGAATCGATTGTTGATTAATAGATATTTTAAAACGAAAAATAAATTTCGTCGTAAGGTTAGCGAAATTTTTTTTTTTTACGTAATCGTTCGTCGGTCCGCAAGAATTGCTTTGAAACGTTTGTCGGATCACAATTCGATCACTCTAGAATTAGGTCGCAGTGCGGCCTGAAGTTAGCCGACTTGCGCTCTTTGATTTTGACAATTAATCCATGTTTCTTAAAGTTAGGATTCACTTTGAGGTTTTTAATCAATACCTCATCGTTTTGTCGGTCAGTAATAAAGCTATTCGAACGTTTGTCGGATCACTGGAGAAGCAATAATCCATAATCCTGCTTTGAAAATCAAAACAATTCACATCATTGTAATCCTATACTCTTATTGGTCAGCTACTACTTGTCCAACTAGGCTAACCAATGAGAATACCGGTTAAAAGTAACGGATTTAAATTTTCGTAGTGTATTGTGTTTACAAAAAAACAAACATGTAAATCTCTGGTACAGTAGCGGACAAAAGTTTAAGACGATGAATTACAATTTGGTTCATAGATCTGTCATACAAGTACTAACGTTTCTTTCGGCTTGTTGTTTTTTTACAATACATGTGTACGTTTGACCTTCATAATGTAGAAGTCTCGGTCGTCAAATGTAAACAATATAGATTATACAATTTTTTTTTTCTTCCAACCATCTGTAAACAGCGGACATTAGTTTAAGACGATCTGTCGAACAAGATACCCGTAGTCGATCCACGCAATAATTTGATATATTAATACTGTAAATAGTTTGTGGTGTATCATCCAGTGTCTTAAGTTTAATTACGTACGAAAAGAGTATGGGTAAAGCCCGTAATTTGTCATCAACTGAACGAAAACTAATCGTGTCTCTACGGAAGCAAAATGAGACACTTTTTTCAATTGCAACTCAAATGAATCGATCAGAAACTTCTTGTAAGCAAGCGTAGTACAAGTTCGTGAAGACTGGGGACTATTTTGATCGACCAAAAAACGGTAGACCGCGGAAAACCACGCCAACGCTGGATCGTCGGATTCATCGATTAAGCGAGAGAGATCGTTTTCGTTCAGCAGTCGATATCAGAGCTGAAATATCCAGTAATAATAATGCACAAATTAGTGTAAGAACTGTCCGAAGACGATTAGACGAATTCAATTTGAAAGCACGAAAGCCACGGAAGAAGCCGATGCTCAGTAAAAAGAATAAAAAATTACGACTGCAATTTGCTAAGGCTCATCGGCATTGGACAAGTGAGGATTGGCAAAATGTGCTATTTTCGGACGAATCCAAATTCAACCGAATTTGTTCTGACGGGATACTGTATGTAAGACGTCGAATTGGCGAAGATTTAAATCCTCGATGTGTTTTACCGACAGTTAAGCATGGAGGTGGAAACGTAATGGTGTGGGCATGTTTTTCTCGCAATGGTCCTGGACCAATACGCCGAATTAATGGAATCATGGACCGTTTTCAATACTTGGATATATTGAAAAATACTATGTTACCGTATGCCTACGAAAATATGGGGGATAATTTTATTTATCAACAAGATAATGACCCAAAGCATACGGCTCGGGTAGTGAAAAGTTTTTTTCAAGATGAAAAAATCACTTTATTACCGTGGCCGTCGCAGTCGCCGGATTTAAATCCAATTGAAAACTTATGGTGTACCATAAAAAGAAGGGTTCAAAGAAATAAACCAAAAAATTTTGACGATTTGTACTCTTTGGTTGAAAAAACGTGGAATGAAACAACTGTGGACGACTGCAAAAAATTAATTGATTCAATGCCTCAAAGATGTGCTGATGTGATAAAAAATAATGAACTGTGGACAAAGTATTGAAGGGAGGAAAATATCTGTATATTTTCTACCAAAAAATATTTTTTTACGTATAGTCTTAAACTTTTGTCCCCGAAGATATCAAACAAATTTATGTTTTCTTTGTTTATTGTATCTAATGTTGTTACGCGCAAAATTGAATTTATGTAATAAATATATGAATTAATGATTAATTAGTTAATACAAAAAAAAATCCACTGAGTCAATTCTTTTCATAAAAAAATCAACGATTACTTTTTTTTTCCTCTCCGTCTTAAACTTTTGTCCGCTACTGTATATGCCACAGGTTTATTTTGTTATTACTGAGCACTCACACATTTGTGAGAGAACGAATGTAACGAATGCACGAAGTGAAAAGGAAAATTCGTATTATATTTTGGGTATTAGATAAATTATCGTGAAAAATTTTTAAAAGTTCGCGCCCTGCGATAAGAGCATGTCACAGACACACAGCGCTTTGATGGCCACAAAGGAGAGCGAGAGATTAGAGACAGAACAACATATCCGAGCTCCGTCTGTCTATAATTTCCTTATTATTATCTGTCTATAAGAAAACAACTATCCCACAAGACCAACCTTAAATGGTCAAAATAAAAAAGGGATCGAAATTTTTAGTAAAAAAAACCGTTTTTACGATTCCGAGGGAAAAGAATCGATTCACAAAAAAATCGAAAAGGGAAGAATCGATTCAAAAGATCGATCTTTGAACAATCGATTCAGAATCGCCCACCCGTAGCACGGCACCCTTGCATCGGATGCACGTGCAGTCGTGTAACTCTAGCCTCATTAAATATAAAACCAAAAACCGAGTAAGCAACAATTGCTAATGTAACGTAGACGTATACAAATCATTGTCAACGAGTAACAATGCCAAATGAATCAACCCGGTGAACTTTCTAATCATTTTTTTGAATAATCACGTTGATTACTTCCAACTATTGATCTCAACAATGTTTTCGAGAACTTTGTTGTCGAACTGTCAACGCTCTCTGAGCCTGAGACAATTTTGTGTAAGCCGGCACATTGGCAATCGTCAATTTTCCGATAAATCGAAAGAACCTTTGACCGATCTAGGCGAAGAAGTTAAAATTTCCGAGCTTTTAAAAGGCGCCGCAAATTTTAATGAATCGAGCGATAAAAGCTGGTCTACGACTCCGTATCCCGAAGGCGCGCCATCCGTATCCGAGGGCGACGAACCCCGACTTAAGACCGATCCCACGACTACATCGGTTTTACTTTTTCCTGGCCAAGGAACTCTCAAAGTAGGGATGGTCAAGGAATATCTAAAATTTCCAAGAGTTCGGGATTTGTATGAAAATGCTAATGAGATTTTGGGCTATGATCTCTTGAGAATGTGCATTGAAGGGCCACAAAACAGTTTAAACAGGACAGAGTTCAATCAGCCTGCAACTGTGGTCGCTTCGTTGGCTGCTCTGGAAAGACTGTGGGAAGAGAGACCCAAAGCGATAGAAGCTTGCGTCTCTGTAGCTGGATACAGCGTGGGTGAGATAACGGCTCTTATTTTCTCTGGAGCGATATCTATAGACGACGGTATCAGATTGGCAGGAATCAGGGGGGCTGCGATGCAAAGTGCTTCAGACATATCCCCTCAGGGTATGATCAGAGTCTTTTGCTCTGCGTCTTCCAAGATCTCAAATGTTTGTCAAGATGCTGAGAAGTGGGCTCTGGATTTGGGAGTAGAGAATCCTCTTTGCAGGTATATTTTGTACCATTTTCTATTTATTTCCTATTTTGAAAAACAAATTAAACTGTTTTACAATTTCTTATCTTTGAATCTGGGATTTTTTTCACATGATCACAACAATGTTACAAAGAAATAATCGTAATGATTTTTTAATGATTGTTATTGATCAATGAAAAAATTTTTTAATGTATTTTTTATGGAAATTAGTGAACCAACTGAGGATAATACTTATTAAAATTGATCGTTCATATTGCCTACAAGTAGATTTACAAAAAGGTTTCTTTGATCATATTTATAATTATGATTAAGAGAGCAAAAAATCTTCTTCGCAAGTATATTTCTGACCATTTCCGACTTATTTTCTATTTTTTAAAAATATATATTGCTTCACGTTAGTCAAATTATTGATAAATTCTTTATAGTGTTTCTACAATTTTTGTTGGTTTAATTGACTATTCATAAAGATGGTTTGCATAGTAGCATGTGTCTTTAATATATAAATGTATTCACAGCTATTCTTTGCAAAAGAGATCTCTGAATATATGTTATTGCCCGATAAGAAATTTTTTCCACCCAGTTGTCAAGATGAATAAAACATAACATTAGTTTGATTATAACGAGCAATAGCAATAGCTCATTTTGTTTAGTGGAAGACGCTCTATTAATGTATCGAGCAGATTTTTTCATAGTATTAGCAATTTAAAAGTTATACTCGTTTGTTTATCCAGCTTTAGGCAAATGAATGATTGTAACTTTTAAATAACTAATGCGATCCAAAATTTAGGCAGTGAATAGGTAAAGTACGTTTCATCTCATCATAAGTAAACCAATACTGTGGTTTATTCTTTTTAAAAATAGGACGAAAAATATATTTTCGGTAGCATAAATGGGTTAAATTTATTTCAATTGCATGACGATATGAATATTTCTCTATATTACGAACAGATGCTGCTATGGAAGTTATCCTCGAAAACTGGCAATCAAACGACCAAAAATTAGCTCTGATTTGACCCGTCATTCTTAAATTACTGAGGTTTGAATTCTGCAAACCTACCTAGCGCACACCCACGCAGATTCATCTATTTCGTCCAAATGTATTTTTTAGATATTTTAGAATATTTTGAGACATGTTGTATGTATTTTATTTTGACGGTATCCCTCTTGTAGATTTTTGGTATTAAGCATTAATTATTAATGTTACATTTCTAAGGATATTAATTATTAAACCATAATGTTCTCTGCAAAGACTGTCAGAATGGAATTACACTGTGCAGACGAAAAAATTTGCTTCGTATAAAACACGTTGACTCTGATTGATTAATCATTTTAATATTAATTGATTTAAGCAATTAGAACCGGTATTTAAAAGAATTCATGTCGTGAGAATTTAGGTAAATTAGACTTTTTGGTCCCACGCGTAAAGAATCTAGTAATCACATGCTCAGATCCAAATTAATGTAATTAATTATTAAAGTTTATCACTGATAAATGTTGTTTTGCTTGCAGAATCGCAATTTATCTCTATCCCCAAGGAAAAGTGTTGGCGGGTAGCCAAGAGGCGTTGCGATACATCCAGGAGAAGGGCGAGAGTATAGGTCTCCGTCATATCCAACCACTTCCGGTTGCCGGAGCTTTTCACACAATACTCATGGAGCCGGCACTAAAACCTTTCATGAAAGCTCTTGGAAACGTAAAACTCGAAGAGCCGAGGGTCGAAGTTTACTCGAACGTAAGCGGAAAAGCTTATCACTCGGTGAGAGATATAAAGAAATTTCTACCAAAGCAAATAATCTCACCGGTCAAGTGGGAGCAAATTATGCACTCGCTTTACGAAAGACCACCGGGTACATTGTTCCCCAGGACCTTCGATCTCGGATCCGGTGGCTCCATGAGAACTTTACTCGGGAGAGTTAATGCTAAAGCCTACGACACATGTTACGCGCTTTGAACAAACGTACTATAGATGTTAACGACAGAAGAGAAAACTTGTAAATAAACTTTTTTTTTAATCCAAATGTTCGAATTTGTCATTTTATTTCAAATAAGAAGAAAGAAGAAAAAGAGAGTAAAAATCTTTTCCCATAGCTTCATTGATCCCATAGATTGATTGAAAGCAGAATCGATTAGGATACAAAGATACATTCTAATATACATTTTTACTCTCCTTTAAAAAAAATTGCCAATTTGCTTACAATTCAAGAATACGCGATATTTGTTGTTGAGTAAAAATATAAAAATTTTCAAGTCGAAAAATACAATTTCTCGATCTTAAGGGGAGGCTGAGATCACTTGATGTACGGTCCGAGAATCAAGTGCGAGAGAGAGAACTAAACATTTCTAACACGTTTTTCTCGAACCCTGAATTTGTGATAAACGTTGCATTTGTGGAGCTCACTCCGTGCCACATTCACGCATTGAGCCTCACTCTCCTGACATCCCTACGAACATCTGGATTCGAAAAAAATGTGTTGAAAGTTTTTAGGTAAACTGTCGGTATCGAGTATCACCTTCAAACGATGTATTACCCCTAAATCGGTTATAAAATCTGCAATGCAAATTTCTCTGCCGTGATTGTTATGTTTGATAAAAGAGGTAAAATGTCAACTGCTTCTCACAATTTTACAGTTTACCGTACTCATTTTTTTATCGAAAAATCAATCGTGACGTAGAAATTTACGATGGGAAAATTCTATCACTCGTAATCATGTCGTCTCAGTCGGCACATCGTCTTCGGGTGAGAGTCGATACCGACAGTTCACCTCAAAACTTTTAACACATTTTTCTCAAACCTAGATTTTTGCAAGGACATTAGAAGATTAGAGCTCACTGCGTGAATGTCGAATGAATGTGGCACGGAGTAAGCACCACAAATCTCACATTTATAAAAAAATCTGGACCCGAGAAAAATGTTGAAAATGTTTAGCTTTCTCTTATAATTGCGGATTCTCGAATCATATATCGCTTGACTTGAACCTCTCCGTAAAACGATTTGTTACCTCTGCTTCTCACAAGTCTACAATACATTGTTTTCATTTTTATCCGAAAGATCAATCGTGGCAGAGAAATTCACGATGGCAACTTTCTGCTATCTCTCGCACGTATCGCGATTTGAGAGACATCACATGCAACACATTGTCTAAGAATTACCTATTTATCATAGTCCTAATGATAATGAAGAGGAAAGTTTGTAAATTATTTTTTTTTACACGTCCGAAGACCACTTTGTAGGTTTGTCATTAATACGCTCTTTATTTTCATAGAAGAAACAAGCTCGAGAGTAAAGGTGAATGTAAAAGTAAAAAAAAAATACGTAGTAGTAAAATCGCATACAATGTGACAATTGTATCCGGGGCGTACAGTCTTTCTAATACATAGCATAGTAGTAGTAGTACGATAATTCAGAGTTGAACATTTATTCGAAAATAATTCAATTCCGTACAAATTACAGGATAAAAGAATATGAATTACCGCTGAAATCAACTATTTTATCATGCATTTTAATTCGAATAAAAATTGCCCAACTCTGCTGCAGATCCTATTTTATTTGCGCAACGATTAGACGCAAAACTGGGCACAGATTTCCGTTTTTTGTTATTATTGTTATTATTATTATTTAAGTAGTCCGACAGTTTCATTTTGACATAAAATCATTAAAAATCTACGAGCAAAATACAGAATACTCTACGGCACGACACAGGAAGATCGTTGAACACGTTCAACGGACTAGTTCGATCGAAATAAGGAAAAAAATGCGACTGAAAATGTGATCGACGCTCAAACGTTCTTTTTCTTTCTTTGCCTTTGCGAGGATGAATCTAATTTGTGCAGAATGAATTAAAGACTCCCGAGAGTCTATTACTTTGTAAGATCATTGGTTATACCGCTAGTGTAAATCGATTATCGTTAATAAAACAAAGCTGTCTCGCAGTGTCTAATAAATATAAAAAATGGCAATAGATGCTTACAACTATCGCAAAAAATTAAACGCTCAAAAAAAAAAAACAACAAAGAATTAAGACCGTGACGTCGTTTTGCTCTGTGTGTATAAAATGAAATAAAAACACGATCGAGACATTCTTTAGCTCGTCAGGCCCTGTTTGATAATAAATAGAAAATGCGTTACGAAACATTAAAGTCCCAACAACAATACTTTCTTATAATATTTACGATTTTTTCGTCATGCGAATCGTAAATGCTAGATACAATTTTGTCTCTGATACGATTTAAACAATTGCTGATTAAAGTTTTCTTTCGTTTTGTTGTTGTTGTTGTTTGATCTCTTTCTATTATATATTACTATTATATACCTTTCTACAATATATTAATATCAAATATATTATAGCTCTTAATTTTTTAAATAATCTTTTAATTAGAATCTTTGACGGGCAGGATTTAATAAAAATTTTGTTATCGCGATCATCAGGGTATGCAGCTTAATGCTTGAAAATTATGTAAATGGTTTCAAAACTGAACTTCGTTCAGTTTCTCAGTTATTGGTGCGACGGTCAGTCAAATAAAATGAAAAAAGATAAATAAATAAATAAAACGAATATGTTTTACAACCATTCGTCGACGATTCTTGCGAATATATTGGTCGTGTGCATGCAGAATCGTAGAAATTGCGTTCTAGCGGCTAATTTTTGTTTTAAAGATTAATTAATGTGTCTTTAATGTTTCGAAAACATTTTAAAATGATAAAAACAATTCTTTTTTTATCATCAATTGTTTGAATTGCAGATTTGTTTCCCGCAAAACTAATCAAATTATGAGCAAGAAAATATTGAAATTATGTAAATTAATAACATACCAAGTTTTCCAACTTGTTTTATCAGAAGCTATGGGTTGTACGATGCTGTGAGAATTTTATTACCACAACATTGAGGTCAAAAAGTTGATACCATGATGAATAGAATTGTTTGCAACAATTTTAAATTGTCTTTGTCCCGTAGGACGTAAAAAAATTTTAAAACGAGATATAGCTGCCAGAACGCTAGGTTCTTCGATTTTTAAATGTCTTTACTAATCCGCTCGCCTTATTATTAACGTTACTCGAATGTTCGTACTTTGAGGACTTGCTCTTAATCGAGAGAACACAAATTCCCAGTGGAAATGGCCGCGAAAAGGAATTAATAGAGAATTCAGACCTTTAAATACTGCGAATATGTCTGGGTCTACGAACTAGCAGGCAACAGGACGACAGTCCTGAGCTGACTTTTGCCAGTTCCGAGAGTCGAAGCGATCTCCTTGGAAATTCTACTTTCTCGGCGAAGACCTTGCTGGAATTTGGAATTTCGTCGTCCGAACGATGAATCAGTGTCCCGTTCACGTATAAAACGTTCGCTGCACCGTCCTCGAGTACCGTCAGGGTCTGGTAGCTGTACGTCGCCTCTCTCTCGATTCGCTACATTAAAAACGTGATTCAGTTATAATTCATATCTCGAGCATGTAACAAGCAGAGTCAAAGATTAATTACCTTAAGCACTTCTTGGGAATCTTTCCCAACACCCACGCATATCACGTCAGGGCCAGCCATAGTAACCAATGCCTTCAAACGCTTGGATTCCGCAACCTTGAGAGTATTTTTTAAAATACAGATTTTACAAATTTCTCAGAAATGAAACAAATTTTCTTAGGGCACAATTGGACATTTTTTTAAACGAAATTTTATTAACCCAATGTTTCAGTAACGAATTATTATAGAGAGATCATGAATTAAAGCATGATTAGGATCAACAATAGCAGCAATTGATTATAAATGAAATTCTCAATTGACTTATTCATTTTTTTAAATTATAATTCATAAATCCTTCAAAGATGGATAACTTTTTGTTGCGAATGAATAGTGTGATCTGATTTTGGTAGAAAGAATAATGCGCCTATGTATAATAAATTTCCTTTTATACAATGAAAGAAAATACATTTTAACGTGGCTCTTCAAATTATAATTCGTTATCGTTGTTCAATAATAATTTTATTTATCCTTAATTTAATTTATTGTACAAGTTTACTTGATTAATCATAACTCATTCATTGTAGGAAATAAAAATTTCTATTTAGATTGCCCAACTCTGCGGATAGTACAGAGAACGTAAGCGATCAGAGTATTACTTTCGATATATATATATACAAGATTAAATGTTATTGATGCAACTTCCCATGCGTTTTCAATTTTATATATTACTCTTCGTTTGTCGTCACCACCATGCACTTAATAATTTTTATTATTTATTTATTTATCTATTTATTGATTCAATGTCCCATGCTTTATACCTGAACTCGCAACAATACGAGAGCAATGAGTGACGCAATTTTCTGTGTTATGAACCAGTGATATAATCGTTAAACAAGAGGTCAGTGCGTTATTGAAGTTGATGGCAAAAAAAAGAGCGTTATCAAGCACGGTAACATGTGAAATAATGTTGATTTTTTAGCAGAGTTACGAACCTCCCATTGCTTTTCAACTTATTTAATCATGTCTTTTCAAATATCATTGTCAGTAAAATATTTAACGATTTTATTGAACATAAGAAACAAATGATTTTCGACGACAATTCATGAAACTGTGTCGTGAAAGAGAAATAATGGACGATTAAAGTGTAATTGTCCATTACTTCGACCGTTAATCTACTTTTTCATGACTTTTAAGGGGGCTGAGCATCTCAAAATAATAAAAATTAAATTGTGTTGCATTTGCGCGTACGTAATCTTGAAACTTGATAGAAAATTTCACTCAAAAAGCACAAAAAATGAAATATTTTTATAAGTAAGTTTTTCTGCATCGGTGGAAATATAAATTTTTTTTTTCACTTTCGACTTGTTGCATTTAGGTTCCATCGATAAACCAAATTGGCTTTGCAAGATCTCACTCTACTTGTATGAAGACTCTGTACAGTTTAAATATAGGAATTTCCATTAAAACCACTTGAGCAGAAGATACAGAAGATATTCAGTTATCTAGTAAATTTTTCTTTATGCGGTAATATTTTATTAGATTCCCTCTGTAACTTCTTTGTAAGAGCTTCAAATAGAATTTCCTATACTCGGATCTGACTGAGAGTTCTTACGACGAGAAAAACAACTTGCAAAGCCTGTTTGGTCCTTAGGTGATACCTAAACACTACGATTAGTTGAAAATAGAAAAAAAATTAGCACCGATGAACTGAGCTATAGAAAAATATTTCATTTATAAAACATTTCTTTTTTTTTTGAACTTTTTAAGTGATAAATATTTCTTTTTTGTGCCTTGATCAGTTTGCAAGATTTCATATGTGCAGTTGCAGGCCGATTTCATTTTTATGATTTTACAATGACAGCACCCTACAATAAATGTTCTCCGAAAATAGGTTTTTCTTTTGTTTTCAGTGAAATAATGAGATATTTTATAGTCAATCGAGTTAGATTGTGAGCGAAGAGTTAAGTTGTGAAGTTGATAGGTAATAAAAATACTAATGGCACATTACTTTATCCTGCAATTTAGATCTCATGGTTTTAAAAAATAAATTGTTGCAAAAAAAAAACTATTTTCTTCAATAAAACGTTGAGATATTTTACTGTCAGTAGAATTAGGACGCTTGAAAAGATAATTAATATAAAATCATTTATAGAACAAATAAAAAGAGTGAGTTTAGAAGTAATGAAAGGGTTGCACTGTTTTCTAGAAGCTTAATCGTGAAAAGTTAACGCGAAAACGGTGCAAACAGGACGAAAGCAACGTGATCAAGTCGTTAAGCGAAATCGTATATGTGATACAAGAGAGTGAGTGAATCTAACGAGTTTGCTCCAACCTGAAGCGGAGATGTAGAAAGATTCTCTACTATCAGACCCTCGCCACCGTCGCCCACCTTGAACGAAGACATCGAAATTTTTGGCAATGAAAGCATTTGCGATAATTACCAATGAAGAATGTTCGCGACATAAATGTATACGAATTAAATGTAGTGAAAATCAACGTATGGATAATAAATGAGTCTATGTTTTAAAATCCGGGAAACTAATTGGAGCATAAAGCGAAAATTCCGTGTCGAATCTTTGAATATTAACAAATGAAAGATTCTCTTTTTATTGTGCTCACCTTTATCGGGACGCAGGGATACTCTGGGAATGCTGCCGCTACTGCACGTGCACCAGCCTCATTGGTAAACTGAGACAAACCCACAAAGAATTCTCTGCCTGTGAATTGTATGAATATTTACAATAAAATAAATTATTTGAAATTTCATTCAAATATAAAATAAAATGTCAGTGAATAGAATATTATTTACTCCAAAATGTTTCCTGTTAAAAGCTTAGTTTCTTATTCATTAAACAGAATAATATAACATGAAATTATATATTTTTTATTGTGCGGTAAAGGTTTGAATTTGTCAAAAATGTATATTTAAGCTTCAAAATATTATACAAATCAATTCTAATACATATCTTATGCAAGCAAGGTATAAAGCTTTTGCAGGAATAATTGATCGACTGGTTATCATATAAACAGCGTGCTTAAAGCACAATCAAGAACAAAAAGAGTCCAACCATGGGATAAGGCTTGCTACGACTATTTGAAAAGTACGAAGGTTAACGGATCTTCACCGTGTTACTTAGAATAAAAATAAATCACGAAATTCAAGAAACAGACAAAGCAAAATGAAATTAGCCACAATAATCAAATTAAATATATGAAATAAACGCGTTAAATATTTTTTAATCATTACCAGTAAACAAAACATCGCCTCCGTCCAAACGAGCATTCTGATCCGACATTTCCACCAGTGGAATGTCCAGCTCCTTCTTCAAAACTGCTCTGATAGTCTCGATCTGTTGAAAAATATTCCTTTTTCATTACTGGCTAACTCGATGTATCCTCGGAGTTGGTAGTTCGGTCGAAATATAAATTAAATTCTATACATTCACATGAACCATTCTGTACTATGTAATAGTTGCGATAATTCTCTGACGATTATTGTTGTCTACTTTTGTGGTAATTGTTTACAAGAAGAACTTTTCCCAATTTTGATATTTTAAAATTATTTTTGTGCTACATATGTTTGTTGGGATTCCATCAACAACAATCAATGGGGAGAGACCGAAGAATACGACATACAAAAAAAATCTGAAGTTCTTCAAGTTCTTTAGGTTCTTTATTTTTATTTTATATTATTTATATTATATTATGTTATATTATATTATATTATATTATATTATATATATATATATATAATTATGAAGGATTTCAACATCTCACTGTCAATCATACGTATAACTTTGTGGATCCTAATTCAGGAGCACATACACAAAATGTTGAACATCTATGGCGAGAAGTTCGCTCGAATATTCCGCGTTATGGACGTCGCGAGCCCCATATGGATGGATACATTGCCGAATTTTATGTCAAACGTAAATATCCAGATCACACTCAGCGGTTTCACAAATATTTGAAATTATTGCACTTGACAACATATTAATTCAAAACGAAATAATGAAACATTCATAATAAAATGAATTAATTTTTTATAATATAAAGAACTTCAGATTTTTTTTGTCTTATATTTTGCGGTCTCCCCCCATTGATTGTTGTTGTTGGAGTCACAACAAACATTTGTAGCGCTAACATAATTTTAAAAATATCAAACTTAGGAAAAGTCCTTCTTGTAAACAATTACCACTTTTGTTTATTGAATATTTTCATACATATACAGTAGCGGACAAAAGTTTAAGACGATGAATTACAATTTGGTTCATAGATCTGTCATACAAGTACTAACGTTTCTTTCGGCTTGTTGTTTTTTTACAATACATGTGTACGTTTGACCTTCATAATGTAGAAGTCTCGGTCGTCAAATGTAAACAATATAGATTATACAATTTTTTTTTCCTCCAACCATCTGTAAACAGCGGACATTAGTTTAAGACGATCTGTCGAACAAGATACCCGTAGTCGATCCACGCAATAATTTGATATATTAATACTGTAAATAGTTTGTGGTGTATCATCCAGTGTCTTAAGTTTAATTACGTACGAAAAGAGTATGGGTAAAGCCCGTAATTTGTCATCAACTGAACGAAAACTAATCGTGTCTCTACGGAAGCAAAATGAGACACTTTTTTCAATTGCAACTCAAATGAATCGATCAGAAACTTCTTGTAAGCAAGCGTAGTACAAGTTCGTGAAGACTGGGGACTATTTTGATCGACCAAAAAACGGTAGACCGCGGAAAACCACGCCAACGCTGGATCGTCGGATTCATCGATTAAGCGAGAGAGATCGTTTTCGTTCAGCAGTCGATATCAGAGCTGAAATATCCAGTAATAATAATGCACAAATTAGTGTAAGAACTGTCCGAAGACGATTAGACGAATTCAATTTGAAAGCACGAAAGCCACGGAAGAAGCCGATGCTCAGTAAAAAGAATAAAAAATTACGACTGCAATTTGCTAAGGCTCATCGGCATTGGACAAGTGAGGATTGGCAAAATGTGCTATTTTCGGACGAATCCAAATTCAACCGAATTTGTTCTGACGGGATACTGTATGTAAGACGTCGAATTGGCGAAGATTTAAATCCTCGATGTGTTTTACCGACAGTTAAGCATGGAGGTGGAAACGTAATGGTGTGGACATGTTTTTCTCGCAATGGTCCTGGACCAATACGCCGAATTAATGGAATCATGGACAGTTTTCAATACTTGGATATATTGAAAAATACTATGTTACCGTATGCCTACGAAAATATGGGTGATAATTTTATTTATCAACAAGATAATGACCCAAAGCATACGGCTCGGGTAGTGAAAAGTTTTTTTCAAGATGAAAAAATCACTTTATTACCGTGGCCGTCGCAGTCGCCGGATTTAAATCCAATTGAAAACTTATGGTGTACCATAAAAAGAAGGGTTCAAAGAAATAAACCAAAAAATTTTGACGATTTGTACTCTTTGGTTGAAAAAACGTGGAATGAAACAACTGTGGACGACTGCAAAAAATTAATTGATTCAATGCCTCAAAGATGTGCTGATGTGATAAAAAATAATGGACTGTGGACAAAGTATTGAAGGGAGGAAAATATCTGTATATTTTCTACCAAAAAATATTTTTTTACGTATAGTCTTAAACTTTTGTCCCCAAAGATATCAAACAAATTTATGTTTTGTTTGTTTATTGTATCTAATGTTGTTACGCGCAAAATTGAATTTATGTAATAAATATATGAATTAATGATTAATTAGCTAATACAAAAAAAATCCACTGAGTCAATTCTTTTCATAAAAAAATCAACGATTACTTTTTTTTTCCTCTCCGTCTTAAACTTTTGTCCGCTACTGTATATGAAACATTAAAAGTCATCGAAAATGTTTATAAATAAATTAGTTCATAGTACTATCACGATACAACATCTCGGTAACGAAAAATCGGATTTTTATTAGTAATAAACTGCTGCCAGTTGATAGGCTTCTGGATAGAAACCTCTGGACAAAATCCTCCGTGCAAGAAAAATTTTTTTTTACCAAAATCCACTAACTACTTTGGTTAAAAAAACCAAAATAAAGGGAAAACGTAAAAACTTAATGAACCTAAAGAACCATGGGGCATTTAGTCCATGAAGAGTTTGTACAAGAAAATTATAGGTGGCTACCTAAAAAACGAAAATTTGTTGTATGCTCTTTCGAATGAAATGATTTATAATTTTCTTCTGTGCTCACAAGGCGATTTTTGTGAACTTTTTTAAATATATGCTTTTTCCACAACGACACTCGCTATCGGACAGGCACATTTATAACTCTTCCATTATTTTCTCTACCAAAAAAAAAACATATCTCCCATAGTTTAATTCTCGAAAATATTTCTACCATAACACAACTCTACCTGTTTTACCCAAGATCACTTACCGCAAATTGTGGCACATCGGAGAGTTGTTCCATGGAAAAAATGTAAATCAGTACACTCGGATTTCAAAGAGTTTTAATTATGGTAGAAATGTTTCCGGGGAAGCCTGAATTATGATGGAGTAGTTTTGTGGCAGAGACATTTATTTGTTCTTTTCTGGTAGACTTATAATATGATAGAGCTATTTTATAAAATCAAAACATGGGAGAGATGTATTTTGGTATAGAAGAGAGTTACAAATGTGCTATTGGACATATTTTTTTCTCAAGATTTGATTTTTGTTGATTTCCTTTAACTAGAAACTAAAAGAAAATAGAACCATACGCATTGCTTCCTCATAATATTTTACCGTTCACAAAGTCACCTCTATCAGAAAGTATGTGTCGATCGACGTTAGCTTCCTGATAGTTTTTTGCAAAGAGGATGACAATGAGAAAGCAATGTGCAAGATTCTACTTTGCAGGGTTGTTTTTTTTATATTCCTACTGTTTGCAAAATTGAAGACCTGTAGATTAAAAATAACTTCATCACTCACACAGATTGAGAATCTAGATCGATCCAGCATAGCTGACGTATATTATATACAAACAAACCTACAAGTATTTTATCTTTCACGAAGCTCCTTTTATAAGGGACCCAAAATCAATCAGCATATTCAACTTTCTCATTGTGGTAGTTTTATGAAAGATGGAAAATTGTAAGGAAAAATTGCATGCTTGTTTGATTTCAATATTGCTTTTCTTTGCGACAATGAAAGAAAATCACTTGAGCTATCCAACTAAAAGCACTTAACACTTGAGCACTTAAAGCAGTAGAAACTCTTTATCTGTTATAACTTTCATTAAAATATATTCAATCAATCAGACTTTACAGAATTCTGAAGATAAATCTAACAACACTTATGGTGTAGTGGTTATCCTACTAGTCCAGAAAAACCGATGACTAAGAAACTCGGGCTTGTTTCCCACTGAGTGTAAAATGTTTTTCATGAGCAGAAGCATGCTAGGTGTTAGTCGCACAATGTTGTTCATATAAACATTAAATCTCAGCGAGTAATCGGCCTAGCTGGCTATACCTGGTGTATATTTTCTGTGATTTCCCTGCACTTTAGGCGATTATAGGTGTATCTCACATCGCTAGCCAGGTCTACACCAGTTAATGTAAATTAATTATGGAAAAAGGTTTGTCCCATAAATAAATAAATAAATAAATAAATAAATGAATACACAAATAACATTAGGTTTTTAAATTTTATAAATCTCCTATTGTTGGTTATCTTATAAATTTGGAGTCATGAAGAACAGCTCATGTACAAAATATACAAACAAGGCTGAGAAGTAGAACCTTGCAAATTATTCTTCATTATTTTCCACTGTTTACAAAGCTTTGTGAAAGCTTAATAATAATGAGGAAACAATGTGCAAGTTACTACTTTACAAGCTTGTTTTATTTTGATATTGCTTTTCTGTGCAAATATGAAATTTCTGTGGATTGAGAATCAATTGAACAGTCCAACTAAAATTTTCATTAAGCTATATTGAAATGTGTAAATTTTATGGAATTTTGAACATGACTTTGTGTTCTTAAGTTCTTTTAATATCCAATTGTTCTTACTTTTGCAAATTATTCAAAGTAAGACTGCAAAGTAGAACCTTGCATATAACTTTCTCACTATTTTCCACCTTTCACTAAGCTTTTTCTATGATGAAGTTAACATCGATCGACAAGATTTTTGCTGACTTTTGCAGGTTTTTGGAACCTTTTTTTTATTATTTGAATCCTTACAATCAGATGTACCAGTAGCAATTTTGTAATCAGTGTAATTTAATCGCAAATGGTGTTAATTTTTTATTTGTGCCAGTAAGCAGTTTCCTCATACAATGGTCAAGTTCTATTCTTGGTTTTTTAGTTAAAATTTCTTGCAAAAAATATCGGTAACCAAGGTTGAGATTTAATAGCAAAGTTTGAAACTCAATGAATGTCATATTTAAAAAAAATTTATTTCATCCAATGCCAAGTGCGGCTAGTCAACCACCTTAAATAAATAAATAAATAAATAACGACTGTTTTTGATGTGCTGTAGAGCGGATTTTCGATTTTCTTACCTCTTTGAGGCGCGAAGGTTCTTGTGGGCGAGCGATAAGCGCGGTACCGTTGCAGAGCACCGCTACGTCCTCGACGAAGGGGCACAGCGGTGAATTTTCATCAGGTGGCATTTCGACAACGTCGATTCCCAATTCACGTAAAAGTTCAGCGAGAGCCAGGTGTTGTTTTCTAGCCTCGTCGAGTATGACCTCGCCCCTTGTACGCAAAGACAGCGGAATTCTGCAGAGCACGGCGTGGGTATATCGATGAAGTGGCATGTCGCTCTTATTGTACTCACTTACACAATTTTTTAACGTGTTTGCACGAATATTTTGAATTCGCTTTAAACGGAAAACTTTGGTCTGTAGTTCAAGTACGAGAATGTGACGCGTTAATTTATTTAAAAATTCGACAGTTTTGAGGTTTTGACGTTTAACGCAACGCCATCGTCAAGCCAGGCCACGAGCTTATTTGCAATTGCAAATTGCAATCCATAAATACGAGAAATTGAACGAGGAATCATCGTGTGAGCATACGAGAGATTTTAATCGCATCTTCATCACTAGATGGCTTATGAGTTAAATTCCAGAGCCCTGTCTTACCATACGATCCATGTTCCGTTACGAGAGTGGAAGGAAGAGAAAAAAAAGGAAGGCAGAAAAAAAATGTTGCAGACCAGAAATGAGTAACAGGGAGAAAGGCAATGGGCCAAATCCCTTGACAGAGATTAGTAGGGAGATCTCCAACAGTGACATCGTGAGTGCTATTTTGTGCACTCTGGCTTCCGCGACAATGCCGGTCAAATCCCCAGAGATGCATTCATATACCCATTTGCGTACTGAAACGAACCCCCAGCATGCCCTTAAGGGCAGGCGAAATCTACTCAGTTGGTAACTAAAACTGTAAACAATAGCATTTCACTCTACTGGTGTGTGAGAGAGACAGTTATATAATATACTACCAACGCCTCTCGCGGAATTCAGGTGAGGCGAGACTATACTAGTTCTATCTCGTTCGCACTCATGGATATTCAGCCTCTCCTTCATAAAGCTGAGCTATCGGCCATGTCTCGCGGATTTATATTTCTCTAGATTATCAACATTATTTCCCGTGCACAGTTTAGGCACTTCTTCGTTTCTAAATTGCGAACGAAATAGGTGTACTGAGTGTAACTAAATTATTTTAAAAGTGATATCTCCATTACGGGTATCTGCGGATAATTAATCTCACTCACTCCACCGCATCTAATTTTTTAAACACACTTTCTCGTTCTACACTAAACAGAATTGAATGAAATTCGGTCAGTAGACTACAATAACGTGAGTCTCCCAGGTGACAAGCATAAAATTGTTAAAATTAAAAAAAATGACAGAAAAATTAATGAATGAAGAAAGAGATAGAAGTATGTCGCTTACGATGGAGCTGACGGAGCAACATGTACGCGTGACACATAAGTGCGAGAGAGATAGCTCCTCATTTTCCAGTTCATGACATTTAGAGATTATTGATATTTCGGAATAAAGGAAACTTTTACACAATGCATAACACAACAGGCTATTGTCTAAAATTCTTCTTTTTTTTTTCGAAATGTCTACGGTATATCAAATCTATGGGTTACAGTTTTTGTTATCGACTGAGTAGGTTTCGCCTCGCCTTATAAAGTAATATGAAACAGACTCAGTCGGTACATACATTATTTCAACGGTATTGAACATTTAGGAGTAAACATGAATTATTAGCATCTGTGGCGTCACCGACACGCCAAACTTCACCACCTATTACCGACCAAGCCAACTTACCCACGCTACCAGCACTGCCATCCGCCACACAGCATGCGTGCACCTCGGATGCACCGCCACGCCACCGACGGAAGCAATTGCTACTTCCACGCCCGGACTTCTAGCGAGATTATCCTCGCGGTCCGGTAGTCTAGTCTCTCGTTGCTAGAGCCACTAGAAGCTTCCTGTTAGTCACTACACTTGTAGCGTACCGGGCAATCTGCATATCACCCACCATTCGCGTCCTTTCTCTAACGCGTCTTGTTGATTATCATGTACGACTGTTGTAATAAATATTCGTCAATCATTATCCACGAGTGTCTACTCAATTATTATAGATGAACCAAATATCTATACATCTTCATAAATTCACTTACACATAGCCTTATTCGCGAGTTAACTTATTAACATCTTTATGCAAAAAGGGGCAGAAAAATTATTTCCATTATAAAAACATAATTTTTATTTATAGGATTTTCTTTAAATTTAGCAAAATATAAAAAATCTTTTGTATCAATATCAATAAATTTTCGAGCTTCATGTAAATATTTATAAAAATAATAATTCCAAAGTTTTAAAACTCTGAGAACAGACACGTCGCGCTCTCCGCGGATGTCGTCAAGTCATACAACCTCGTTGACTTTACACACACGAGCTTCGTTTTTTTTTTCTTCTCTTGTCACTTGGTACGCTCGTTTGTACTCGTTTAGTAGTGAAAAATATGGACCAATATGGAGTCTGGTTACGAGTCGTTCGATAAGACATGTCGTTGCCCTCCGTACCCTACGTTTCGTTGAATAATTAAACGACCAAAGCGTCGACTTAATAAATATTCGCGTTGCGACACTACTGTAAACGGCATTGCGATTACATCCAGGCAGTGAAGACAAAGCTATCTTTACAGGTAAGTGCATTCGGCGTCGCCGCATCTAAACTCTTTTTCTTTTTTTATATTGCTGATTAACATTATTTTAATTGTTTTATTTTATTCATATAAACACTTTGATCATGAATTAAAAGGACTTGACCTCTAATTGAAATTAACTTGCATCCCAAACCTAAAAAAATGTATAAAATCAAATTTTTTAAGTCCATAATCTCTGTCTGTGTTTAGGCATTAACGCTTTAAATGTTTCATTTTAATTCGCTAAGAAATATCACAGGATCGAGCTAATGAAAGATGTCAAGTCTTCCGAGATGTCGGAGGGTCAAGAGACCAACGATACTCGCCAAACGTTCTCAGCTAGCCAAGAAAAATCTTTTTAAGAAAAGATCTTACAAGCCTCGTAAGTTTTTTTTTTGTTGTTTCTTTAATTACAAAGCTCTTGGTAGCAAATAATAAATTCAATTTTCGAGAATCTCGATTAACGATTAACAATTGTTACAGTTTATGAGAAACTCAAAGCCAACAATCATGCATTGGCCAAGGCTCTTTCCAAAGAGAAGCAAGAGTCGCAGTATCTGTTTTCGCAGAATACTGCGCTTACCAGCGAAGTTCAAGAGCTAAGCGTTGCTTGCAACAGGCGTGACGTAATTTTTATTTTATTAATATTTTTTAAATCAATGAAGAAAATTAAAAACCTGAGCTAAATGAAAAAAATTTTAACTAATGATAAAAAATTTAATTTTTTAATCATAATTTAGAATATTTTTATTTAAGGGAGATGTCCACTAATTTTGGTGAGAAACACATTTTATTTTTTTATCGGTAAAGTAAATTGTGACTAAGAAACTCACAAGTTGACTGTAACTGTGTTTGGTTCATGTGAAAAAATCCTCAGATCCATGTATAACAAATTGTAGAAGAAGTTCCGTTTTTATAAAATATTATTTTCTATTTAAAAAATTTCTTATACTTTGATTTCACGATTTTTTTTCATGTTTAAAACATCGTTACAATCCATCAATATCGAATTTTTGTTACAATTTTTTTTAAACCATTAAAAATAAAATGAAACAAATTTTTTTTAAAACTGAAATTCGTGCCCATTCCCTGTCTCCCAATAACCCCTTTAGTGTCGGTATATTGACGCACATATTTGTCAATATGTGTCAGTGACACTGAACGGGTTATGAAAGGTGAAGCGCATCGTATCAGTAGACTTTAAAAAACAAAATTTCTAGCATTTATTAGTAGTTTGATTGTATGTTTCGGAAAATAACTCGGATAGCAGCATATGTTCTTATTTAAGAGAAACATTAGTAGTCATGACAATGAAATAAAATTGACCTCTATGTCTATTTTCTAAAAAGGTGTTTTTAAGACTATTTATAAAAAGAAAAAACGATAGTATTGGTCTGATTAGGATAAGTGACAGCTCATTTAGTTTATCGAAAGATGCTTTATTGATTCACCGATAAAATTTTTTATAGTAAAACTATTTGAAGCTTACAACTATTTGTTTGTCTGACGCCGGATAAACATATGATTATAATTTTTAAACGACTAATATTATTTTTTAAATCTCATCTGTGAATTGATAGAACAGATTCCACTAAACAAAATGAAATGATACTTCTTATAATCGGAATAATATTATGCTCTATTCTTCTTAAAAACTAAATGAAAACACTTTTCGTCTAACATTAACATGTAAGGCATTCTCCGTTAGTTCTTGTTGGATCCTTCCAGATATTGATCATAATTCGCTGCATTTAACGGGTTGAACGCCGCGTCACCCAGATCTCGGCGACGGGCTATATTTTTGTGGGTGCCCCGTCACGCTGGGTGATCAACGTGTTAAGAGGAGGCGAAACCTCCATAAGTGCGAAAGAAATAGAACTGATTAGGCGCTCACGGCGGAGTGCAAAAGAAGCAGTACATCCGTGTATGGTTGTTACGCCTCCCCTTAAAAGTACTTTGAATTTTTAAAGATTTTTAAGCGAATCCTTTTAGGAAATGCATTATTTTTATTTTATTTATATTACCTGGAATTGGTAAGTCATAATGTAAGTGTACATACAAAAAAAAAATAGTTTACTAAATTTTTGAATGCATTAGGTCTTATTTTAAAAAAATTCCTGTTGCAAAGGCTATTTTAGTTTTATAGGAGGGTGGAGCATTGGAACTTTTTTATTATTTAAGCGTGAATGGAAAATCTAATGTAAATCAATTCTTAACTTAAAAATATGCAATATTTGAAAGAGATTCACCGTTTAGTTGCCGAGATATTGACTACGCAATTTGAGCTATTTAACATTGCTCTTATTGAGAAGTTACAGCCTTACGGCGTTCAAAGTGTAGCTGCAAAAACTGGCCAAAGATGTACGTTCAAAAAACGTACCGATGGTGAGGGGATGCTGTTAGGAAACGTACATTCAAATTTTAAAACAATTTAACGTCTAGGTTTTGAGCTAGCACAAGTAAAACGAATCTTTCAGCTTTTATCTTGGCATAGTGGACCTCTCGCTCCCACACTACTTGCCCCACATACGCCACCTGGCCTATCCCCCTCGAGCCTAGAGTTCTACCCTCCTTAACTTTATATAATATACAGAGATATGTACAGAACCGATCGAGAAATCACCAGAGTTGGCATCGTATATTTTAGTAGTAAACAGAATTGTTTTTACTGAAAATTGAATCATATATCGCACATATATTGTCATTTAGTTAATTCTTCTTATAACTCAAGTATTCTATGCTGACACTAATGATTTTTGTGTGAAATCTATTCACGTCCCTGTAAAATTTCAAAATTTTAAATTACAATCGAAGATGCGTTAGTGAAAAAAATGGAATATTTTGCTCAAAAATAATTTTATTTGTTCAATGGGGCATCTTCTATTTAACTTGAAATTTTACAAAATGAACAGGAACGTGTGCAAAATTCGTGAAAAAATCGCCAGTTTGAGCATCTAATATTTAATCTGTCAAAAAAATTGACTAAATGACCATATATGCGATATATCATGTAATTTCGAATAAAAATAATTTTTTTTACTGCTTACATATTTGATGCTGACTATATAAACTAAATAAGGTAGCCGACTGTGTGAAAAAAAAAATATTCAATTTATTTCTGCTGAAAATAATCTTTGCAATAGGAATAAAAATATTATGTCCTATCGTATTAAAGTTCAGTAAAAAAACCTTTATTTTTTATTGAATATTCACACGTTTGTTCACCAAATAACCACTTCCAAGTGATATAAATTAAATTAAACATAATGCATCTCCCAAAAGGATTACCTTAAAAATGTTAACAAATAAACAGAGTTCTTTCAAGTGATACTTAAATGCCACGAGCTATGAGCAATATCTGAAAAGGTCCAAAAAAAGTGGCTGAATTGACAGAGCAGAGACCTCATATATCAATCAATTTTTTTTGTACATACTATAGTTGTGAATATTTATATATTAAGAGACTCAGCACGCTCTTTCTCGCACTCACGCGATTCCTACGGAGCCTCATATCTCCCAAACATGCAATTTCTGTTGGTTTCTCTCATTCTGCCGCGATCGCTAATGGTGCTATCTCATTTGCAATCATTGCGGCTCAGTCATAGGTATATCGCATTGCCTTAAGAACACATGCTGGTACGCAAGCCACGCTTCGGAACAATTAATTAAAGTACAAAAAAATGTAGAAACCCTTTTTGAAATTGAACATTCATTTCACTATTGTAAAGCGCTTTTCCTGTTGGGCGGGGGATTGGGGCCTTGACCAGGTTCCCCCTCCAGGGGGAAGGGGTTGGTTCTACCTATTTCAGTTACTAAAAAATGTTTTTTTTTTTGAGTAAATTAAATTCTCCAACATAGATTGTTCGTAACGATGTTCCGATCATGTTAATATATCCCCAAATTCGACTTTAAAAAAATGTAGGGGTCGCATCTTTTCAACATTATTCAATGATTTTTAAAAAATGGGTGCTCCCACAATTTTTTAATATTTGGAGGTAGATATTTTTTTACGTCGTTATAACAACGATATAAACCATTAATCGTGGGGAATTTGTGATATAATTGTTTTTAATGATAAAAATAAATAAAACATGTTTATTTACTGAAAACAATGGACCCTTCCTTAATGTAGTGATAACAGTAAAAAAAAAAGATTGGAATGTTCTCGCAGGATATTATCTCTGGGGTATTGAAGGACGCCAAGGAAACTCTTCAGCTTCTGATCAATATGTCGACTTACCTGACCAACACAATAGCATCTTGCCAGCAAGTTGTTACAACAACGCGATTCACTCCGAGGAAATCTACTGCAAATACCAGTACGAACGATTTTTCGATTAATTTGTTAATCATTATGTTTTGTTATGACGTTTTTTACATCGTGTTAACAAAATTTACTAATAAATGCGCTTGTTTTTACGATTAGCATGTTAATGATAAGAAAATAATTTTAGGAAGGGATTCGATGAGAAGACTATCCGGTAAGTCGCCGGCGCGTGGTGTCGTTCAGCCAATGGTCAGTGGTCACACGATCACAAAACCAACGATAAATCTGAGCAGGCTCAACATACAGAGAGAATACAGAGTGCAGAACCCACCGAACTTAAGTGACATCGATGAAGTTCTCACGCCCGTACAGAGCCCCTCAGTCGTAGAAACACCGACACCAGTTCGCATTCAAATCACAAGGCCCCTCAATTATGTACGTACGAATTGCTTTATACTTTTATTTCTCATAAATAGCTATAATAGGATCGATATAAATCGGTTATAGGCAATATGTGTTTTATTAAATTTATCTAAACTAATTTTTTCTCGAATTAATTACATTTTTTTCTTCTTTCTATTGAGTAGAGTGAAAATTATTTATCATTCATGTATTCAATTATATTTTTCACGAATTTTCTGAATATAGTAAGAGTGCAGGATGTTTCTGAACAAAAGTAAATTAAGTTAATGTTCGTAACGAAGGGACCAAGAGATACCTAATTTGATTTTATCCAGAAACTCCCTGGTACTCTTGCAAAAATAGGTAATCCGTTTTTGATACCGACAATGGTATGTCACATAACCTTAAGGTGATGTGCTACCGCTTGGTCGGTAACAAAAACTGTAATGCAGTTTTGATCTTTTAAATAAAAGACGACAACAGTTAATTGCGTCTTTCAATTCTACAGTTCACCGTTCTTATTTTTTATCCTAATGATCATTCGTGGCGGAAACATTTGCTGTGGGAAAATTCTGTTATCTCTCTCCCATGCATCTGGCCCAGGCGATCTGAGAGAGAACGATGACGAGTCCTTGTCGTTTTAAGAGGATACGAAACATGTACCATTTTCCATAAATCATTCAGAGACTATTGATGTTGCGAGAAATGGCAAAGTGTCACCACACGTAGAATTAAACAACGCATGTAGTGACACTTTGCCTTTTCCCACAATGTCTAAGGTATCTAAATGCTATTGTTTACAGTTTTAGTTACCCACTGAGTAGGTTTCGCCTCCTCTTAAGGCGAGGCGAAACCTCTAACTCCAGCCATGAGTGCGAAAGAGGTAGAACTAGTATGGCGGACACGGCGGAGTGAAAGAGAAGCACATCTGTGTAAACATGGAGGTTTCGCCTCGGTTTAAGATAAGCCTCGATATCGAAGTGAACGTGAAAACATCCAAGACACTTTTCTCGGCCCTAATTTTTGTAAGGACGTCAAAAAATGTGGCTCGCTTCATGAATAGTGGTATGGAGTGAGCCCCACAAATCCGACATTTATCAGAAAATCTGTGTCCGAGAAAAATGTTATAAATTTTTAGCACTGTCTCTCTCGAATTTGCCGATTCTCGAACAATAGATCATGTGACTTAACTCTCTCCTTTAGACGATATGCTACATGTCCTCGGTCTATCTTAAAGCATCATACGTGCCCGAGAAAGCAGAATTTTACTATCTCGAATTTCTCCACCACGATCTCTCGGATAAAAGACGAGAACGGTGCACTCTAAAATTGTGAAACGAAGTTCTCTTCCGTTATCCGAATAATCAATTGTGGCAGACAAATATCCATTACGGTTTTTATTATCGACCGAGAGATAGCACATCATCTTTATTATTTGTTGATTTCACTGAAATAACGTTTTTATAGACTTAATACATTTTTATTATTTCAGGGCACTAGACGTGTAGATCGGCTTCCTGAACGACTCCAGAGGTCAATGAGATCAAGCGGTAAGTATTTTTTTCCCCCAAAGTAGCCAAACTCTAATATTCAAAACCGAAATTCAACGACTTATTTGCAGATGAAAATGAGCGTCGATCTAGCGTGAGAAGCAATAGAAATTCTAGCCGTTACTCGGGTCGTCGTTCGCGTGGACCGTCCGAAAGGTTGTCAGAAGTTCCGACTCCTCGACGAAGTACTCAAACAGCTTCGGAACTGCAGGCCGGTGAATGTCTCAAAAGCCCGAGAGTCGCTCTCCACGATGTCTCGAGGCTATTGCAGAATTCCCAAAGCGTGAATATCCGCACAGTACGTGCGGATTACATTTAAAATTAAAACAAAAAAAAAATCAAAATCACGTAGATATAAATTATAAAAAAATTGGTTTTACTTCATATAACAGTTGTTGGAGAGTTCAAGCGACATGGATCTAACGCAATCGCAGCAGACGACAGATTTAGTGGCGGAAACGTTAAGTGAAAGTGTCACTTCACCACAATCCGAGGGTATGGTAACCGAAACTTCAGAGACCTCGGAAACCAAAGCAAACGACACTTCAGGGGCACCCGAAACCTCAAAATCAAAGCCCAGCAAAAAAAATTGGAAAACACCGTCACCGAGCGACGAAGAAGATCCTCTGGAGGGTCCGAGTTGGTTATTAAATGGAACAGGGTCCACGTCGTTCTCCACGGAGAACGAAGTCACAACTACCGTCAACAATTCCACGCCTCCATCAAATGCCAAAGATCACGCGAAGAGCAATCAGCCAGCGATTTGCGAAGAGAACGAGGAGGAGGAGGTGGGTGCAAGTCAGGAAGACGCGGAGACGATGAGTGCTTCATTCGTTTCCCTTAAGGTCAGAAATCAGCGATCAGTCGACGAAACAAACGACGTACAGACTGTAAACCTTAATATCCGCTTGCCCAACCACCCGTCGAATTTTTATCGTAATTTGAACAACAACGATGACGATGATCGTACGATGACTACGAATCTCGGGCGTTTTGTCACGCGAAAACGTGGAAGCGTCTGCGACGACGATGACGACGACTATACGTTACTTTGGAAGAGATCCGGACAGACTAAGAATTATAATTTTGATTTAAACGATTTGGAGCTCCCGGTACTTGAGAGTCCGATTGCCGCTGTTGTGGAACCTCAAGTGCCTGAACTAGAGCCTACGACGAATATTCAGAGGATTACTCAGACTTTTGGAAGTTTTACACCCGCCTGTCCGGGGGCTAACGGCGAGGAGACGATTTATGATCATACGGGACTAATGCTGCCGGCTATCACGGAAATTCCGGACTTGTCGAACGCTAGCGCTGTCGTCGAACAGGACGAACAGTCGGATGACGAGGAGGAGGAGATCGTGCCGCGCAAAAGGAAGAGGCAGTACAAGAAGAAGGTGATCATAGATTCGCTCAGTGATTCCGATTGGGTTCCGACTCCTAAAAAAAAGAACACGTTGAAGCGAAAGACCTCGAAAGCGAAAGATCCCAGCTCGGCTAAGGTGGTTCTGCAGAAACTCAATGAGACACAAGTGAAGAAGAGAACGCCTTCGCCCGAATCGCGACATTCCCAGGAATCGGAGCGTCGACGGTGAGATCTAAGTACTTTACTGCAAATTTTTAGAAGCAGTCTAAAAGCAATTTCGCATCGGATGGTTACCAGCTTTTTTGTTGTTTTATTTTATTTTATTTATTTTACTCGGATTACATACATTTCATTTAAAAAAATATTTAAAGCAAGTAGTTTAGTAGTACTACGGTATCCGAGGCCTTATTTATTTATTGTATTATACGATGACAATACATTTTTCAAATTGTGTTGTGCATGGAGACGCCACTCCAACCCTCTCGACTCCGTCGCCTGCCTGTAACCATCTATCAGGAGAAATCATTATTACTCACATAAAAAATCTAAAACGGATTAAAATACCATCAACCAATGACTGATATCGTAAAGTAAACACTGATATCAATTCTTTGCACATTGGGTCACCAGCTGTACGTCACAGACATGCGAAGTTCATCATCATACAAAGAATAGCCTCGGATACCGCAGTATCCTCACAATTTCGCATAATTATTGTTTCAGGACTACTATTGCAGTTTTTTTAAAAAAAGTATTGTCCTTTGCCAGAATTTTTTCTTTCTGTATTGTTTCCCCGCTCTTTAGATCTTAGGCCTATAGTCGGGTAGACTGCTCCTTTTTTGTCAGCTATCAATGTCTTTTATCTATGTTGACCGAAGCAGTCTTCCTACTTGCGTCTGTAGTTGACTTCCTTTACCGTATCGCATTCGCCTCTGGATACTGCATGTGCAGACAGTGCCCAGAGGATATAGAGAAATTGTAGAAAAACATTTGTTGATAACTGCAGTTTAAAGTTCGCTTTACAGAGACGGAGTTCGTCGCGTTACGCTTAAATGTAAACATTCTGACTACAGGTATACCTTAGGCTTTTATAAAAATTTTTTTGACTCTCACCCTGTTTAATTATAGATTTGGGCTAAAATAAACTTCACGAAGGGGAGAGGTTAAAAAAAATGTTGTCGTTTCACTCAACGTTTATATTCAAGTCATGAGGCATCGCTTAGACTTAATTAATAGCATCCCCTTTCATGTGGTATTTATTTAGATGAATATTAATGTCCAGCGATTGAGAGCTCAATTTTTTTTTCGATATCGATACAGATTTTCAATACGATGTGCTACACATCGTTTTTGTTTCTCAAATCGTCATACGTGTAAGAGAGATAGCAGAATTTACTCATCGTGAATATAAAAGACGATAACGGTGTGATGTATAATTGTGAGGCAGTTCACTGTTCTCTTCTTACAAAAATCAAAATTCTTCATAAAAATATAATTCATCTGCTACAATGAAACTCTAAATTGTCTGTAGGAACGTATACAAATATTTTTTATTTTATAATAGGTTCGTGCAGTTTCTTTCCAACTTTACATAATAAACAGCGCTTTGCTTGACTTATATGCCTCAAGGACTGCGTGCTCTCATTACTCGTATGGGTGACCGCTTATCCGTGCGCTGGTTGACGTATCAAATCATTTTTTTCTATGTTGAAAGATCCATCTGTATATGGCACAAATTTTCCGCATTGTTCCCTGTAACCATGTGTGAATGTGATACAGTAGGGGTGTAGGTCGGCTGCGGATGCAATCAGACTGGAGATGGGGTTTATAAAAAGGCGAGGACCCCATACGGTAGAATAAATATATGAGGCGAACATACCAACTCGACCAATCTACGACTCTCACCATCTTCTATGTGGTTCATTATGTTTTTAAATATTCACCCGAGTGAATGAATTTTCCTGATTTGGGGAATTTTTTTGATCTGCGGAGAATAATATTTTTAATGCTAACGTCTTCTATGACAATGATAAACACATGAAAGTTTTCTTTCATGTGAGTATATTTGAAATATTCTTGAACTCTTGTAAAGCGGGCTTGCTTTGAATAAAAAAAAAACGTTAAGGTGTAAGGAAAATTGAACCATTTTTTATTTCTTGCCAAAAATGTCAAACATTTTACTCGCAAATACAGACATTTCAAGCAAAGACAGAGCAGTTGATTTTGTAATCTTAAAAAAAAAATTTTTTTTTAGGCATGTTTAAACTTCCTTTTTAATCTTTATTTGTTGATTTGGTTATAAAATGTTATTTGTCTGAATCTCGTTATGCATTTTAACAGCATCAATGCACCGAGACCTCAAACGGATTTTTTTCTCTTTTGTTTTATGATAATTTTATCGGGTGGTAACCAATGTCCCAAAGACTCAATCTTTCGAATTACGCTTATCCAACATGAATAACTGAACAACGGTAAACCGTAGGAGAACGCTCGCGAAATTGAGGCTTCGAGACATTGGTTATCACCTATTTTATCTTTGCGTCCTTTTAGAGAAAGCTGCGTTTTCATTTTTTTAAAATCGAGAATTCCATATTAGAATACTTAAAATTGTCTGAATCGTTCAGAAAAGTGGTTTAGAATAAAAGTTTGAATGAATTAAAACACACATTTAGAATTTTATTAAACTTCGAAGTGTGTGAGAGACATTTTCTCTTCTCAACGTTTCGTACCATTTTGAGTATCCTGATATAAAATTCTCGAAACTTTTGTTTTTTTTTTTTTTTTTTTTTTTTTTTTTTTTTTTTTTTTTTTTTTTTAAATTATTATGAAAAGAAAACCTTTAGAAAAAAATTAATAAACAAGCAACTTTCGATCAGAAGTAGGTAAACACTAGAATTACTATTTATATATATATATTTTTCAAATTACAAACGACAAATTTGTTCGAATTGAATTCTACTTTTGTTTGAAATATTAATAGGCGAAGCAGCTCGACTTCTATACCACCGGACAACTTCAGCGATTCGGAGGGCAGCAACGCGAGTTTGACCGCTAAAAGCACGTCGAGTCGTCCGAAGCGTCAGAAAGCACCGAAAAATTTGCAGGAGCCGAGTTTGGGAAAGTAAGTTATCCATCTGAGACGATTCAGCTACAAACAAATGGAACATCTATTAATAAACCTCTTGCAATTTTTTTTTTTTTATTCACAGAAAACTGAGGAGAAATTGATCGCCAACCTCGTAAATCTCATCGGCCAGGCAAAAACATTTAAAAGTTTTCCTTGAAGATTAAGAAAAAATATTATATCTTCGAACGTTCCATTCCTCAGCGATTGGATAGTTTTCCATTTCGAAGCAGGTTGCTTCCATTGACTCATCCACTTACAAAAATGCGCGCGCGCGCGCTCAAATACACACACACACACACGCGCGCGCGCGCGCGCGCGCTATTACATATTCTCTACGATACTTGTTTTTGTTATCTTTTAAGTACAATATGAACCAACACGTGATCGCGCCTAGTGTTCACCTACGTGTTACTACAGTATTTGCATTAGTAGATGTTGGATTTTGAATTGCGAATAAACATTAACAGTTTCAAAAATTTTTATTTTATTCATGAATATCCGTTTTCAATTAAATATTTACCATTGCTATTTCTCCTTCACAACACGGTCAGAAATTGTAATATATTCTGCAAGTATTAATAAAATTCAAGTACAAATTATTCCAAAAAAAAATGTGCCATTCACATTCTCGTAGTTAGAAATGTGAATTTTTTTCGAGATTTTCGTGTATTTTTTAAGGACAAATAAGTAATTACGTATAGATTAAAGTAATAAAAAAAGTATTATACCTTAAATTTCTATAATTCTTATACAGCTTCAATTATAGATTTTCTATGAAAGGATTAATGAAATTCTATAATGTGCTATTATTTATTCTTAGCATGACACCATAATTCTTATAGATTTGCGCCGAGATAATGCGCTTAAAAAATGTTAATTATACCTTAAATTCCTATAATTTTTATACAGGATGTCCCACTTTTTAAATTGCTCAAAGTTATCGAAAACTAAGAATTTCATTGAAAAATTTTTCGGTTTAAAGTCTTTGTATATGAAAAAGGATATCAGACGAGCATATCAGTTTTTGGGTCCGGAACCTCTGCTGGGCCCATTGAGGTCCAACTTTTATTTTTTATTACATTTTTTTATTTCTCGTTAAAAAATGAGTCTTGCTTCGAGTAATTTATCGTCTTCGAACAGGTCCAAAACGTTACATGAAGTTCTCGCGCGGAAAGATTGACAATATGTCAATCTCTGCCACCTTGTCAATTAAAAATGAAAACGAGTTCTACGACGATATTTAAACATTGAAGAGTTTTTAAGCGTTCATTTGCATTGTTTTTTAAGTATTGTAAAACGTTGAAGAACATCCGGCATTCGTACACCATGTAGCCCTGAAATGGGTTGATTTCATCTAAATTTGTTAGTCAAGTCCACTTCTTAATTGAGGTGTTTGGTCTTTAGTTTCTTCGCAAAGATTGATGTATTGCCACTCTTTCCACGGGAAAACTTCGAATAACGATTTGGGCCTGTTCGAAGACGAAAAACGAAAAATGACTCAAATTAAAACTTACTCATATTTAATGAGAAATAAAAAAATACATTTAAAAATAGGGGGTTCCATTTAAAAAAAAACATTTAAGTCTCAATAGGCTTAGCAGAGCCCCCGGGTCTCGAAAACTTATATACTCGTCCGATGTACCCCTTGATATACAACAAGTTCTGTCGGTAACATTTTTCAATTCAATTATTAGTTTTCGATATATTTGAGCATATTTTTTTAAATGGGACTCCCTGTAGAATTTCTATAAAGATTGATGAAATTCTATAATGTCCTATTATTTGTTCTTAGTATGATACCATAATGCTAAATACCATAATTAATAGGATATATATGTATACAATATATATATATATATATATATTATAGAATATAATATTAATAGGATAGTTACCATAATTAATACAAGTTCTTGTAATCTGTATAGAAATTTGACCAAAAAATTGAAAACCGTTGTGATTTTTAAATATTTTTTTATTTACAATGAAATATTTCTATGAAGAAGTTGTATAAGAATTTTAGATCGATAGCTCAATTGATTCTTAAATTTTAGGTCTTTTACTCAGCGATAGCTCGCTGAGTAAAAGATAAAGCAATTTTCAATTAAAAAATTTAATGTTCTATGAAATTTGAATGCCTCTATCGATTTTAATGAAATTTTACATGAAAAATCCCTTAATACCCGTACATATGTATACAAATTTTTAGCTCAATTTCTTAAACTTTTTCAATTTTATACCAATGAAACAATTTTTTATGAAAAGTTCCACAAAACCTTAACCATTCTACCGATCATATTCAAACTCAATATTGAACATCGTTGAATGTTACATAAACTTTCTAAAAAAAAAATGCAGTTGAATCGATCAAAGTTTATGGAAACTAGAATGATCGTTACCTTTTTTTCGAAAATTCAAATCCCATAAAATCTAAACCTCTTTTCAGATTTGTCTCAACTAGTCGTAAACAATTATTTAGCCAGATATTTCGAAATTTGCAAAAGCTAGAACTTTCACAGACATTTTTCATCCAATAAAAACTTTCTTGAGTCTATGAATTAAGTAAAAAATTACTGTAGAGCGCTGCTTGTTTGTGAAATTTGAGCACTGTAGCTCAAATCACTCTCGAGTTATAGATGTTCCAATTTTGTGGTGCCATTAGATACACATGTATATACGTACACATACACACAGAGGTCAACATTAAAAAAAAATGTGTTAAACGTTTTGTTACATTTTGAACACAATAACATGAAAAACCTGACAAAAAAAACACTTCAAACACCATCAAATAACTTCTATGAGGAAGCAAAAGTAGTCACATCATTTAATTAAATAATATCGATTGATCGTTGATGCATGGAATTTCAAAACATCGATTCTGATCTATGAAACATAAATGATTGTATAAGCGAATGAACATCGACCATCTTTATAGTAAAATCTACCAGTAAGCAGCCAGAGTTGAATGAATTATGCTAATGACTTGTGAGCTTACTGATATCTGGCTAATAATGACTAATTGTTATACATAAATCGCAAACATTACACTCGTCGTTTAAGTTACAATTGTCATTTACAACTTGATAACAATATCATGAAAATATAGATTTAAAAAAAAAATTTAATTTGCTGTATAAAAAATTTTCGTCAATGATAAACTTTGTACAAAATGGTCAATGGTAGACTTTTCGGAAATCATGAAAAACCAAGATGACAGCGTATTTGACCATAATAAAAGACGATAAATGGGCACGAATTAATGAATTTTTATCAATTGTTCACTGCAAAACTCCCGTATATAGCATAAACTTACGTTTGTATTAGTAAAAATGGGGTTATGTTATCGGTTATGGGATAAGAAAAGTAAACTTCAACTGTAATTGACACAAGAACTATGCGATCGCATCTTAATTTTAGTATGCTGTTCATTAGAATATTTTCTTATCAACTGTATATTATTATTATGCTTTTAAGTAGGTAGATTTAACGCAAACTCCGTTTATTTGTGAGCTGACACCTCTTTACCTATAAGGCCAATTAAAAAATCGCCAACGCTTATCCCAAATGTCTTTTTAACAGTACAATCCAAACTCATTTTATTCGTCTCAATCAATACACAAAAAGGTACCCGGGCGACGAAAAAAAAATTTTTTAAAGAAAGGTTAAATTACTACAAGTTTGCTGGTGGACTACCTTCATCTGTGATGAAATATTAAGTGAATTGCGCATGTATAGTCACAACTAACACCGTGAGTCACCACAAGCGTAATATCAGCTGTTTCTGACACGATCCGTCGTGTGTGTATATAGTTCGCTTCTGGCTTCTATCATCGTGCTCTTCGCTAAACACAAAAATATCGCTCGTTTTCTAGTTTTTTTTTCAATCTTATAGTTTTGTAATGAGAATATGTCGTCGGCAAAAGACGACGAAGATTACTGGAACAGCAGTGACAAACATTCATTCAGTTTCGATCAGAACACGGAGGTTAAAGCAAGATTCGACTGCACGAATATCACTTTAATAATTTAAAAATATGTAATTTTGTAATTTATTTTTTATTTCACGCAGATAGACAATTTGTTTGGCGTTTCGAAAACTGGCACTGCCCAATTGAGAGCTGGTATTTCAAATATCGAAGTTTCGGATGCCTATTTTCAACCGGAAGAAGCGCGAAATAATCTTAAACCACTGCTATCTATCATCACAGAACAATCGCTCAATGCCAGTAAGAAATATACTTCACAAATGTATGTGCCTTAAGGGTTGGAGCAGAGGGAGGAGGGGTGTTGGCAATTTAATAAAATTGTTTTAATTAAAGAGAATGTAGTGAAGTCCATCGATTTAATGAAAAAAAAAAGTAAAAAAAATTTTTTACCGGTGAAAAAAAAATTCGGAAAAATTCCTCTTGGCTGATATTTTCTAACGGTGTTCCGATAATTCAAAAAATAATTCAGCATTGAATATTAAAAAATTGTAGAAGTTCCAATCTTTTGTATTTTATTTTCTATTACAGAAAAAAGAACCATTATATACAATAATTCGTTGGTATTTGTTTATTAAATTATTTTTTATCGATAAGAAAATAATAAACACGTTTCGCTCATACTGAAATCAGTGTACAGACCCATTATAACATAATATATGAATATAATAAAAAGTTATTTGTATTATGCTGTAACAATCCTTTCTTTAATTGCAACACAATTACAATTAATTATATCTTTGGAGATACAGAGAACATAATTTGTTTAATTTTCAGATAACAGATAGTTATAAATTCATATTGTTTACAGTTTTAACTGCAGATAAGGTTTATCTGCCGGAGGAACCATCTATAATCCAGCCAGATATTACACTGAGAAGAATACTTCTGGGACAGCCCTTTTCTCTAGAAAAGTATAAATCTTTGACCAGTAAAAGTGCATTATTGGATGCAGCATTGATCAGTGGAGATGGAAATGCTATTCTCATAGTTAGTGAATTTCTCTAATTTACTAATATTATCCAAATTGATTGTATTTTCACACTTTGCTTATTTCTTTTTAAAGGTAATATTGTTTATTGCCAAAACTCTCAAGTGGTCATTGGTTCAGAGACTTCTGATGGAAAGACCCGATGCAATTCACGCGTATATACGATATCTTGCCACAAGATTGCAAGTCAATGAGATCACCGATCTTCTAACGTAAAAAATGACTATATAATTTCCTTAAATTATGAAAATTATTAACTCCTCATTATATTAAGACATAATTGAATTACAGAATGCAGGGTAGATCATTGGATGCAGCTGTGAGTATAGAATTTCGACAAATGCGAAGAAAATCAATTAACTTTTGTTGTTTTTTTATCTTTAGATGACGCATTTGAATATTATAATTAGGAATACAAGGGACACTGTAAGACTTTTGCAGAAGCTTGGGACGTGTTATAAGACGCAATTTATTGCCTTGCCGGATTGCAAAGAGGCTGCATTCGTTCACAATTACATCAAACTATTGGGTAGGACGATAAATTCGATAATTTTTATATTTCTTCCTTTCGATTGAATAATTTATGTGAATCTATTTATTTATTTTTTTCTTTAATAGAATGGCAAACGGCGTTGAAGAGCACCCAATTTGACGAAGTTTTCGAAGTGAATTCATCGGTTCTCGATTGCCTGCGTTACGCATGCAAGGATCATTACAATTCTGGAGTGGGAGCTCTGGCTTCGCCTATGATGTTCTCGAAACAGCACGATATTTCACCACGACAGTATCAGCGGGTAGCCCTAAGAATGAGAGCTTCGATGCAGGAGTGGGAGGACATTGATAATCTCCTGTTATCCAAAGTACTGGAACGTTCGCTGCTAAGAATAATAATTTGTTGTTACATTAATTTTTATCGTTCAATCAATACTGCAGAATATCTTTACTTAACAATTTTTTTTTAAGCTTAATGTAAAACTTTTTTTTATATTAACATTTATTTATTTTATTTATATTATATCGTATTTATGTATTTTTTTTTTTTAATCTTCTCGATAATTCTTTTCAACCATTTCAAGTTTATCTTGTATTTCAAAATTTTCTTCAACCATTTATCTTGTTTAACCTCACGATCAATATGCTGCTTGCAGAACATTTTTATGACCAGAAACGCTGTTTTCAATCCGTTTTGAGACTTTTCTTGTTTTTCCTTCGATTTTTTAATACTGTTATGATTTTTGTTTTCTCTCGACAATTTCGTAAGCTATTTAGATAATATCAATCGCTCAACAGATTGATTAATCCTTCGGAAATCAGTAACTTTTTGTTGGGAACGGGCTGCTTTTGTTTCTAAGAACAATGCGTCTGTGCGTAATAATTTTTCTTTTATACAATCAAAGAAAAAACATTTTAAGCTGATGTTACCCCCCACCCCAATAAAATCTCAATTGGTGTCAAAAACTATTTTTTCAAGTGTTTCGGACGATGTTGAACACAAGCAAATTAGGTTCTTCCGTGTAACGAAAGGACAGCGTCATATCTAATTTGTTTATAACTAGAAACATCCGGCATCTTTGAAAAAATAGGAAACACTATTTGATGCCGACCATGGTAGTCCACGTCAACCTTAAGGTAGCTCTCGGAATTATTTCGACATTTTTTTAGCTATGTCAGCTCGTTATCCGGCTAATTCATAAGGATTTGTGCGATACCCCATGGCGTTACACTTTTCTGAAGGATTAACAAAGATTAAATGTCGGATTAAATTTTGTACATATTTTGTTGCTTACTCATAACGTCAGGATACTTAAAATCGTCTAACACCGTTTAATCTCTTATCGTCGAGATTTGACACTCTAATAAAACAGAAATTTCCCTATATTCGTGATAATAATTATAAAAATTGACGTGGTCATAAAAATGTTGAGTTTATTCAAAAATTTTAAACAACGTAAATGAGCTAACTCGTGCCAAAGTCAAGCTATCGAACTAAAACTTCTTGCAAAAGTATAATTACAACTAAAGTTAATTGGTATTGTATTTGGACAGAACCAAGAAACAATTTCAATAGCGGACATTTTTTTCAAAAAATTCTTAGTGGATTTAACCCTTACAACTTGAGAACGGTTATACAAAGCGAGCAGGAATTTGGTACGCAAGTTAAGCAATTACTATTCAATTAACGTGGTCAATTTCATTAAAATTGATAAAGTTAGTAACATTTTATCCAAATTTTAAATGCTTTTAAAAATTTCATACGTCAGCTTGTTAAATTGTGCAAATTTCAAACTATCAAACTAAAGCTTCCTGCACAATTATAATTACAACTAAAGTTAATTGATATTGAATTTGACCAGAATCTAAAGAAGGGTTCAAAAGTTTAAATTAAAAAAAAAATTTCTAATCGATTTAATCCTCACAACTCGAGAACGGTTAAATGAATCTGGTTTTAATTCAGCACGCAAGTAGAG
Source organism: Cylloceria caligata (assembly GCA_963942595.1). Taxonomy (NCBI): domain Eukaryota; kingdom Metazoa; phylum Arthropoda; class Insecta; order Hymenoptera; family Ichneumonidae; genus Cylloceria; species Cylloceria caligata. The sequence continues at coordinate 70,948,338 of OZ012705.1, forward strand.
TAAATACTATCCAATTATCTTGGTGAATTCAATGATAATTGATAATTTTATCAATTTCAATTGTTTCAAAAAATGGGAAATTAAGTAAACAAACTAACTCGTGCAAATTTCAAGTAATCGCATTGAAATTTTCTGCAAAAGTGTAGTTATGAACAAGGTTGATTGGTATCGAGTTCGTCTGAGGTTGACAATGGTCATCAAAAGTTATGAATTTTTTAATTAAAACAGATCATATTGCTTCGTTACCTTTTACAAATTTTAAGCAGACAACCTCGTGAATTTCATTAAGTCTGCCAAATAGAATCTCGCACATTTTTTTTTCTCACTATAGTCAAACTTTTCCAAAGATTTCTCTATGAAAGCCAAAATTGATCAACATTACGTCTTTTCGTAAATGTAATTTCGATTTAAAAGGTGGACAATAATGAGAAAGTAAGAGGAAAAATTCGTTTATATTCTAAGCCTAGATTGTGCTGAAAAAAAATTAATCCAATTGATTTCTGAAATTTAGAGTTGGCTGGGAACACCAAAGTTGCAATCGAGTCTACCGATCGAAGAGGTAATAAAGATATTGCACGATAATCAAGCGCCAGTGGAAATTCTCGAAAGATTCATTAGATACGTGGACAACGAGGAAAAACGTCAACAACTGGCAAAGACCTATCAGTGTTCGCACACACCGGCATAAGCGACTCTACAAATCGTCGTAATTTGTATCAAAGAAGACAAAAAAATTTGTTACAAAATCTTACGAGGGTCGATCAATAAATAGTCGGCTTGGTAAAGAAAATCGCATTTTTTGGACAAAAATCTTTTTATTTCTCAACATAATCAACTTTTAGCTCGATATACTTATTCCAACGATTTTCCAATTTTTTGATGCCCTCCGAATAATACGATTTCGGAAGGCCCTCAAAATAGGTCTCTGTTTCAGCGATGAGGTCATCTCTGGAACCAAATCTCTTTCCGCCAAGCCATTTTTTCAGGTTTGGAAACAGAAAGTAGTCGGAGGGGGCCAAATCTGGAGAATACGGTGGATGCGAAAGCAATTCGTATTTAAATTCATGAATTTTGGCCATCAGCTACAAGTTCTCTTTTATGGTCGACAGTGAGCAAACGCGGCACCCATCTTGGGGATAACTTTTTCATACCCAACTGATCACTCAGAATTGAAATCACTGAATCATATGATATGCCTGTGGCCTCAGCAATCTCACGCACTTTTAGTCTCTGATCATCATCAACACCATATCGTGGACTTTTTCAATTGTTTCTGGTATGACGACCTCATTTGGACGTCCTGGTCGTTCATGGTCATCAATGCTCGTACGACCGCGTTTAAATTCAGCTGTCCAATATTTAATGGTTGATAACGAAGGTTGAAGGTTCATATAAACTTCGTCTAGCTACGCTTTGATTTCATTGTTCGTTTTCTTTTTCAAAAACAAAAATCGAATCACCGCACGGTTCTCAATTTTTTCCATTTTTGTAAAAACACAAAAGTTGTTTGTCTTTCGACGCTGTCAAACGCAAAGTAAACATCGCAGCGAGCTGAAACTTTGACAACAGTCATGTTTATGATGGCACTACTAAACGTCGCTATTGATTTCTTTCCTCGACCAACAGATGACGCAAGGCCGACTATTTATTGATCGACCCTCGTATAACTCAATTATTTATGTTTCGCGTAATATCTTCGCGAAGCCTTCAGTGAGATTAAAGTTTTGTAAAAAATAAATAAGTGTGGAGGAATAATTTCGTGGAAAATAGAAAATTGAGTAACAAACTGAAAATTGCATTTATATTTATTACGTCGAAAGATCTCATATGAAAAAAATATATAATAATAATAATAATAACAACATCGATAACGAATATTCTGGAAAAAATCAATCAAGTTGTCATGTGTAATAAGGCAAACTTATGCTAACGCATATTGAGCTTGAGTCATCTAATAGAATTTTATATAACTATATATCCTCTCACCCTCCGTCTCGCTCTTAGCTACAAATGTAGACTTTTTTTTAAATATTCTCTTACAAAGCATGGTCTCAGGTCAAGTGGGACCAGCCACGAAATAAACCTGAAGTAAACCTCTCCTTTCTTACGATCGTAAATCTTTAGTCATCCGAGAAAAACCGTAACGATATCTAGATATATCGCTTAAATAACATTTGTCATTAAATCTTGAATATTCCAGGGTTTTTAAGTGTGAGCCCTTGAAGAGAAAATCCCTTTAGAGACGAGACAAAAATCGTTTAAAAAAAAAGCCCCAAAAACCATTTAAATGTCGAAAAAAAAACGATACTAAAAGAACGTTTAACATTTTTTTTTTGATTTTTAGAGGTTTTAGAAAATACTTTAAGTAGCGATATGTCTGCCAGAGTCTTAGGACATGTTGTTACCAGCGAATATTGTTTGAATCGCGAATTTCAGGGAGAGGGCGAGCCGTTTGGATTGGGAGGTGATTGAGAGAGCGGGCATTGAGGATATTGCATGTACTGCGGTTGCCCAGGCATCGGATACCAGTTTTCTTGGCCAATTTGCGGCTGTAAACCAGGATAAATAGCTTGCTGAGGATACATGTAAGGAGGATAGACGGTGGGCATCGATTGCCCATAATTTTCGGTGCCGGGTTGATACATGTGTGCAGGGAATCCATTGACGTTGTTCCCTTCGACGATATCGGGATGAGCCATATAGGGAACAGGATAGAAACTTGGACCTGGAGCGTAGAAAGTTTCTCCGTCGCCCGGGTAATATGGCATCGCTGTATAAATCGTCTGAGGTCCATAAGGCGGCGGAAAAGCCGTGGAATTAGCGCCAGGTGGTGAAGATATCGATTGAGGCTGAATCAGTGACATCGGTTGACCCTGCTGAGGAGGTTCATTCTTTGTTCCTTGAAAAATCGGAGATTCTATGCTTCCAGGATTGTGCTGGTATCCAGGCGGTGGTGGCGGTGGCGGTGGTGGTGGTGGTGGCGGCGGCGGCGGTTGCTGCTGCTGCTGCTGCTGCTGCTGCTGCTGCTGATGATGATGATGATCCTGCTGATAGAGAGGTGGCGGACACAGGTTGCGATTGCGGTCTGTGAAACAAATAGTTTTTTTTTTAATTCAGACACCGATAATAGCAGTTGGAGAGGTTTGCCATTTTTCGTTCTTTTTGCATCTTCATAGATGAAGAAGCAATGTCAGAACAGTGGAGTGGTTAAAAAACAAAAGTTCCACGTGTCTACAGGACGTCCAAAATTCAATTTAGAATAACTCAAGAACCATTATAGCAATCGCTCTGAAATATGGCGAACAAGTAAACTTCCCTAGAATTACGGTTTTTCGGAGGGTTCACCAAGATAGAGACAGATGCGCAGAAAAATCTATAATTTCTATCGCATAATCTTAACCAGAGTTAGACAAAGTACGCAACAAAACTGAAATTACAAATCACTGCATATACTTAATCCTTTGTAAGTCATAAGAATATCTCATAAGAAGTCGTTACTCCCACTCTGCTCATCATCGTCCCATTCCGGGACAGTTTCGGGTGTTGTGACTTATAAAGGGTTAAAATACAAAACACTTTTGGTACTTAACACGTTCGGCGGCGCGTCACCCAGATCCGGGTGATGGGCTATGTTTTCGTAGGTAGCCTCGTCAAGCTGGGCGCTCAACGTGTTAAAGTACATAATTCTTTCGTTTAAGTATTTTTTAAAGCACAAAATTGCGAAAACAGTAAATTGCCAAGGGAAAAAGTGAAGTACAAACAATTAGGGGTTGCGTGGTCTGTTTATTTCAGACACAACGTATCCCGTTAACACCGTTCACCAACTCGTTTAATCGAACAGTAACTTTTTTTGTGTACTTATTTGAAAGGTGTTCCGGACTTGAAAAAAAAAAAACAAACTTTTCAGCAGTACGATTCTCTCGAGGTTTATGTTTGATGAAGTATGTCGTCTCGGTGATACTAGCAAATGGGAAAAATCGTAACTCATCTCCCATCTCATTTATGGGTGCCAATATATTTTGTATTGGGTAAGGCAAAAAATTACTTAAAGTACCTGATGAGTACTCGTGTATTTTAAATACATACCTTAAGTAACAAATAAGTACCGAATACACAAAATACTTGGCAGCTCTGCTCACAATTATTGTAGAAATGTGCCTGAATTATTTACAAGTTTTTATCTACATTCTTTAGATAAAATTTTTCGTATTTTATAAGACACTTAAGGTATCACCTCCACACGATATATTTATTGAAGAATTTGTTAAAACGTAATAAATATATATATTTGAATGTATTATCTAAACGCCTGTGCAATTTAAATAAGATTTACCGTTCTCAGGTCGAGATAATAAAAATTGAAGTCGGAATAAATAATATTTTTCTCCTATAGCAAGCAGGTACAAACGACACGTTTTTATCTTTTTACCGTCTGAACGCGATTCATGAATTGAACCCAAAAACGCACGTATTTTAGAGGAACAAATAACGAATATGTTAAAAAATAATTGTCTTGGGCGACGCACGCATTTACTCCCCATGCACAACGTGCACCACGATATTTATCTCCACAGCTGTGGACGCGTAGGTAATACCTTAACGTGAGTTCTTATGGCGCAAATCCACATGTCCCGTCATAGCTCTAAAAAAAAAATGTAAACGAACATTTTAAAAAGAACCAAATCGATTGTGTACTCAGTTTGTAAATATTATTCAATGTAGCTACAGCACTCGCAATTGTTTGCAGTAAACGGACATCGCCCTCTTGCTCGCCCCTTCAACAGCAATGCAACATCTAGTTTTGACCCTTCCAACCCAGCATCTCTCTACCTGGTGAACCTTCCTAAGCTTAATAGTTGATCATAGTTGCAAATACATTTCAGCTTGCTTGATATTTGGGTGAAAACGAAAAATACGTTTAGGTTTTATGGGATTTTGAATTTCTCGAAAAAATTACGTTATTGCACTAACTTTTACAAAAATAGAGCTCGCGAACCAACATTTTCTACACAAATCAATTACTATCCAATGATGTTTGGTACAGAGTTCGATAAAATTCACCATAGTGGTTAAAATTTTATGGAATTTTCGATTTTTCAATATATCAACGTTCCAATGTTTTTTTTTATTTCGAAGATAACCAACTTAAAATTTGTACACATACCTAATAGGGTTCAAGGATATTTCATCAGATTTTATGAAATTTTAAATACTTTTGATATTGTGCTTGTCGTCGTCGTCGTCGTCGCACGTCCGTCGGTGTTTTTAATGTCCGATTGTTCTTAATCTCGCAAATTGCAAGTTATTGATAGCAGTCTTCTATCAAAGAACGCGGTAGTGTTTCGACGTCAAATATTACAAAGAAAACAATTTAAATCTGAACATTTTTGTTTTTAATGACTACAGTTCAAAAGATTGAAACTTCTGAGATTCCTTTATGAGAAAAAAAAAACAACTAGTTTTCATTGATATCATTCTCGATTTCGAGCAAAAGCTACAATTTTGTACGGATATTTTTCAAATAACAGTCGGCAAGTCCTGGAAAAATGGTTTATAAATTAATTTTTATGTGAAACTACACAAAAAAGTAAAATAAAAATAATGAATTTACTTTGATTTTCGACATTCTTCTTGTACCGCGGAGGTGGACCGTTCTTACGAGAATTTGAGTAGGACGGTGGCCTGTTCGAATCGCGTTCGAGACCCTTCGAAGCGTCATTTCTCTGTCCGTGAGACTCTGGCATATCGTTTTTACGATTGTTGAAAGCCTTGGTAAACTGTTGCTGACTGTTGTTCGGCTTTCCAGTGTTGGAGGGATGATCGTTACGGCGTCGAGGTGGAGCGTAATTCTGGCGTACGCCGTTGATCGCCCGAGAACTCTCGTCTTCGCTCGGTATTACAGCTTGCGGACAATCGCCCGGTGTGTTTGACGGCGTGACATTACCTTGCGGAACGTAAGTCGGTCCAAAAACCATCGGTTGACCGTTTGGTCCGTATACAACCGCGTAACCCGCTCGAAAACACTTTAAAACAAACATAATTAATAAGATCGCTACTTATCGCATTATTTATTAAATCATTTGAGTTTTATGTACCTGGAGGCCGAAATAGTAAAAGAATCGGAGAGTTACCGTGTCTGGAGAAAAAAAATGGCTGATTAGTAACCAATTTATTAGAATATTTGGATCTTAAGTATAATAAATACCCGGCAAGTCGCTATTATTCGAATCCAAGTTTGAAGCAGCGGAGAAATTTATAGCGCGAATAGTTCGATCCATGAGGCTACCGGGAGCCGGTGGTTCGACCTGGAAAGACGACAATGGAAGCGGATAGGGATTGCCTTCGGGCGTGCCGCACGGCATATTCAGATTTCCAGGGTAAATCGGTGGCATTCCTGAATCATAAAAAAAACAGCATTTCGAATTGTTAATAAATAATCTTCAACTCGTTTAGGAGGTTGGTCGGTTAACTCAAAATTTTAAGGATTGGTTCAAATTTATGAAGGATATTCGCCTATGGAAATAAAGCTTCTGCAACAAATTTCACGTCGATCGTCTACATGTCCAGTAATTAATTATTGAAAGTTGTACTTTTACACACGAACGATATAACAAAAATCATAAGATATCTACTGTATCTCACAAATACTATACTAAAAGTATTAAGAATTTTATGAATATGGATGGAAATAATTCTTTACATCTTTCGGAAGAACTTTTATGCAGATTGAAATGTTTTGTTCACAAAGTTATGAAGGAACTGTAAAAATAAAACAGCCCGGGCTGTATGTAACAAAGTACGCTCTGATGGTTGTATTCAACAAGTTGTTCACATTAATTAAAGACTCCCCGTTAGAGGAGATAGATCCATGCGTGCGAAAGAGATAGAATTTAGTATGGCGCTCACGGGGGAATGAAAGAGAAGCAGCACATTTGTGTAAGTATGGATGTTTCACGTCGCCTTAAAGTGACGAGCGCGACATCGTATCTGCCCTCTAAGCGCCGTTCCATAAACGTTGATCGGAGTTTAAACTCTGGTTACCCTATGTTGCAACTAGGTAAAAAAAAATTGACCCAGGTTTATACCGCGTTCATGAAACCGGGCCTAAGATCATCACCATATCTACGAGAGGGATGACAGAATTATTCCGCGTTGATTTAATTTAATCTTTCGAACAAAAGATGAGAACGGTGAGATGGAGAATCGCAAGACGCAGTTGACCGTTCTTCTCTTTTATCCGATTGATCAATCGTGACAGAGTTATTTCCATCAGATTTTGTTACCGACATAGGGGTATCGCATTGTCTTAAAATACGTCAACTTTTGTGCTACAACTACCTTTCAAAAGTCCCTAATTACGGAGGAAAATACATTTGGATTTACAAAAAAACTCAATATTATCTTTTTTCGTAAAATGTTAGTAAAACATCTGGAAAATATGATCCTACATTTTTAAAGCGAATTTCGAAGCCATTCCGACCACCTGTGAACGTGACGTCTTCTCGTTCGGCGCCCTAGCGTATCGGAGCGAGCCGCGAGTATGCACAAGCGCTCGGAGTATACTGGTAGAAGAGCAACGGGCTTTGTACCAGAAACGACGATTGACTCTGTTAGGACCAGACAATCCTCGATCACAGGAGAGACAAATACTAAAGCTGGCACTTGTCGAATAATAGACATAGGGGTAATGACTCGCATTCTGTTTGATCAAACTTGTAATCTCAACCGGATGTGTTCTACGAGGTCTTAATGAAAGCGGGAAGGTGTGCTAATGATTAGTAGACTAATTGCAGCATTTGGTGATCATTAATTAGCGCACACGATATTGAAAAGAAGTACTTGTGCAGTACAACTAGCATCGAAAGCTGGGATTGGTAGAAAAATGAGACAGAGGTAATGAGCTACGTTCACTGCACAGATACGGTTTTTCAATATTGCGTGCGCTAATTAATGACCACTACATATTGCAATTAGTCTACCAATCATTGGCGCTCCGTCCTGCTTCGATTAAGACCGCGTAAAGCAAAACCGGTTGGAATTTACAAGTTTTATTAAGCAGAACGCGAGGACGCATTTTGTCCGTGTCTACTTTGTGATCAATCCCAGCCTTCGTCTTAAAATGATGTACCCCCCTGGGTCAGTAACAAAAAATATAATGTACATTTTTCTGCTACAATTAAGCTTTATGTACAATCGGAGAGTTGTACGACACAGTTCACCGTTCTTCTTCTATATTCGAAAGAACGGACGAAGTAATTAGCAATGAGAAAATTCTGCTATCATTCTCGCATGCATGGCGATCTGACAGAGAAACAATAAATTCTTCATGATAGTTTGTTTTTATTATCTTCATACTTTTGTTAAGCTCGAATTTGACTATTATTTCTTATATATTTATTGTATTGACAATTAATCACGACTAAAAAATTTTTCTTCGTTCTTTTTCTTGCATGGAGGCACCATTTATATTATTCAGGGACTTTAAACCAGTATAATTAGTATGAGTTTCATGTCTTTACTGCAGACGTGGACAATGTTTGTTTCATTTGATGGTAAATTTTTGACAGTTTGATATAATATTTCATTTTGTGAATATCGTATTGTGAAGCGGTGTTTCATCGTTTCGTTGTAACGAAACGATTCAACGGAACATATGGCTTGTGAGGTTTAGTTTATTTATTAATTTAAATATATGTGTATTATTATACTGATTTTATTTTTCTTTGTACTTTTTTTATTTAACAATCTTTCATGTAAAACACCAAACTTAAAATTGTCTGGCTAGTGACTCACTTCGTGAGTGAAATAAAGAAGATGTGTGATTGTAAAAAAATTTCGATCACGCATTTTCAAGAAATTGCAATAACAAAAAATCTAATATCAGAATAATATCAGAAATGATTTAGACTGCGTCAGACTTTTCATTTTTATCACGTAAGATAAGATTGTAAAGGAGAATTAAATCCGTTGTGGTGTTGCTGTGTTGTTGACTCCGTACGGACAAAAAAGCGATCATTTTAGCTAAAAATCATTGTTATTTATAGGAATTGAAAAATTTGGCCTAGACCAAATAGATTTACATTATGAAATCAAAGAGAAAAACAATATTTTTTTTTATTTATGCAAGAATGAAATATTTGACTCCATAAATTTTTAAAGTAAAAATACGAAAAAAAAAAAAAAATTGCCAACTGAGCTGGATTATGACAAATCAAGATTTTTTGGACTCCTATTCGGAAACATTCGCTGGGAATGGCTACTCTGACCTAACCATTCTTTGATTATTAAAAATGTAAAGTCTTACAGTTTAAATGCAAAAAAGAAGCTTTTAAGCAGAAAATTAGAAGAAAAAAAATATTCTTAACCGGACTGTAGAGAAGTTAAAAAATATTTTTCCTAAAGGCCTGTGAAGACATAAATTTGTTGTTGTTTTTTTTTACCGAGATGTGGTGGATAGAACGTTTCCGAAGGCGAGTGAACCGAAACTTGCTGAAGAGGCGGATTCACGGATTCCGAAGGAATTGAACCGACGTTACGCGATCCTCTATCCACGTTGTCGTTATTTCCCGGATTTTTAGCTATCTGTGGTGCATTCTTGTTGTAATCTTCTTCATTGCGATGAGGCACACTCGCAGATAACGTCGGGTGAGCGTTATCGAGAATTACTGTAACCGGCCTTACGTCGATGGTATCCTATTTTTAAAAAAAGTACACATGATTAAAAGAACCATTTAGAGGCAACCATGTTATCCATTAGTATCATTAACGCCCTCAAAGCCGCAAGAGGCAAGCATGTTATCCACTAGTATTATTAACACCCTCAATACGGCATGAGTCAAGATGATATACTATCCCTCGGTTGGTAACTAAAACTGTAATGCACATTTCTCCGCCACGATTGATTCTTTGGATAAACGAAAAGAACTATGAGCTGCGCTTCATAATTCTACAGTTCAATGTTTTTGTCTTTTATACGAAACATTAATCGTAGCGTAAAAATTAGCGATAGGAACAATCTGCTGTCTCTCTTGAACGTATAGCGATCTGAGAGGCAAATTGCATGTAGCTCATCGTCGTAAGGCGAGGCACGATGCCGACACTTTAACTCAAAAGTTTCAACACGTTTTTTTAAAAACGCGGTTTTAGAAACTTCGGAATTTGTGGGGTTCACTGCATGAATGCGACACGGAGTGAGCCCCACAAATCCGGCATTTTTTCAGAGAAACCAGGTCCAAGAAAAATGTGTAAATAATTATTAGCACTGTCTTTCTCGCACCTGCAGATCCTCGGATCACGGGTCACGTGACGCGAGCCTTCCCTCAATTCGATGTGCTACACGGACTGAGCTACCAGAAATGCGAGTGATACAGCGCAATAGACGATCGCGGTGGAGCGAGACAGAAATTTGTAGCCCATCACGTTAAGCGTTATCCCATAGAAAAAGATTTTATTGTATTAGATATGCGATAAGCGATTCTCACTTCGACGGGAAAACCTTGGCAGGAATTGTACGGATCCGTCGTGTAATTTTTCAATATAGAAGTCTTCTTTTGATTGCTGAAAAAAAATTATTACGTATCGTTGAATTTTCCAAGTTAATCTGACAACATTCTGTGTTCCATATGATTCTGTTTACCTCGATTCGTCATCCCAGCACTCTACTTTTCCAGTATCTTTCGTTTTACCGTCGTTGTTGAGCTCATTGCTGTTGTTATTTTTGTCCACAGAATTTTTCGTTCCGTAGGTCGAGTTCGATACGGAATCTTTTGATTTTCGAGTGGTCGAGTTCCACGTCTTTTTCCATTTTTGATCTAATCGAATTTCCATTATTATACGAAGCTTCTTCCAGTAATTTTCATTTCTTAATATTTAAAGAAATTTTATTTTCTGTTTTTTTTTTACGTTTCGTGTATCGTGTTCCTTCTGCAATCTAACTATATCAAGAGACGCGACAGCACCTCTCGACACCAGGTAAAGAATAAATTGGAAATTTTAAGCTATCGCTATTTTATACTCGACGATTGTATTCCCAAAAATTTCGTTCGTTTTTTTCCACAATCACACCAAGTTTAAATTATTAATTTTTATATTGAGGTATTTAATTTTTAAATTAAAATTTCTTTTCTTCAATTATTACACGATTTGTATGTCATTTTCTCCTGCAATTACGGAATTAAGAGACTTGGACGCGTCTCGATATTATACTCGAAGTTTGCATGCCCCAAAGATTGATAACATTTTTTTCATAATTGCACTACGACGAAATCAGTCATTTCTATTTAAAGGCACTTAAGGTAGTCCATCAGTCAACAATTAGTAACTTGCCCGACTTTTTTTTTGTTTTTTATCGCGAGAGTAGATTTTTCTGCATCGATTGTGACCAATAAAACGTGTACTTGACCGTACTGTTTTATAGATAATTGAGTTCAAAGTTGGCAATTTTTGACATTCGCTTAACAGAAAAACAGCGCACAAATAAACAGAGATTGAATTAAATCTACCTACTTAAGGAGGGTGGAGCGCGAGGTTCGTGGGGCGATAAACCTGGCGGCGCGCGCGGTGCGGAGTAGATAATGACGGAGCGAGGTCCGCTGTGCGAAATCCCAAGCGGATCGAGGGTGCGTAAAAGATTCCTTTCACACGTGCTAGCTCGAACCCTAGATAGTGAATTGCTTTGAAATTCGTATGTACGTTTCTTGGTAGTATCCCTTTACCATTGATATGTTTGCATGAATTTCTGAATATGTTTCGATTCCCATTGTTCATATACAAGTAAGCGTATCGCTATAGCCATAAGAGTCAACGCATAAAAGCGAAACTTCAACAATTTATTATAGAAAAACTACGTACCAACAAAATTTAGAATTTTGCACACGTCTTTTGTTATTATTCATTGATATCATATTTATATTTCAGTAAATCCTGAATATTTTCAATTCGTGCTCCAACCTCCTTAAGGGCATAAAATTAATATACAGTTGATATGAGAATAGCTACTCTAATGAACAGCGTACGAAAATTTAGCATTTTGTATGAAGAGGATTGTTTTTGACGAAAATTCATCGAAGGTTTATTTTTTTCCACAATTATATCCGATTTCATGTCGTTATTATGAAGCAGTAATGGACAAATGTAACTTAAACAAGTTTTTACCATGTCTGCTGAGGATTGTTCCTATTATTTGTTAGACTTCAGTAAACCCGACAGCCATCGGGGCGTTTATTTTGATTTCAGCCAACTACTGGTGAACTATTTTATTAAGAAAAAAAAAACAATTTTTACTCGATTCGTGTTTCTCCTGCAATCTAACTTGATCAAGAAATGCTGTCCGCGTCTCTGCTTCGAGTAAAAGAAATCGAAATTTAACACTACCGCTACATTATTCTCGAAACTTTAGATCGATTATTCTATAATCATGCAAAATCTAATTAAGTATTTTTCATCTTAACGTATTTAAAGAAGTTTTTACTTGGTTCGTGTGTCGTATTTCTTCTGCAAGTCGTAAGACTCCAATTATTCTGTTTGGTCCTTCTCGCGGCGATGGGTTTAAGAGCAGCGAAGGGAAGAGTCCTCTTCTCGCCGAGTTCCTCAATGAATACAACCACGGGACCCTCGTCCTTGCTCATCTCCTGAATATGACCGTACAGAAACGCTGGCTCGCGTCTACAAACCCTAGACAAGTCTTTCGACGTGTTTCCGTTGCTGTCTCTCTGACCGTTTATTTGCATCGAATTATTATTCGCTTCGTCCAATTCGCCGTCCTTAAAATCTACCTGGACGAGACACTTGCCACCCACTTGAAGCTCCGAAGCGTTCCATCTAGTCCAGCCGGCATTTCTCACCTCTGTTTTTCCAATTGCAAACATCAAACACTTAGGAATAGCGTAATACTTTATACTTTTTACTCTTTGGCATTATTGATATTACTTAATGATAATATTAATATAATCTAGAAGCATATGGCGGATATGTTTTCGTCAATCTAGAGAACATTCAGAATTTTTAAATGACGATAAACGATATTTCCAATCAATTTTATTAAGTTTTTTTCAAAATGCTTCGATACGTATTTGCAATAAAAAAGGTTCAAATAAAAACCTGCCAAGTATTATTAAAAATATTATTAAATGACTCAGTTCGAAATGACAGTATGACCAAGTTGAAAGGATGCACAAAAGCTTTGTTTGAATTTAAATATTGAAAATACATTTATTCCATGAGGCTTCAAAAATTGTTTATTTTTCTTTTAATTAAAATTATCCGAATAAGTGTTTACCTCGTCTGATTTCGTGCCATATGTCGAAGTCAGTGTTACGATAAATATTCGGATCTAGCGCCTTCGCAACTCTGTAAGGAAACGGTGTATTGCCCCTAGCAATGGATTTCTCGTCGCCGTCCTCGCAGCCCTCTTCAGTTTTATTCATCAACTCCTCGGTCAATTGCCTAAAGAGAATTAAACATTTTTTTTTGGGTTTCTTAGTAAATCGATTTTTTTTTCTGACAGTTTTATCGTAATCTAAACAGAGGCAACTTCACTGAGGAAGCTTGAGATAAAAAGATCGTTGGTCTCACTCTCTTATTTCCATGTTTCCTTTAAGGAAAAACTTGTCGTGTCGAAAATTGCTCGTTCTATCGTGAAGCATCTTTTGCACTGTATTCTCCACGTTAGACATCTTGAATACTTCCTTGTACAATGTTTGATAGACCAAGGCTGCAAGGGAAGGGAAACTTTCATATCTAAACGCTACACTTGTACCTAACATTTTTTTGGTTTTATTAAAACCAAGAATATTAAGAATCCGAATATTTGTACGTACGACATATAATTATAATCATAAAATGTAATAAATTACGTCTGTGAAATTGCAGTTAAAAAAAAACCTCTTATTCTTGTTTTTCACCATTCTGTACCCAGTACGTTTTTACTTAAGGCGAGACGAATCGCTTATCTCACGATGACACCTGATGTCCGCATCTCTCTCGCATTCATGTATGGTACAGTTTTTGTCTCCCCTCAAGACGATGTGATACATGTCGTCTTTTTCTCCAAGTTCACGATGCGTGCGCGAGAAAGCAAAATTTTCACATCGCAAATTTCTCCGCGACGATTGATTTTTTAGATAAAAAATTATAACGGTTAACCGCAGATTTATAAGACGCATTACACAGTTCTTCGTTTTTATTCTGAAGATCAATCGTGGCAGAGAAATTTGCATTACAGTTTTTGTTATCGACCGAGGGGTAGCGTACCATCTTTTAAAGTGATGTGGTACGCTTCAATCAGTAACAAAAACTGTAATGCAAATTTCTCTGTCACGATTGATTATTCGAATAAAAGAGGAGAACGGTGAACTGCGTCGTACAATTCTATAGTTAACTGTTCTTATTTTTCATCCTAAAAATCAATCGTGGCGGAGAAATTTGCGATGGGAAAATTACGCTATCTTTCTCGCAGTTATAGCGATCTGAGGAAAAAAGACAACGAGTAACGGATCGTCTTAAGGCGAGACGAAACCTCTCCATACGTCACCGATTAGTGCGAAAGAGATAAAACTAGTATGGCGCTCACGGCGGAGTGAAAGAGAAGCAGCATATCTGTGGAAGTATGGAGATTTCGCCTCGCATTAAAGAGAGGTAAAACTCAGTGGGTAGAAAATACTGCAAACGATAGCATTTAAACACCGTAGACATTTCGGGAAAAAGCTAAGCATCATCGCACGCTGAATGACATTGTATGAAAAAATAGCAGCTATCTCTCTCGCACTCATATGTCATGTGGTAAATGTGCGCCTCCCCTTAAGACAATGTGCTACATGTCGTCGTTCTCTCTCAGATCGCCACGAATGGGATAAAGATAGCAGAATTTTCCCACAATTGTAAGACGCAATTCATTGTTCTCCTTTTATTTAAAAGATCAATCGTAGCAGAGAAATTTTGAATTACAGTTTTCATTACCGACCGAAAGGTAAAATGTCTTAAAGCGAGGCGAAACCTCCACACTTACACAGATGTGCTGCTTCTCTTTCACTCCGCCGTGAGCGCGATACTAGCTTATCTCTTTTGCGCTCATGACTGGAGTTAGAGGTTTCGACTTGCCTTAAGGCGAGGCGAGTCTCACTCCACTTAACCGGTATGTGAGATCGAGAGCTTTATAGGCATCGCGTGACTGCGAGAGAGAGCACACCAGTGTCACGTGGTACAAAGTGGAATCAACCACTTTCCTCTAACTTTAAGGAGGGAAGATCGCTTCGTAATAGCGAAATCAGTGCTTTATTTTCAAAAGCGTTTCTACATTATTTGGTGATTTTATTAACTTTGCGGAAAAGTGGATTGCACAGCGGCGTGTATGTCGAATATGGGAAAAACATTGACATCTACGTTTGGCAAAAAAAAAATCGACTAATATCCAATGAGAATTTCTTTATTTAATTTTTTAGAAAGATAAAGCCAATGTTAGTACGATTATGACGAGTAATAGCTTATTTGTTTATTGGAAGATGCTCTAGTAATTGTACTGATAAGATTTTAAAAATATTATTAGTCGTTTAAAAGTTATAATTGTTTATCTAGCGTTAGGCAAACAAATGGCTGTAACTTTTATAAACTAATACTATCCAGACGCTAGGTAATAAATCGATAAAGCAACTTGTAACAAACAAAACGAGCAGCCACTCATCATAATCGAACCAATACTATCGTTTATTCTTTTTAAGAAACAGAACGAAAAAGCACCTTTTCGGAAATAAAAATTAATTGGTCAATGTTCAACTACACGACTAAGGCTAATGTTTCTCTATATTAAGAACACATGTTGCTGGTATTGTTATCCTCCAAAACTGGTAATCATACGAATAATAATGATGGAAATGTCTCTTTAAACATTTGAGGTACGATGAATCAAACATTATGCAACGTAATTTAAATGAATATTAAAAAAGTTCTTATTCAATAAAAGTTGGTTTCCTGAATCTTATTATTTTTTATAATTTTACTTTAAAATTCGGGAAACGTATCAATATCCCTCGCAGAGAAACTGTCGGCTAACGCTCCGTTTGGACATACGAGCCAACCATTTTTGGTTGAATTTGGGTTGATTATGAAAAAAACTGACGAACCCAATTGACAATAGTTAGTCGATGTATCCAAACCGACCATTATCTGACCGTTAATCCACAAGGAACGGCCGAAAAAAAATTTTAATTAGTCACATGGAAATAATTTGAATTTGAATTTATCAACTCAGATTTGCAAATTTAATTTAACTAAAAGATAGTTGAAGGTCTTCTTGTCTCATGTAGTAAAAAATGTGTGAAAAAACGTCCAAAAAGTTTTAAAATACTCTATAGACTAAACTTACACTGGCAGAAAGCAGCTGTGGCGATAAAGTCTTTGGCATAGATGCTCTCATACTGTTTCAGTGGAGTGTGACACAGATAGATAGTCTCTTTGAATCCGTTGTTAGTAACGGATCTCATTATTAACTTTTGACCGTTGAATACAGTAAATTCTCGCTTGTAGAGAAGCGACATTGCCTGTATCTCATTATTGCCTCCATATTCCGTGAAGCAGGACATTTGCTCCAGATAACTTTCGAAGGGAATACTTATGGACTGAAGAAAAGAAGAAATTAAACAAAAAATCATAAATATAATTTCTTTAAAAATCGATAAACAATTTACACATTCGACTGCTTGTTCCCATAATTTAAGTTCTCCTATTTTAATAATTTTTTATTTATTATTTACTGTCACCATTTAAGAAAGTAATGCATTTCTACTATATAAGGCGGAGTTATACATAATTCCAATCCCAATTTTATCAAAGGCAATTTAATGCAATTGAATAAAAATTTAGAAATTATAAAAAACTTTTATAAATGAATTTAAAGAGCAACATTGCCTGTATCTCCTTATTGCTACCTTATTCCATGAAGTGGGACATTGGCTACATGTTTGTATACAGGCTAAAAAAAATCACAAATAATTTTATTTTTAAAAACTTCCATAGACTATTTACATTTGCAGTTCTTGTTCCTATAATTTAAGTTTTTACACTTTAAACAACCTCATAATTAGTACAGTAACGATGGTCACATATTCCTACTATTTAAGGTGATACGATAGACAAATCCAATCCGTATTTTGTCACAGAAAATCTATTGCAATTAAAAAAAAAAAAATTTAAGAATAACCTTAAGATTTTATCAAAAAATATAGAGAAGCGGCATTGTCTGTACATCCTCATTTATGGAAAATTTCAAAAGGAATACTAATGGACCGCGGAACAAAATGAATTACACAAAAAATTATAAATAATTTTTGTTTTTTTAAATTCTCATAGACGATTTACAGTGCTTGTTCTCATAATTTAAATTCTCATATTCTAAAGAACCCCATACTCTATACAGTTACGACAGTGACACATTTCTCCTATTTAAGATGAAATGATACATAAATCTGATTGATAAATATTTTTTGTCACTGACAATTTATTGTAATTGAAAAAAAACTTAAAAATAATCTTCAAGATTAACAAAAAATGTATAGATTTTAAATCGCTTTTGATAGCGGAGCATGATCGATAATCAAAGTGTATACTTTTATTTAAAAATTAGGAAGAATCGTCATTCCGATTGTGCTCTTAATCTGGATCAGTACATAAACTTTAAACAGATTCGGAGAGGACTTTTTTTATTAGAACATACAAATGCAGTGCGAATGAGACAGAAATGTTTAAAATATGATATCGTGCTTTATGCCAAACGATTAAAATATCAGAACTTGTATTATTATGAAAAACCCACAATTTACAAGTTATTACTTCAATTATCAAGAAATTGAGGAATAGAATTTATTCCCCCCAATTCTCAACTTTCTCCGCTAACTTAATAATAAAATTTTTGTAAACTATACAAGAAAGATAAACAATTGCTACATTCAGTCTTTATTTATCCAACCATTAATTATTTCTTCAATATGTTCTAACAACAAAATAAATTTCTTAATTATCAAATTAATAAAAATAAAGAATTTTATTAAACATTTTTTTAAAAACTCACTTGAAAATATAAAAAATATATTTTTAATTAATATTCTTTTCTAAAAAAAAATTAATTGCAATAAAGATTTTATTTGGAAACTTGACTGAATGAAATTTTTTTTTTTTAATTGTCATTTCACTATGATTACTGATTGTAATTATAACACATGATACAAACTTTTAATCCTAGAATAACAACAACAACAATAATAATAATAACGAAAAGTTGTGTTAGAAAAATTAATAAAATCGTGTTATAAATATAGAACGTCTATTTTGAAAGTACATCAACGTTTGCTTATACAATATTGGGCAAATAGTGTGAAAAACCGTGATATAAACAATGTGTTGCCTACCTGTTGAAAGAGGTTGCTATTTTTCTTCATAAAATCGACGCATTCTTTCCTGACCCTGATATGATAGTGCTGAGTCAAATAGATTTGCTCGCTGACGGCCCTGAAGAGGCAGGTAGGATCTCGGGGAGCATGCTTCCTGAAGTAGCCCTCGTCGTCTAGCCAGTCGTCGACGGGTTCCGTAGGACGTTTCAGTGATTTTCTGGGCGAGATATTATCCATCGTAGAGCGCACGATTCACGAAGCGTACATGTATGAAGCAAGGAATTAATTTAAAACCCAGAGCGTCTCCGATCTAGGGAGGTAGAACGAAGTAAGCGAGGGCGCCGGGCGTCCTTTCAACGGCAGAGGGAACAGAGACAAAGCAACCGGCACGTTGCACGTGGTAAGCTCCGCGCTCTTTGTCGTTGCTCGGTTCCCTTCCCCCACCACCGTTTCACAAGAATCACACGACACAGCGGTCGTTTCACTGTGTTTATGTTGCGCTTGTTTATTATATAGAACTATAGATGATCAATGCGAAAGAAACAGTCATAAAAAGGGGCGACAACGAGATTTTTTATAGAAAGAGAGAGAGAGAGATTGTTGCCGTTTGAATTGATATATTTTTGGTATTGCGGATATTTAGAGTTTAGAGATAAATATATCGGTTGGAATGCGCTATAGATCGTGCTCTACTATTCCGCTTACTTATACCGCTGTCGTCAGAGGCGACACTGAAGTAAGTTTTTTTTTTTATTACCGAGATATGTGAGCCATTGTGGGGCTTTAATATCGTTTCTAATAGGGCAAGAGGTGCGTTAAGCTTTGGGAATGTATACAATGCTATATTTAAGGAATGAATTTTTATGAAGGCTTCATCATGGGTTTTTGAACGGAATGATACGATAGTTTTAAGGTACAATGTATACTACATGCGATGCAACTAACGAGTGATCTACTCGAGCTCGAGAGCACCGCACTATAAAATGTAAACAGAGGCCCAGAGGGTAATAACAATAATAATGATAGGCGAACGGATACTCAACACTCGACGAAAAGTCGTTTAGCATTCGCAAAACTAAGAGCAAATAACATTTTTGTGAAGATTCGTGATATCGTTTAGATTAAAATTATCCGTTTTTTTTTAAATTGGATAAAAGCGAATAAAAAAAACATTTTACAATAATTTTATGAGACGTGAATGTTTTTTTTTTTTTTTTTTTTTTTTACTGAATTGACCAAATGATTATTTTCATAACCCTTAATCTTATTTTTGTAAAATTTACTTTTTCTCGTATTCGTCGGTAAATTTCAATTGACAATGGATAACAACAACAACAGACTTCACACGATCGATTGAGCAAATTTTGATGATAACCAAAGGTTTGTGATAAAAAGTTAGATGAAAATTAGCAAACTTTTCCAAACCAGTGGAAGAGCAAAAAGCTACTACAAATTAATAAAAAATAAACAAATTCTATTTAGAGATATAAGGTTTTCTTCACACAATTGATGAAATCGTAATTTTCTCATCTCCTTAAACGTCAATCATGCCAAGCGATCCAAGGTGTCTGACTGGCTCTAATACGTATACATTGAATTAAATAGTTTTTTGAATAGAGGTAAACATGAAGTTTATAAGATGAAAATAAAAGGTTATAATGTTATAAACTGCACAAATTTTTCACCCATGTATGTACATAGTCGAGGGTTAAGTAAAAAAGAATGCAAAGTAGAACTTTGCGACATTGGTTGCTCGTTATTTTGCATTTTTTCACAAAGCCACCTTTATGAGGAAATACGTTCATTGATATTGAATTTCAAATAGAGGAAGCTCTGTGAGAAGTGGAAAATAATGAGGAAGCAATGTTATATTATATACTTTGCACTCTTAACTGCGATTAACAAAATGTTGTAGCGGTCGAGGAATGAAAAATTTCAAAGTGTTCCAAAATCTTGTTAGTTTAATATATTTTTATGAAAATTGTAGCCAATAACCAGAACTTATTGCGTAAACGGTATAACAAATTTTGAATCAATTGATCAAGTGATTCTCAACTAAGAGTTTTTAGAGAATTTTTAGTGTCTATAACGGTTTTTTCCAAGTTTTATATCAAACATCCCTTAATTTTAATACGTATACGAACAAAGTTTTCCTTCAATTTCTTGAATTATAGCAGTGACAAATTAAAAATTTCTAAACTCCAAGTTTCCTTAAAATTAAATTAAATATTACTTTATCTATAAAAAAAAAAATCATACAAGTTCAAAATTCCGTAAAATCTGAGCGGCTCTAGGAATTGGTACAAAAAATCCTGCTGCTTGTCTGTAGAATTTCAGCGCTGTATTTCAAGCTGTTCTCGAGCTATGAACGTTCAAATTTTCTGGATATTTTGAAGCAATTGGCATTGAAAAGTTTTTTAAATATGTCACCATCATAGAGCTTTCCTAAAGAGGTATAAAAAATGGATGTTTCAAGTATCCGTTCGCCTATGAATTGGAATAGCAAGTGGTAAATGATAATTAATAACAAGTCGAGTCGTCCGTACAAATTATCATTTTTTCTTTTATTTCACGGTATAATTACTTCGTCGGTGTGACAATACAAAAATGTGTACGAATATTAAAAAAGTACAATAGCCCGTTATATAAAATATCATTCTTACAAAAGTATATCAACCGCTGTGTACCTCTACCGATATCTGTAACGCATATGCAGTAACTGCCGATTTCAGCCGCTGGGTGTTAATAACTTGAAAACGCAAAAAAAAAAAAAAAAACGAAAAACAATATTCGCCTGCGAGGAGCTTGTTTTTTGTTTTCTCTCGTTTCAGATCGTAGACTCTTTTGTTTTTATTTTCGATTTGTTAACAAATATCGATAAACGAAAGGAGAAGAAGATAATGTTGCATCCTCCGGCAGGTTTCGCGCTACGAGGTGAGGGGACGGGGGTATGAAAATACGAGGTCCAAAAAATTGCACCAATTTGTAGGTATATATTACTGGCCGAAAGGCAACGCCTCGTCGCCAGCCTTAAGGGATATTTATCGCATTGATAAGGATTTATTTAATTTAAATAAATATATTTTAATCAAAATTTTTCATTAAATAAAAATGTTTTAATTAAATTAATTTGATTAAGATAAAGAAATTTAAATCAAAGAAATCCTTTTTCCGGTCGCGTACAGAGATAGATAGTTGAAGCAAATAGCAAACCTTGTTTCTTTTTTTTTCGCATCGAATTGCTTAGTCTTTTTGTCAAATTCGAATCTCGACGATCGTTAAAGTACGATTTTAAAAAGGAGAAAATGGAATAATAAACGCGCGGTTATCTCGTTGGTTGATGATGCGTGTCGTCGCTGGTAACGTGTCGATAATAACCGTGAAGAAAACGTTTACAATAAAGACTGGAAGAAATTAAGAGACGGGTCGCTGATTCGAACGTCGAAAAAGTTTTTTCGAACTTCTTTTTGTTTTTTTGTTGTTTTTCTTTTTCTCTTTTTTTTCACAGTCTTAAACGGCTATTTTCTCAGCGTCGATAGCTGAAACGTAAGCAGTATCCAACGTGTGATTTACGAGTTTCAATTGAATATATTTTAATAAATTTATAAATGCGGACATCAAGTTACCTTCTTTGGTTGGCAACGGATTCTTCTCCAAGGTTTGCGCGTGCTTCAGCTTTGCCGGATCGAAGTTCTCGATGCCGGAGATAAACTTCTGTTGGCCCTTCTCCTTCTCGATAGCTGTCAACATCGAGACGGGAGACCATTAGTCGTGTGAATGACGATATATTCAATTAAATGTTTGCCAAGATTCACTGTCGATTGGCAAATTTTAATCAACTTCAAATTCATAATAAAATTATAAGATAACTCTTATACGGGTTTTCAAAATATTTTTTGTTTATAATACTTATTAATTGATGTACATTCATTTTTTTTAAATATCTGTACAAAATACTTATTAAAGCAATAAAAAAACTGTTCAAAGTTTCCTATTTTTATGATGTTGTACATGTTGGCTATTTTTGATTCCTCCTGGAGGAAGCTTTGTTTCTATGAAACATTTTTTCTCGAGGGTTCAATTTTAATGTATTCAGAATTTTCTGAAATATGAAAAAATCACATTCAAAAAAAAAAAACCTGTGAAATTAAGATATGAAGCAAGCTTGCACGTTGCTTTCTCATTTATTTTAAACTTTTACGAAGCCTATGACGAACTGTGTTGCTCTGTTTTGACTTCCTCATAGAGGAAGCTTTGTGAAACATAAACAATAAGATGGAAGCAATGTTCAAGATTCTATATTGCAAAATTGTTGAAATACCATTTAAATACAATAGCTTGGTACGTGTTGCTGTCGTCAATCAATAATAATAAGGAATATGGTAACTGCGGCATCGAGAAATCAAGTTTAGAAAAAATGTCCGGATATGCGTGTGATGAGGGTGACAAATATCAATCTATTATATCCCGAGAGCCGTTCGAGCTATTAAGCTGAATTTTGGGACATACGTCAAGAAATGGTTGACCTTCGTTAATTATGATTTTAGTTGAAATTGTAACAGGTATTCAGATTTTATGAATTTTTTTCGTATTTGTGAAAATAACGTAAACCCTCTAACTTGTGGAATTGCCAAAATATCCAGCTGAAACTATTTATACAATTAATGTAGCGATAAAGAATGTTCGCTATTAAATTTGGTGAACATTGATTGAAGGGTTAAAATTTTATGAAATTTTAAATATCATTTAAAATTGCGTAAACGAGCCAACTTGTATAGCGCTGCAAATTCTTCCACATTATTTATCACCTTTTATAAAACTTACTTTATTTGAGAAGCCCAAATTGATAAACGTACTTCCTCATAAAGGTAATTTGTAAATGATTTCAAGTAATGAGCAAGCGATTTGTAACGTTCTAATTAGCATTAAAAATTTTTTATTTTCACGAAAGCAAAATTATCTTTTGAGAGAAAGAAAACATTTTAATACACCAAGACATCGGCCATTCCCTCAATCAAATTTATCTTTAACGGTCGATTATCGTGTACTTGTGTCGAAGTTTGCAACCGGGTAGCTCGAAATTTACTAGAGCTAAAGGGTTTACTGACATTTTTACTGCAATTTTAATTCACGAGATTTTTACGGAATAACATTTTGTTAAATACTGTACCAATCATTATTCAATGCTAATTCATTTGTGCGTAGAATTTCGTCCGATGTCTTTACATTTGCAGGAGATAAAGCGACGAGCATATAATTTTCAAAAAAAATAATAAATGCAATAAAATTTGAAGCGTGGCCGAATCGCGCTAATTTCAATTTTAAACCATCTTTAATAACATTTTGTATGTGAATCAAACTTAAGCCTGATATCTAAAAAAAAATTGAGAGGGTAAAATTCTAAATATCTATAACTTGAGAACGTCTCGACTATGAAGCTGAATTTTATGACGCAGGTAGAGGAGTCAACTTTTCGGTGAAATGCTTGAAGTATTCATGCGATTTTGAATTTTGTGAAAAATATCTGTCAACACGCCAGATCAATTTTTGTGTAAATCGGATTAAATTTGCTTCAAACAGTTTTAAGCAAATGGACTAATATCGACCGATAATCGACATATTAAGTTCATCGATAATCAATTGAACCGTTTAAATTATATAAGATTTTCAATTTTTTGCATTTCATGAAAAATTAATATAAAAACTCTGGTTCTACAAAGTCTTGTGCTACAGAGCTAAAAGTTTGTACAAACATTCAAAAGAGGCTTAAAAAACTACTAGGAACGAATATAGCGACAAATAGTGTAGACATACTAAGTTCAAGAGATTTTTAATTTATTGATTTTCATGAGATTTTCAATATATCGAATTTGACAAAAAGTTACTACAAAGATTCCGAATGTACAAAATAACAAATTTTTACCAGATAAGATGGTGTATTTTTAAGCAAACTGCAGTAGTTAAACAAAGCTCTAAAGTAGAATCTTTCATCTTTGTTTTATTATTTTCTATTTTTCCAAAAACTTTCTTTACGAGGAAGCGAAAATTAATCGTCACATACTCATCTCATCGAGGTGGTTGTGGAAAAGATAGAAAATAATGAGAAAGCAATGTGTAAGGTTTCACTTTGCAGAGTTTTTAAAATTGACCTTCGCGAACTTGATCTACCTGTGGAAACTACTGAAAACCTACGGTCAGTTGGTGCACAATCGTCAACTTTAATCCAACTGAGCATAGGATTACGTTTGGTCGGTTTTAAAAATCCAACATAGGACCAACTCGCAAACATCACGCAGAGAATCGACGTACGATCAGATTTTAAAAAAGGACTTGCAATTGTAGCTGATTGATTTTCTAGATGACAATGTGCACAAAACGACCGTCAATTTTCAGTTGATTTCAACTAAACTGATCTAAATCTACCTCAGTACCGAGCATAATGGAAAAACTGATAAAGAATCAATCCAACATCTAACAGTCGATTGGTTCACCAGGCAACTTACAATTTTTATAATTCACATTTTGTTCAATAATTATTGAAAAATTAAATTTTTTATATTGCTGTTACATACCATCCTTGTCTGGAAGGGGGTTCTTCTCATTAGTTTCCGTATGTTTCAGCTTGGCCGGATCAAAAGTTTCGATACCAGCGATAAGCGTCTTTTGATTCTTCTCCGCTGCGACATCTACGGAGTAGAAGAAGCAGTGTTCAGTAACACGTTTCTATATAGAAAATGTTGCAGCCCGATTTTCCTTTTAAGCAGAGGACAATGAATGACGATGGTGTCTTATACATTCTACGGAATATACTACAATGCCCATGAGTCGATTATAGAGTCTAAATTAATTTAATCGATTACGCGTAGACTAAAAAATTATTAGCTTCATATTTAAAAAAATTACGTATTCTAATTAATTGGCAATTAATCCTACAAGCATATTTACCACCGTCAGTATACCTCTACTGAACAACATTTACCAAATTGTTAATTCGATACTTTTAATTAAACAATAATTAAAATGATTAATTAGATTCTTATGATGGGTTTAGATAATTTTTTTGAAAAGTATAATTAACCCCTTAACATACAATGACGTCTCTGAGACGTCATTCATTGCATGACGTTCCGTTTTATTTGTATGTCAAGGGGTTAATAGAATGTTCTTACAAACAAGTGGATAATAAATGACAAAGCCTGATTTTGTTTGCGACTAAACATGATTTTTCTTCTACGTATCTCCGCATGAATTTTAAATGATTAGTTGGAACTGACAAGATTTGCTAATTCTTGGTTTTAGGAATTCTGATAATCGAGTGGAATCGTAGGGTTAATTGTTAACATTGTTTTTTTTAAATATAATTTCATTTACTGCATTATTAATTTTAATCTTGCTTACAATAAATTAAAAACTTATATTTGCAGCAGAGAAATAAAAATGTTTTCAAGAGAAAGTTTTTAATTAATTTACTTTAGTATCCGTATTACCTGACCTTCGTAACCAATAATTTCAATTTTCAATTAAAGTCTAATGATGGATTTAGTAATTAAAATATAAAGTCATTAATAGATTGCCCCAACAAGCAGATGTACAATGAGCATGACAAATCTGGATTTTTATGTTCGACTAAACAATATTTAGAAAATTATGTTCCTTCTACATATACATCGTTGGTAGAGTTTCCAATGATTATTTGGAGGAGTGAAGATTACTAATATTTTGTTTTAGGAATAATTATTATCAAGTGGAATGATAGGATGGATTTTTTAAAAAAATCTATCGAATGTAGCGTCGACACTTCGGTTAATGGTCACTGTTTATAGGATGGATTTGTTTGATCATTCTTTACTTTTATTTAATAGCTTGTTTACGCTACGAGCAGACAAACTTAAAGAAAAACCTTATCGTGTACCTACTCTAAAATTTAAACAAAATAGCTTGTTGTATTTTTTTTATACACCTGTACAATGATATTAAAGAACGATTTACAGCAAGATAACAGTTAGTTTTCTACAATTAATTTCCAAGAAGAATTGTAATAAAAATGAGACAAAATATAAATTTTTATTATCAAATGGAATATTATGATGGATTTGTTTGACTTTTTAAAACTTTATTTAATCGTCTATTTGCGCTAGAAGCAGACAGACTATAAAATAAATCTCATCATCTACCTAATTTATTAAAAAAACAGATTGCAGGTTTTTATTATTATTATTTTTCTTAACATCTGTACAAGGACAGTAAAGAACGATTTAAGGAGGCATCTGCAGTTCAAGACATTATGAAGCAGATTGAAAAAAACAGAATAAGTTTAACCGTCTAGAAACGTAAATATTGTAAATAAAAATAAGCCTTTTTTAACATGGTTTTTTATGACGGACGTGGGTAACGAACGCTGCTTTTGCTCATTCTATGCTTTAAACTAGATCAACGAAAAAAGAGTGATTTGAAGTGATGGCTTAATCTCTAGTGTATCGTTAAAAAACAAAAAATGCGTACATTACCGCAAAAAATACTTCAAAACGCTAAGTTAAAATGAACCAGAAAGAGTGTTTTTCAGCCCTTTTAATACAGACGCAGGCAACGTGACAACACGGCACACTGAGAGGGGAATCACGAGACGGAAGAACAAACATAACCTTTCCATGAATGAATTTGTCCAGAGCCGAAATACCAAAAATGTTTGAAAGAATTTTCGAGTTATTTTAAGCTCATAATACTTTGTGTTTATTGGAAATGATAACCCCATAGGCTTTTTAGTTTTATTACTTTAAACTATTATCTGAAATGTTTCATAGAACATTTTGATGAAGAATGCCCAGCTTAAATATCAACATAGAGTATAAAAGATGCGCAGAAAACCTGTAGTATGCAGCAATGTAATAGTGTAAGGGGAACACTATCAGATACATATAAATATAACAGAAAATATAAATATTACGCAGAACTGGCTATAAACGTGGAAAGTTCCTGCCCGATATGAGATAAAAGTTTATTTTGATTTGAGATTCTAGGAGTTTACGAGTTTCGCGTCGTCTTGTAGCCGTTCAAACGTTTTCTAGCCATTGCGCTTTCTTTTTCGTGATAAATCTGCTTTCATACCGAGGTTGTGGTACAAACTCTGGTATCGGCGACGACATTGTTACTGAGTTGTTTACATTCATTTGAGTGAGGCCGGAAACACGTGAGCTCAGTGATGCCAACCTCAATATACGTGCAACGTTAGCACGCGTTCTGCTCGGCATTCACTGATGAGTTAGGTATTGACTTAAGGGGAGGTGAAACCTACTCAGTGGGTAACTAAAACTGTAAACAATAGCATTTCACTATACTGGTGTGTGAGAGAGACAGCTATATAATATACTAGCAGCGCCTCTCGCGGAATTCAAGTGAGGCGAAACTATACTAGTTCTATCTCATAGAGGACGCTGATTTCGCGAAAAAAATGTTTCTCGAGGTTTTGATGTCAGAGTATTTAAACGTGAGTCCCAAAATGTCGAGAAATCATATTTACAAAAAATGTCCGTGCGCACGCGATGCCAAAGTGTGCTCGCATCGTGTGTGTGTCTGTGCGTATGATGAGCTTTCAAAATTACAATGAATATATCTCGACAACGGGTTACTCGATTATCCTGAAATTTTGCACACTAGTCGGGTCGCAACTCGTGTCAGTTTCCTGCTATTTTCGGCCAAATCGCTAACGGATAGATTTTTAGCTATCGAGTTAAAACTTTCTACAAGAATAGGCCAGGGGACAAGGCTGTTCGGTATCGAGTTTGCCAGGAATAAATTAAGGTGTTCAGATTTTATTGAACCATGCACTTTTGTAATTTTTCGAAAATAATCTATTTGTTCACTAACTTTCGTAAATTTTCATCCATCAATCTGAAATTTTGCATACGAATTGGTTAAGGGATAAGGATACTTGGCCTTGAATTTGGTAAGAATCGATTAAGGGGGATAAACTTTATGAAATTTGCAATTTTACTAAATTTTCTATTGTATTGAAAATATTAATACCACCTATGAGGAAGCCATCAGAATTGAAATAACCATTACCCATAGAGGAGAATCTGGAGGTGGCCGAGAATCACGAGAAAGCAATGTACAAATTTCAAATTTGCATTCTTATTGTTCTTATCTATTGGAAATTGACAACAATAGTGCGTCAGTTGACTAACATTAACCGCAGATGCCTCCTTAAAGCAGCACGATAGTTTTCTACAATTAATTTTGATTATCGAGTGGAATCTTGGAATGGATTTTTTTTTCTTTCATCTACTTAACTCTCCATACACACACATAGGTCTGTGGTGTCCGGACGGTTTTAAAAATCGATAGGTTCTCCTTTTCATTTCCATTAAATAACAGAAACAAAAAATAATTTTTATCCATTATCAAATGCATGCTCTCTTTCTATAAATCTGAAAGTACTCTCCTGAATTTTTTCAGATTTTTTAAACGAGGCTAAGTATAGTAAAAAATGGTAGGAAAACCACAGGCCCATGTGTGTGTGTCTAGGGAGGTGCGCATGTAGGTGCAAATGTAGTGTTTGTACGGAGGGTTAAGTCTGCGTCATCATGTGGTGATCCACATCCATTGGCAACCGTTTTGAGAATGGATTTGTTCAACTATTTTTTATTTTTATTTAATTGCCTGTTTAAGCCAGAAGAAAACAGATTATAAGATAAACCTAAACGTCTACCTTATTTCTTAAAAAAAAAATTGCACGTTATATTTTTTTTCTGTACACCTGTACAATGACACCAAAGGACGATTTACAGCAGCATGATGATTAGTTTTCTACATTAAATTTCCAATAGGAATTGTAACATAAATGAGACAAAATTTTTGTTAGTAGCGACCTTTACACCAGATGATAAATCCTCATTTTTTTCTATACCTGTTGCATTGGGCAATACAATTTTTTCTTTTGTATCGGCGTGCTTCAATTGACCTGCCTTAAAACTCTCGACGTCGTGGATCAAGTCCGAGTGTTGTCGCTCCTGTCGGACGTCTACATTACCAGTTTTTAAATTCGTTACAAATATCTTTTTCATTTAGAGGATTCTCGTTCGTAATATTTATTTCAACAAGCTCCAGACTGGACAAAAAGTTAGGAATCTTTATTTACATTTAGAATTAATTATTTCATTTTTTCTAAAAATTTTTCTCTTAGTATCAACTTTTTCGTGGTCGTAATTTTTTTCTTCATAGCCCACTGCTTAATTTTTTACATACAGAATACAAAAAATTAATAATTTTTACCTTGAAAGGTTAGAAAAAAAAATCTAAGTTAACTGTTTAAGTTGAATGAAGAATATAATTTTGTGTATTTTTTCAAATCAAATTGATCGTTTTTGCCCTTAAGGTGACTTGACAGCCCTTTCTCTACTTCTCAAGGGGGCTCAGTCGGTATAAAAAACTGTAATGCTGTTTTTTCAAGGGCGCCGAACATTTCAGGAAAAGGGAAATATAATCCCACTACGGAACTGATAAATGCAGTTTGATCCTAGTTGCTATCATCCTGAAACGTTATACACTCTTGAAAAAAACAACATTACAGTTTTTGATACCGTAACAAAAACTATAATGCAAGATTGTCTCTGCCAAGATTGATTTTTTTAATAAAAGAGAAAAACGATAAACTGCGTCCTGAGAGTCCACAGTTGACCATCCTCATGTTTTATTCGAAAGATAAATCGTGGCGGAGAAATTCGCGACGTGCTACCCCTCAGTCAGTAACAAAAACTATAATGAAAATATCTCTCCGCCACAATTGATCTTTCGAATAAAAAAGGAGAATGGGAAACTGCGGCTTATAACTCTACAGTTCACCGTTCTCGTCTTTTATCGAAAAGGACATTTTTTCTCTTGCACGTATGACGAGCTGATTGTGAGAGAGACAGACGTTATCTAGCACATCGACTTAAGAGGAGGCTCGCGTCACGTGAAATTTAACGAATTTTTCTCGGACACACATTTTCTGATTAATGTCGGATTCGTGGGGGTCAGTCATTGTCAATACAACATTCACGCAATGATCGCTACAAATTTAGACATCACTCAAAAAATGTGGGATTAAGAAAAATGTGTTGTAAATTTTGAGACGAACTGTCGATATCGGAGCATCACCTTAAGACGATGCGTTACATGTCGTCTTACTTTCTCAGATTGCCATGCGTGTGAGAAAGATAGTAGAATTTTCTTATTGCGAATTTCGCTACCACGATTGATCTTTAGGATGAAAAATGGGAACAGTGAGCTGTAGAATTGTAAGACGCAGTGCGCCGTACTTTACATCTATTCGAATGATCAATCGTAGCAGAGAAATTTGCATTACAGTTTTTGTTACCGACCGAGTACTATCACATCACCTTAAAACGAGACGAATCCTTCTCTCTCGCCCCTTAGCGAATTTATTCTAGGGCTATAAGTCTTTTCAGATAAGAACAAAGCTTTAGTTGAAGTACAGCAGATCAGGCTATCAGCTAAAGCGTTCCGAGTCACCTAAAGATGATGTCTGCAACTCCTCGGTCGGTAAAAAAAACTGTAATGCAGATTTCACCGATACGATTTATCTTTCAGATAAAAAATTAAAACGGTGGATAGCGTCTAACAATTCCAAGGTTCATCGTTCTTGCATTTTATCCAAAAGATCAACCGTGTCGGAGTAATTCGTGATAAGGAAAATTCTGCTGCCTCACTTTTGCACTGATGGTGGCTCGATCGGTATAGCACATCGTCTTAATACAAATACTTTGATTGATGGGCTACGTTACTAACGGTAAAATTTGTATTAATTTGAATAATCCAGGTAATTGATTCTAAAAGTAATTAAAGACTTGTAAATGTTATTACACAAAATTGGACATTTATCTAAGATTCGTGAAATCAAGAGGTTTAGTTACCTTCAGCAGAGGGCAAGACGTTCTTGATAGCCGTTGCAGCCTTCTTCATGCACTCGTGATTAAAACCCTCGAGCTCGCTCTTCAGATCCAAGGATACCTTGGGCAGATCCTTTAACGACGGGCTCTCGGGGTTCGACATCTTGTCAGTTAAATTACGAATCTACAACAAAAATACAACATTTTAATATAAATATCATATTTTTATTTTCAGATGCTAACAATAACATTATCTTTTACTCGCAGAAATAAAATTAGGAATAAAGAGACCAGCGGTGACAACGATGTGTGAAAAACATGTAACCAGACAAGGAATTTATGCGACTAAACGTCATCAGTGGCGAGCGAAGTTATACAGCAGAGAGAAATGCGTCACCTACTGAGTTTTCGAGACGAACGATTCCTCGAGCCGATGCCTCGAGAACCGAACAATGGACAAAACGAGAAAACAACGGCCTATCAATCGATTGTGCGACGACATTACGTCCTCATAAATGTACAAACGCAAGCTAAATACGAAGCTGCGTTCGCGTTCCACGCTCAGCAATCGTAATATCTGTAGCATGTATCGTACACTCTAGTACGGCAAGAGCGTTCAAGTGTTAAGAAGCATATTTGTGGTCGAAGTTCCAAGCGGAAGTCAACACCGCAAAATTCCGGAGAAATAACGGCTCAGACACCCGCGCGTCTCCCTCGCAGTCGGGAGAATTGCCCGTCTAGCATTTCCGTTCTTTCAAATATTCAGAGAGCGCTAATATGACCAAACGAAAACAAGAAAATAAAGTAAAGGGAGCAGCACGTGTATACGTATGAGTGAAAGAGAATTTGTATCACTGCAGCGATTCTAATTGACCTTATTAATAATTAATAATTTTTAATCAATAAGGAGATTGTCCGGTGAACATGCATCAGCTTCTGCTTGGCGTAAATATGTGATCAGGTGCTGATGGATTAATTTCTATAATTTCTTTTAGGCTGATGTCATTTTATTGGATATGTGCAGAGGCTTAAGAATATTTGCTTGATGTATATAACAATTACTATTCGTTCAATTTTTACGAGTGTGGGATCGTTTTATTTGTAGAAACATGTTCTTCAAAATTGCCTGTCTACGATTTCTCTCTTGCACTTTTAGAGTGCTAAAAGAACTAATAAGAAAAACGGAGCAGCACGTAATCGAGCCTAATGTCGATTTTGATTCCCTACACCAGTCTACACTCGGTGTACACTCGGGTATCTATCAAACAAGAGTAATAGAAGCAGAGAGATAAAAGAGAGAGGAGTCTTGTTCTCGTACGATAGATATATGCCGAGTGTAACCCGGTAATTAAGCTAATTGACAATTAGAATATTTAAAACATTAAGACGAGGCGAAACCTCCATACTTACACAGAAGTGCTGTTTCTCTTTTTTTTCCGCTGTGAGCGCCATACTAGCTTATCTCTTTCGCACTCATAGGTCGAGTATGGAGGCTTTGCCTCCTCTTAAGAGTAATGTTAGTTAATCTAAAAAAAAGGCTCAGAGCAGCTGACAGAATATGTTTTAGAATTAGAAAAAATATTAAAAATTGATGAATTAGACCTTCAAGTATCGGAGAATTTGTGCTGGCCACGAATCACATTGACTTTTTTTGGTTATAATATTAATACGGAAAGGGGGTTGGAAAATGGCCTCCGCTGGCCGATAGACGGATGTTTGAGATCTGCAAAGGTGAGTAGAGTTGATTTTCTTATGGAAATGATGGGTAATCGCAAGGGTTAAAGAACAGGATAAGGCATCCGGGAAAACGTTGACACGCGACTGGGAACAGTATTAATTGGACAATGAGATGTGTATTGGTGTCGGTCTTACGGAGAGGTTAGAGGTTAAGATCGAGGAAAGAAAATATGGCGGCGGTCAAAGATGAAGGCTGGAAGGGTTCAGCAGTGGAAATGGAAAGCGAAACCAGTAGAGGGCGACCAGGGAAAAGTTTGAATCGGTAAAGAAGAAGAAGGGTACACGAGCCGCAGGAAAATGGAAGGTCTAGGCCTATAGGGACGGCGAATTGATCATGGTTGTACGGAAAGTGCTGAGTGGGAATCCAGTATTGAACACGAACAAAACAAAACTTGGGGAATTGAGAACCGTTATAATTCAGATTCGAGTGCTCAAAACTCAAAAAATTGAAATAAAAAACTTGGATTATTGTGGAAACCTTATCAATTATAGGTTGGAAATATCATTATACATTAAGGTCCTACTAAATTTTTTTTTTCGAATTTTCTAACACATTTAGAAGTTTGGAATTTCCAAAAATGTCCAAACAAGTTTTTATTAGAGAGGTTCAGGGATTAACGAATGTCTACTCAGACAATTCAAGCTAGACTTGTATTTTTTTACCTCTAGCAGAAAGTATGTTAATCTATTTTGACTTTTTCATGGAGGAAGCTTTGCGAAAGAGAGAAAATAATGAGTAAGCAATGTGTAAAACTCTACATCGTAGAGTTGTTTAAATGGTCTTTACGCTGGCTCTTGCCTGCTCGAAATTTTTTAAAATCAGCGAACAAATAATTTTTTAAATTTTTAATTGCCAATTACATAACATTTGATATTCATTGTCAATCCCAGACAAACTCGATACCACACAACTTTGATTGTAAGTACACTTGTATACGAACTTTCAGTCTAATAACTTAAAATTTACACGAGTAGTGCATTTTTTTAATTGCTTTGCATTTTAGAAAAAAAAATGTCAACTAATAAAATGTCAGTTACTTGGTTGATTTTATTTAATTTCACCATGTTGATCGGGTAATAATTCATATGCTTCTGGAGTTATAAGAGTTTCGTTTTTTTAAAATGAATCGAAATGAAAAAAAGATTTTTGTGAAGCGCTTTGTCAATTTTTTTCAAATTAAAAAGCAATCGCCCTTGATCTAAACTTCAGTTTTACGTACAGTTTTAGTCTTATCACTTGAAAACCATTCGATTTTATCGCGTTCAATGACATTTTTTAAATAAATAAGTGTGTTTTATTTGGATGCAAAATTTCAGAACGATTCGTAAAGTATTCATAAGTCCTTTACATTCTGGACTGAACTTAACACTGGATGTTTCAGATCATTTTTAAGGGAATTGGGTTGCGAAATTTTGAAAAAGTTTATTCTTGTTGTTTGGCATTCTCCTGTTGTTGTTGTCGGCTACACCGGGTACAGCGCGGTGTTCCGAACCGAAAACAACACAACTCAAGGCTAATTTAAAAAATTCGAATATTGACGAAATTAGAGACAATTAGTGAAATAGGTTCGGTTGGCAGACGTTCGGTCGAGCGGTCGATTGCAATTCAGTTTACCGATGCTACCTCGAACTTTAATATAAATTTCCCAAGAACTATAAGTTTCCCTAAGTATTGAACATCTCAAGAATCGCTCTAACGATTTTATTTAATATTTTTCTAATGGCAAGAAATTGAACACTTGAAAACTGATTAATCGGACTTTGTGTTAAAGATTTGATTCGAAAGATCGCGCGATAAGCAAATAACAGGGAAAAAGTAATGTTTTTGTTCCTTTTTTGTTGTTAAAATTACAATTTTTTTTTTCAAATCAACTAATTATTAAATAGCCTTTTCGAGTTTCTAAGTCCGCCGGATTTTCTGATTTCAGACTTGTAACTCTTCTGGTATCTTATTCAGCGTGAAAAAAAATTCTTAACTTTACTACTTCCACGAATGCGCCATTTTTCAACTTTTTTTATCATTATAAAGTTATAAATAAAATATCATACGAAACCAAAATATCCTGTCTTTTTTTCAAAATTCATTGGGTGAGGAACACGTTTTACAAGCCACCGTCTCTCTTAAGGGAAGATTAAACCTACACTGTTATTTACACTTTTTTTTTGACACGATAAATAAAGCTAATTCTTTTAGTAAGCGAATTAGATTTTGTCAAGATCTCGTAAAGTCTATGACCCTCAAGCAATAATTATCATCGCACCCCTGTTGAAAATGTCCGATAAAAACCGATAGAAATAATAGAACATAGACAAAAAATGCAAGGTAGGATCCTACCTGGATCTATGTAGTTTTTATCTATTTTTATCGGTTTCTATCAAATATTTTTAACGCGGGGACTGTATCGCAGGTGTTTTATTCCCATTTATCCTCCCATAAGCTCATTGTTAACCGCGAATAGCTCGCAAGAGCCTTGAGAGTGCGTTAGACTGTTTAGCAGAAGATAAAAGAAGTCAAGATCGAAAGAATAAAAACGAGTGCGCTATTGAAATTCTCGACAGTGTACGGGGTTTCCGAACGTCGATCGAATACAAAAGGTTCAGAGGCTCTCCCGACATATACATTGATATTCGTAATGCGTTATCTCGACTCCCTGGGCGCGTACCAAGTGTTTTATCTTCCAAACGTTGCTGCGTTTCTGTTGGCATTAAAACTGACAGATCCAACAAAGCAAATCACAAAGCGGAAACGCAGCGTCGCTCGTTACTTCCTGCCGGTGTGCGAAAGAGCCACGAGGGATTCTTTCGATGGTGTTTCTCGCTGTTGTTTGTTGCTCCGTCGTCATCGACACCGATATACAACTGCTTTTTCTCCTTCGATCGTCTCTGCTGTTCCTATATTCGTTACTCAACCCTCGGGTCCTCGTCATAATCACGCCGCCACGTCTACGACGAATTATTTGCTCAACGCTAAATTATAATAAATTGCGACTGTCTCTGACGCGTATTGAGCTTTATACGTGGCCTTGACGCTCCGAGGGAAGATTGCAAAGAATCGAGGAAAAAAGCACGCGTGGCCAACGCTCGACTAATCGGCATACCACGGGAATGAAGTCATTCGGAGATTCAGATTGTACGAATTATGCTCGATGCTAACACTGAAACGTGTGCGATATATGACGCCAAATGAACTCGAAGGCTACTACGGTATTTATCGAACGAAGAGAATCGTTTTAGCGTAAGAAACACGTACGGTTGATATCAACTAATTGTAAATATCGAGGTATTTCGGATTGCGAAGACCAGCGGAATTTTTTATTTTAAGAGGCCTTGATGTTTTAGAAAATGTGCGATACTCATTCCAATTTTCACGAATTATTTTAGATCTTTTAATCCAGTACTTTAGTCAAAAATAAATATCTCTTCCAAGTATTTTTCATTCGGAAACTACATGTTGAAGAAAATAAAATGTAGAGAAAGAAAATGTAAGTTTTTTCCTAAACTTTCTGGTGAATTTTTTAATGCGAATACAGAATAAGATACTTTGAAACGAAAAAAAGGAAAAAAAAAATTTCCACATTTATAACTCTGTCATTAGTTTTTCTAAAAAAAAAAAAAAAAAAAAAAAAAACAAAAAACACCACGATTTAATTCCGAAAATAATATCTACCGCATTACGACAGTACCAGTTTATAACTCTACCACGAAAGAATTCTCAGGTTTATTACCATCAAACTTTTTTTACCATTAAGAGCGCCGTAGAGTTGTCTCGTAAGTCGTAATCCGATAACATTCCATTATGGTAAGATTGTAATATTTCAGGACTTGCATCGCGATAAACTTATTTTCTGGTAGAAAAATTAATAGTAGAGTGATAGAGAGATATTTGCCATTTTTTTCTCCAATAAGTATCTTTGTATTTTTGTATCAAGTATTTGTCATTGTGCATATTTTTTTTTGTAGCTTGTACGCGTAATAATAATCTACGGAGATTGGGGCGAGATAAATAAATTATCTAGAGACTTATCAAATTATAACTCTTTCTACACTTTAAAGACTCGTCATTTCGAATTCTTTCTATTAGTTTGATTTTGGTGCATTAAATATATGTTTCATATATTTTATAAAAGAAATAAATGTGAAATATATGTCATATACGGAAACGATATATTTTATGTGCTCGGATCTTCTATATTTCATATTTTTTGCATAGATTTCATCTATATAAATTCCCGTTCGGGTTGTGCTCAAGGTAGCTACCGTGAGTCGTATGATACCAAGAGGTGAATTGCACGATAACTGTATAGAATTTAATAACGGGGAGAATTAATTTATTTTGAAGAAACCAAAATATGTGATAAAGAAATAGATTTTTGTTAACAATAAATTAATTTGCCATTGCACATATTTTTTTGTAACTTCGTCACACAATAAGAAATAATTCTGTAAAGATTGTGTCAAGATAAATAAATGATATAAAACTTTACAAAATTCTTAACAAAACCTAAAAATATTAAAACCCTTTCTACACTTTATTTAAGCCTCATCGTTTTATATTCGTTTTCATAAGATTTTGAATCAGACATTAATCATTTTCGACTTCATTCTACAAGCGTACATGATGCATAGATTTGCTTTCAAAATCGACTTTTTAAAATAATTAATTAGTTTGCTACAGTGCCAATTTTTTTATTAGTAGCTTCTTCACAGAATACGAAATAATTCTGTAAAGATTTTGTAAAGATAAATAAATGATATAGAACCTTAAAAAATTCTTAACAAAACTTAAAAATATTAAAACCCTTTCTACATTTTATTTAAGATCTTGAATCAGACATTAATCATTTTCGACTTCATTTTACAAGCGGACATGATGCATAGTTGCTACTTGGAGTGCTGATTGAGCTTGAGGAGGCTGCCGAGAGTCGTGAGATACCAGGAGGCAAACGGTTCGGCACAGCGAGAAGAACGCAAGGCAAGGCTGAGGTCCTTATAAGGCGTGCGACGGTATGCCTCTATATAGAGAATACGAAAGAGGCCGAGTACGCAACTGTACTATATTATATACAGTGTAAAAAAAAAAGCGCAATATTCGAAGCTGCCATAGTTTCGTTCGTCTCCTTATATTAGAATCAACTGCGTTAATGAGATCCATTGGAATTATACAAATTACTTTTTTTTATTAAATA
The DNA here is from genome assembly GCA_963942595.1 of Cylloceria caligata. Lineage (NCBI taxonomy): Eukaryota > Metazoa > Arthropoda > Insecta > Hymenoptera > Ichneumonidae > Cylloceria > Cylloceria caligata. Next base: position 70,986,528 of record OZ012705.1, read on the forward strand.
ACATTTAAAAATTATTTATTTTATATTCAACATAATTTTGTTACAATTTTATGTCATTGGTCAATGAATTCTCCTCGCCACGCTCTTAAGACTGCAGAGTAATAGTCAGCATACTGTAATACTTGCTGGATTCGCTGTTATTGTATGTTGTACGGTGTAACGGTACGAAAATATAGAAAGGTCCTCATCTTGGTATATGGCCTTTTGAGCCAAACACTCTTTGATGATTCATCATTAAGATTTCTTAATCAAAAATCGATTGTTAAAAATGTGTCGAGCCACAGAATATTATTCTTCATTGATACAATAAATATTTTATTACAGAGTTTATTTCATCGAGTTTAACAAGATAAGAAAAATTTCGCAAATGAGAGAGAAAATTAATTTATTTTGCTGATAATTGATATTAACATTTTTTTATTAACTTAATTTCCTTGTAAAAAAAAAAGCCAAAAAAATGCTCATATTTCGTTAACTCGAGTGAATTTTAATTAAATTAATATTTAGAAATTTTTCTCTTCTACTTGATTTCTTATTCTCTAAAATGCCGGTGTTTAAGTAATTTCCATGTTGTTCAGTTCACAGGAGGGAAGAAAAAATAAATGACCAGCTCGAGTGTGTGCTGTCTGAATGGGCTGGTAGCGCTTGGGGCAGCCTCGTTTGCACACGCCGTGTGTGCGCTTGAGAAGAGGAAGTCGAGGGCTCGGTGAGTGAGACTCACGGAGTCGTTAAAGTCCGCTGAGTACCCCTCGCTGTATGAAAGAATAACGGCACTCGACCTTTGCGAGGTTGCTGCTCATCCCCGTGCGATTATACCTTGCCTTTGCTGCTGTGTTCTACCGGGGCTTTATGCAAGTGTGCTTGGTTAAGTCTCGTGACGAAGTTTGATGAGGAGATTTGGCGTTCGTGCTCTCGCGAAAACCTGATGCGAGGGGCGAAAGATCGCTTTGAAAACCGGGAAGACGACAACGACGCAATTCGCAGGTGCTCACAAGCGCTCTCACATCGACGCAGGTGTCTCGTGCACCAATGTGCAGACGCCACTGTGGTTGAATCCCAAATTCTCAAGGCGAGCAGTGTGGTTTCGTTCGTAGCTCACATACTGATGAGACTTTGTTCGATTTTTTCTATTGATCTGATCGGTTTCACGGCAAACTGCAACGCCAAACTCCAAAATGAACACAAGTTCTACCAAAGATGAGGTTTCGGCGACTCTGATTTGCCATGAAAACGGACAGATTTTACGTAGAAGAAAAAAATGTTGCTAAACCGCCTAAACCTGCGGTTACGGGTGACAGATTAAATATTAATTTGAACGAACCAAATAAATTTTGCTTTATCTTTTATACTTTTCAAATACGTGAGATTCTAGTGATGAGATTTCAAGGTTGAACATTTAAATAATTATTGAAAAATAATTTGATTAATACAGAAGCTTGAAATAATGTAAAATAATAAAAATATTATTTTTGGGAATGAAGCAGCAAGTAATTAATAAAAATATTTACCCCTGAGTGACAATAACGTGTCAATCTATCAACTCTTTGATTAATCAGAAAATATTCATTGTCTATCTTGAAACTCGGCGTGAATCAAGACGAAACGGAGTTTTAATAAGGTAACTGGGTCGTTTATACACCGACGTTGAGATCGCTCGACGATCGCCGGAGGGAGCACTCGCAAGGAGAGAACCAAAGGAATCGGAACTCGTGCGGTCGGCGATGAGAGAATGTTGCTAACAGAACCCAACGTGCACGATGAGCGCTCATCGAGACGTAATGCAGTAAAATATCCACAGCGGAGATGGAAATTGTAATTCTCTCTCTTTCTCTCCTTCTTTCATTGGCTGAAATCTCATGACCGTCTCGAAAATCTAATTCACAGAGCTAAACACTCCACGCCAGTCGGCGAGGAAAGAGGAAGATTCTATCGTTCGAGACTAACGAGCATAGTCTATACGGAGGACAAAATGAACGGGATGAGGTGCAGCCGGCCGTCAATTAACGCCGGGTAATCGCACTTAATGGAATAACTGAGACGCGAATGCTTTGTCCCAGTTGACTGACCTGTTGAACGACGTAGTTCGACCGGTGGCACAAAAATTTCGGAGAAATCGTTATTAATTATGCACTCGACAGCACGTTTCAAACTTATTAATTTTTATTAATATTAATAAGAAAGCTTATTCTCTTAATATATTGCGTGATTAAAGCCATAAAGATTTATCTTCTTTGCGGACATCAAATACGCCTTTTTGACGTCGAATACACGATATTTTTTAACACTTTGGATGTTAAACGTTCTGAGTTTTCATAAGAAAAATAGCGAAAATTTTTTTGAAAAAGCTCTAGCTCAGAGTAAATCGTGATTTACATCATTTTACATTCTAAGCAGTCACCGCCATCTACATTCTGGGGAGCCACGTATGTGTTTTTTTTAAGAATCCTTTTAATAAATTGACAACAGTTTGTTATCTAAAAAATATTCGTTCAATTATATGTTTATTCGATGAAGATTTAGAGAAAAAAAATCAAGAATATTACCTAAGAAACATTTTTGAACTAAAAAGATAATAAAAGAAAACTCAAAGAACCTTTGAATCACTCTATTTTCTCAACGTACAATTTTAGAATGTTTTTCATTGATTTACAAAAGTTTTTCAGCTCAAAAATGTTCAACTGAAATAATATTTTTAGTTGCTGAATGTTTAGAAAAAATTTGCAATCGGAATATGATCTAATGAACATTTTTAATCTAAATAAACCATAAAAGAACTCATGAAGAAGCTTTGAACCACTCTAAATTCTCTACGTACGTTTTCTTCGAATTTTTTTAACTTAATAATGTTTCTAAAGCTGGAGAGACGGACAACATTATTTTTAATCACATAACATTAAGGAGTCCCTTCAGGCTGGACGCATTAGCTGAAAATACTTCAAATTGGGACAAAATTATCATTAATTGTGCGTTTTAGAAATAGGAAATATCAAAATATTAAACGCGCGGACTCATCCAACTTTTACTTCGATTGATTGACAGTTTAATCTTCGTTGGATTTGGGTAGGATCGGACAAAAGGTTGATTCGTATAAAAAATCCATCTCAAATGAACCAAATTCCAACGATCATGTAGCAGAGGCAAGATTTCAATGAACGGTTGGTTTTACTAGAACTAACCGAGTTCCAATCATCATCTAACAAAGCCCAGAGTTGAATTGAAGGTTGGTTTTACTAGAACAAACCGAGATTCCACCATCACGTAGCAGAACGGTTGGAAATCGGTTATTTTTTTTGCACTAATCAACCAGTTGGAATTGGGTTAGTAAAAAGTTGGGCAAGTCCTCGAGGGCATTGATTAGTTAAAAAAAAACATTTACAGAAACCTCTGTGCTCGAAGTTGATTCAAAAATTGGGATTAAATGATCACGATGGATTTATTTTATAAAAAGTTTCTCTCAAACTTTTTTCTTTCAGCTAAACTCGTCAGATAAATCTCTACGCTGGAATCCTGTTGAAGAGGTCGTCAATATTCAAAAAGATATTGATTTCTATCCGAGATGTTCTACGTTTATATTTTTAACAAAATAGTTTTAACGACCTTTCCGTTAATTACTGGGGCACTATGATTGGTAAATTTGCAGAGAAAGATAAAAGAAATTGAGAAATATAGACAAAATGATAATCGTTGCTACGTTAGATTTATAGAAAAGAATAAATATATTACAAGGAAAAAATATAAATAAATTTGTAAACCTTCGTTATTCTAACATTCTGCTTTTTGATTTTATTCTTTTATACGAACGAATGAAGACGATAGCAATCTGCGAACATAGAAATTTCTCCATTAACGAATGGGTTTCATGCTTTTTTGCAGGCAGTAAACGTCACAGCTTGTGGTGGTCGATAAAACTCTTGAAATTGTTTCTTTGCAACTGAACATCTCGCCAGAACAATTTCTGCTCTGGAATCCTGTTGAAAAGTTCGACATTCCAAAATATCTTGATCTCTATCCGAGATGTTCAACGTTTCGATAAAAAAAAAGTTTGTTGGAAGCTTGCGGTCAGTAGCAGGAATACTAAAATTTGTGAGTGTGCAGGAAAATGTAAAAGAAAGAGAGGAACGTGAAGGAAAGTGAAAGAAGCAGCTTCAAATAGAAATTTTAATACTCGTACTGGATAGAGTCTTCTTACAAAGAAAATGAAACTTTGCAAAGCCAATTTGGTTCATCGATGTAACCTAAATACATTTCCTGAAAATATTGAATCAACATCAATTTTAATATACAAATGTATAAAATATTTCTAGTTTATAAATTTCATGTGACTTTAATATATTAAAATAATTCAAAAGTTCGTAACATTTTTAACAATACACATTTTTAATTTAAAGATATACTTACACGACGGAACAAATTAACATAAAAATGTTTTTAATTACCAAATCTATTATTTAAAGCTAAACTTCTCGTCGGGAAAATCTCTACGATGAAATACCGTTAAAGAGCATCAACATTCTAAAAGATCTTGAGCTCTATACCGAGATATCCATTTCTAATTAAAAAAAAAAAAAAAATTATTCTAGTAACCGCAAGGTTACTAGAATGGGACACTAAGATTGGTAAATATAAATATGGCAAAGAAATATAAAAGAAAGGGATAAACAGAGGCAAAAGGATAATCATTACTACGTATATGCAGTCTAAGCCAAGGAGGAAGGACTCTCAACCCACACGAAGTTGCGGTAACGCGGATTCTCGTCCCGTGCGACCGTGACGGGTAACGAACCCTGCCTGGATGTTCGCGAGAGTATAGTATCGAGCGGTGGTTGCCACGTACGTATAGCAAACTACAGTACGTACATCGGCTCGTACAAGCTCGTATATATACATATAGAGTACGTCGAAAGAACGCTGGCTCGAAGCGTTACCGTCGGCAGCGGCGTCGAGGGGAACGAGGTGGGCGTATAGTCGCCGGCAAAAGTTACGAACCGCAGTGCCGCCGAGCGTTTCTTGTTTTTTTTTTTCTCTTTAAATATCCACAAGAAAGAGCAACATTATAAAATATAATAATTGAATTTTCCGATAATTTAATATTCTTTTTGTCGTCTCCAAGAATAATTGAGCTGCCAATGATAAGAGATGAGAGCTATGAGCGCATGTACGATAAAGGATGCATGGGAGGATTGCGGGAATCGATCCTGGGACGAGAAAGGACTGCGAAACAGGGTACCGTTACCAAGCCGCGACTAGCCTTCCATCGCCGATGCAGTAAGTACATTGAAATAATTTGATGAAAAAAAAAAATGGTGATATTTCCAATGAAATTTTTTAACAATTTGCACCAAATGAAATTCGGTTAATTATCGTTGAAAATTTATGATTTTTTAATTCATGGAATGTATCATTGACGCGGAGTGTGATAATTATTTTGTGGTAAACGTATTTCCTTAATTTCAATCAATATTGGTTGAATTCAACTTTGATCACATTAATAAAATATTTGTTGGAATAAATAATTACGTTGTTAAAAATATTGAAAAAATTTTTTTTTTTTTTCACAGTTGGAGTTAAATGTAACACAGTTTTTGTTAATAAAGTTAACACAATTATTGTATTAAGTGAACAAACAGCCGGTATGGTTTTTAACGCCAGAAATATATATTTTTTGTAAATACAATTTTTACACTTAAAATTTGAAAATTTATTTTTAGCTCGGTAGTTAATGAAAATATAAATTTAAATATTATTTTCGATATTTAAATTCACGCGCTTATTAAGTTGATACAGAAATGTTCGAGTCTTATAATTGATTTTGTAAAATTTCGTTAATTGGAATTTTATTTTTATTATTTTTCAAATATTCTTTCAACTAGTTGTGAACTGAAAAAGCGATCTTTGAGTCAATTAATATTGCAAATTATCTTTAAAAATATACCGAAAGCTTGCGTTATTTATAAAAATTACCATTAAGCCTGCTTCCAATCGATAACTGGAAATATTAATTTTTTTTTATAATGTGATATCATCGATTGCCGGCGATTGATCAACGATTGCCATTTTAGTTTAATAATAATAATAATGCAGGGACTTTTTTTTTAGCAACGGTGATTCCCAGTGAGCCGCGAGTCGGACTCGAGGCAGACGGTTTCATCGATTGAAGTCTAGAGCGCTCGCGCCACGGCCAAGGGTGGTTACCCCGACGAGGTCTGGGGAAACCCGCCATCCCCTTCAGAGGAATACTCTCGACCCAGCAACCACGTGTATATATATAAATGTATCTACCACGACAGATGTAGCGGGACCGTGGAGCCACGAGTTTTCATGGTCACGGATGTGTTACACCCGGTCGTGGCTTCGTCCGGAAATTCGACAATCTACTTACTGCAAATTTTCCAGTGAGACAGGTCACTCGTTACACGATACAACGATAAAAATAAGTTCAACATAACATTTAAATATAATAATAATTGTTTTTAAAATATTTTTTATATAAAATTTTTAGAAAAAAGTTTTATTAAAATGTCCTTTCATAAAATAACAAAATTAATTTGTAAATTGGTAAATTAAAGTAAAAATTTAATCAATTTATTGTTTTTTATACTTCCAGTTGAGTTAATTTTTTTTTTTTTTTTTCGTTATACAAATTCAAAGAGGAAATCGTTTATAAATTTCCGTTGACGATAAAGGATCAAATAACTATTTTAATTCGCCGTAAATACGTAGAAAGTTAAAAATATATTTATTTTACAGCAGATAAAGTAAGTTTGAGTTCCTCGCGCTGACTGAACATTTCAAAGGCGATTAAACGCGTCGAACATCGTCATATTTGTCATCGAGAGAACACCCGGCAGCTGTTGCGCATTTGTGGAATTCGTTTTGCAGGAATACAAGCGCGTTTTCTCGTTATTTATTTTTAAACATTTTTTATTATTAGAATTCGTGCCGTATCATTTTCAGAGCGAGACTTTTATCGCGTGACGAGAAGCTGCGGCGATATATCATCCGCTATTTTCAGCAAAGCGCTCGTTACTAGTCCAAGAATACAGAAATATATGAAATTTCTTTTTTTGACTTCACGATTGAGACTCCCTCGCAGATTTAACACGAATTTAGACGGAAGATATTTTTAGAATGCATCCCAAAGGCACATAAACTCATTCGCATTCCAGTGAGACTCGTTCTTCGCTGCATTTGTTAAAACCACGCCCTTCCTCTGGCTACCAAAGCCAAACTTTGTCTCAGAGGATCGTCCATTTTTTATTTGTTGAAGTTTTTTTGCGACGCATTACTGTTCATCAAGGCCGAGAGAGCAATGATTTATGTCACCTGGAGCGCCCACTCTACAATGCAGATCGCATTATAACGCTAATCATTCGCCAGAATCTTATCGGATCTCTCGTGAATGCATCGAGAGTCTGTGGGACGCAATAAGAAAAATAAAATAAACACGTTTGGATAGTATTTCATGTATCCCACGCGTCCTTTTTTCCTTGTCCTTTATTCTTTTTTTTTTAAATCCAGTTTTGTAATTAATAGTTTATACGCTAAATACTTAATAGGACATTGTCAAATAATAAACGAATAATAAGTTCAATTTAATAATTTATTGAGAGTAGAAAAATTAATTTATTAAATAATCAAATTAAATCGACTTGAGGGCTATAAAAAAAATGTAATAAATTCAATTGGAACGACAAAAATCTTAATTACATTAATAAATTCGCCAATATTATTTAGTCTAATATATTTATTATTAATAACAATCTTTTACATAAACAAATGATGAAATTAGCAATGTAAAAAAAAAATTTTTTTTCTCATTTACCAATTGAATTAATTTTTTTATTTCTTCAAAATTAGGAAACATAAAAAATGTCAATTAATTCTATGAATTTCCAACTAGTTTACTTTAATATATTTCTTTTAGACAATATTTTAAATAAAAAAATCAAAACACTGAGAAATCGAATAAAAATTGTGGTTTAACGAAAATTAAAAAAAAAAATGTATTTAAATAAAAACATTCTATGCAGTTCACGATGATCAGGAACTTTGATGAAAATTTCAAGGACAGTGGACCCCTCATACATGGTACAATAATAAAATTCAAAGTGCTATACGGCATTGCTGGTATCACGAGTGACATTGCGTGCCGGACAGCAGCGTAGAATAATCAACACGGCTGCTATGAGCATGAAATTCGCGAATAGATAGAAGGAAAAGGAGCGTCCAGGAGGACATGGGCTTTGGTTAAATTCAATGGGTCTTGGCGACAGCGAGAACGCGACGAGACGACCGGAAGAGTGAGGAGAGGGTGGACAGTTTCGGCCGCACCCTTTCCCCAATTTCAAATCCCTTGAGCATCATACTCTTCTTTTTTTCTAAATAAAACAGCATCAGTACCGGTCAATCGACCATCGATCTCTCGACCAGATTAGTCGGGAGAGTCAACGAAGAAATCTCTTTGATTCAGAGCGTAGAATAATGCTCCATAGAAGCGAACGAGTAAGAGAGAGAAAGAGAGAGAGAGAGAGAGAGACCATAAGCCTTCCTTTCTCTGCTCTGAAACGGTTGTGCAGGCGTAAAAGCCTTCTCGTTCGATTCTCGTTCATTTTCACACGACAACGCCAGGGAATCGGTTCAAGATGATTTTAATTAAATGTTACAGAATTATTAAAAATACTATTTTCCTCGATTTTCAAAGGAGATTAGTTTGGTTTTTATTTATTTATTTTTTTGTTATTGTGGAGACTGACCTGTCAGTTGTAGAAGTAGAAATCTCAAAGGCTCCTTGCCCGTGGGGGGATATACGATGAGCGCACAACGTTCGAAGACAGAGAGAAGATAGTGTACTGAGGGGACCGGTTCCTGGTTTGTTGGACGAAAGCCTCGTCGCACACCAACTCCCTCTCCATCTCTCTATCTCTCGCTCTCTCTCTCTTCTCGTTCCATCCGTCTCGTTCTCCCTCTCTGTTGAACTTGCCAGCGGGGCTCACCAATTGGTGTACCGGCTTCGCTTCCCACTCTACCATGGATTGTGATATGTTTGTGTGTGTTGCGTGTGATTGTGAAAATATATGAGCTGATGGAGGAACCTCCTCTAGACCCCGCCAACCCTTGACCGTCGGCTCAGGGAGACAGTCTCTGACTCACCCCTCGACGGTACAACTGGGTACAACGCCACGTTTCTCGACTCGGTAGCATCGCTCTCGCTTGACGCACTCTCGCGATCGAACAACGAACACCGTGTAAACGCTCGTTATTGATAACGAATTTAATTTTTCACTGCGGATTTCGTTTTATTTAACGGTTTTAAAGTTAACGCTGTGCAGATTTTGAGATAATTCGATGATGCTGCTGAAAAAAATTATTATCATTATGTAAAATATTTTCTTTTATATTTAATTTAAATTATAAAATTATTCTACAATTTGACAATTGAGTTTTATGGTTTTGTGACAACTCTACGAATTTGTGATAAAATAAAATCTACATTTTCAACAAGATGTACGATTTTTTAAAATGAAAATGATACTTTTTTAAATTCACTTAATGAAATTCAATTTAATTGACAATCAATTCACTGAGCAACAAATACAAACGTTATTTTAATGAAAAGCGAATTAACATTTTATGAATTTTGGAAATCTTTAAACAAAAATTTTTTTTTTTCTTCAAGCCCCAAATCGTTGTATTTTTTCGCTGATGCCAAATTCCTTATTATTTAAAATGATAAATTAAAAAAATTTCATCACCCTCTCATAACCCTGTTTTTAAGGTTTGAACTGATTTCAAAAAAATTAATTTTAATACAAAAAACTGGATTCATGATTTAAAAAAAACTCATTTAATGTACAAATAATTTATCTGTAATCCAAAAACCTAATATAAGCACCGAGCAAATAAGAATCGTTTAAAATAGCTAATCGTTGTGTTCGTAATTTACTCTTTCACACCCTCAGAATTGCTCATCCTTTGTTCAGTAACGAATTACCACAACTGTTAAGTTCTATTTGAAGTTATTTTTGTTCCCATCGCTTCACAAAGCATCCACGATATTTCTCGATAAAGCGAGTAAGCTCGACGAACCGAGGAATGAGTCGTTCTTGTGAAATTCCGACCTCCGAATGTGTCGCCAGTAAAAATTATTCAACTTTTATATTCCCTTGAGCAAACTCGAAACATTGGTCGATGGGGTGCTTTACTTATTTTTCCCCAATTGGATTAACCAAGCGAGAAACATAGGGAGCTCTGTACTTTAAATGAGAAATCTCTGTCTTTATACTTGTATGCAACAGCAGTTTTTAGCAATTATTACTCACGAGTAGACAGAGAGAAGTGCTGTCTCAGGAGGGGAACACGATCGTGTGTCGTGGCACTCGAGTGACTCATGGGCCGGTTCCAGCTGCCTGACATGTGGCCTGTTGCTAGTACATCGCACTCTTTTCTCTTGAATGCTTTTAAAAACAGCAACAGAATTGTTCGATCCCACACAACGATTTACGTGACCAAAACTGTTGCTTAAACTTTGTTTAATAGAAAAAAAACTGCTATTATCGATTCCATCAAGTTCATCTCTCGAAGTTATCAATATTTTAATAAGCACTCTGAGAAATCAATCTCTTAAAAGATTTTAAATTTCGTTAATACGGACAAAAAAGATAATTAAAAACATTTCCTTGCATTTGATAAATTTATTTCTATCAAGTTATTTGCATAAACATTTCACTAGATTTGATTATAGTTTACCATTCCACTGGCTGTGGCCCTCCGCTTTTGACAATCTCCCATCCGTGGTGCCGCAACAGTCAACTCCAATGTGTCGTATTCACTTAGGGAATAGGGAAATGCAGAAAACCTGAGCACTGTTCTCCGGTGTTATTCTTGTTCGATAGATATATTACGTGTAGCCTTCGATATAGCGAACGGAAGGTTCCACTAGGTGTTGGGTCCACACAATTATCGAAAAACACTTGGGAAAAAAACCCCATTGATGGATTGGTTGATTCGCAGGGTGCGAATTTAGACCTCATCCACTAACAACTGACCTCACTTACAAAAATTTCACATTTTGAGTTTGCTTTATCTTGATTTTTTCTCTAATTACGAAGATACGAGTTATATACCAAAGTCAAAGATAATTTTAAAATCCTTGCAGCAATGTTTCTCTAATTACAAAGCAAGGATTGCACAGAAGCTTAGATCAAACCCTTATCTACAAACGGCGTTACCAGTTTCCAATCTTCCATCTAGATATTTTTTACACAGCGAGACATAACGGCATAATGTTGTTCTAGAATTAGTCATAGAAGTACAAGTTCTGCCGGTTGTCACGATACGCGGTTCTAACTGGGTAGTTGCTAAAAAAAATGCATCTTCGACTATAAATATCATTTGCACGGTTTCAAAATCAAAATATCCGATAAATACATTTTTCACGATACCTGCATGAAACAATCTAATTTCAGGTGAATGCCGCTGCCAACTATTACCGGATGCGTAAATTGCGAATGCTTTAAATCAGCGGGCAGACACAAACTTGTTTGTCCACTCAAAGCTAAATTCAATGCTTATTTCAGTCCTACAACTTAGTCATTTACTTCAGTTTACTTATTTTATTCTCATAAATGACAGCCCTAATCGAGCAATCAAATTGACTAAGTTAATTGCAATCACAATTTACGCAAACGCTTCCCGCATCATTGACCTTAAATTAACTTATTTCTAGCCGGATGCTGACATTGAAACTTGAAGTATCGATGCAGGTAATCATTAAAAATAAAGTGTGACGCGGGATAAAACATGATTTCAGACTTCGGGCGACGTCAGATAACTTCACCCGTCTGAAATTGTTTTATTTCATCCCGTTATTAAACGTTGAGTAGATATTTGTACCAAATTTAAGGAAAAACCGAAACGGCAGACAATATTTTATCCAATTGTTTGCTTTCAAAACTCGATCTATCAGCAATTCCTATAAATATATTTAATATAAAAAAAAAAAAAAAAAAAAATACTGCCGAGGGTAAAGATACCAGTGACTAAACAAAGGCTTTTTAAGGTTCACGAAATTTTTTATGGTTCAGATAAAAATTTAGTTAATTTCATTCATTTTTTATTATTATTTGACATGCTCGGTTTGTCATATAAAATGAACTTCGATTAAAAGTGTAAGTTAGATTGGTACGTTCATTTATTAGCGCTATCGGATTTTTTTTATTGAAAGGGTTTCTTTCATTTACTTCGTAATGAAAATACGATTTTTCAAAAGTTATTTCACATATTTCGTTATACAGGTTACTGAAAAAAATCGTCGTAGCTTGTTTGAAATCATTTCCTTTCATGAAAACCTATGACAAACGAGTGGTTACGTTTATTCATTCACTGGTGACTTTGCCCTATGCTACTTTATGAATATTTTATCAATGCCCAAGAAAAGCATTGGTTTGAGATTTCCAACAAACCTTAGTCATAGCTCAATACACAGTTTATCCGTAAAATACCGGAAAAGCTTGGTAAAACTAATCACTCACTCTCAAATATTTGTACAAAATTATTCAACTTTTGTATGAATTCGTAACTACGAATATAGCTTCGGTCGAAAACGTGCGAAAAAATTGAGCTCGTTGTATTACTAACACTTTAGAAAATTAATATAGCCGCTCGAAATGTTTTACATCTTTTATGTAGAATATCAACGTTTCTGGAACTGTCAAACTGTATCAGTCATAGATTATTTATGGTTCTCTGAATGAAAAAACGATTCTTGTACGTCTTTCTACCCGGCAAACCTCTAACTAAATCGGATAGGACAAATCATAACTAAATAAACTTTTTTCTTTAAACTACAAAATCTCGACTCGACATTGGGCGCCTTTATTATCAATAAGACTTACCGCTAGATTTTTGTTTGTATGTTTTTTGTTTTAAATACACATCACATATTATTCTTACGGTAGTGTAATCATTAGGAATATATACAAAAAGCCATGAGACGAGGGAGCTTCTAAATTAACAATTATACGGCGTTACATCGAAAACGTGTAGAGTCCGTGTTCAAGGTACGAATGAAGAGAAACCTTAGTTTTCTAAATGCGTGCAGGCGTTTTTATTATCATGTTCTTTCAGTTTTTGATGTTCTTTTTTTATTCCAATGGATGTGTGTAGGTTATCGTTTCAATGTTCATTCTTTTTGTTTCTTTTCGTAATGAATTGCGACATAAAACCAAGTCAAATTGGTTCGATAGAGTCAAAAATAAAGGAAAGTTGTTTTTTTTTTTGCAAAATCGTTTGTTTTCCATAGATTCGCGAGTCGGGCAAGTTGTCTTATTACTATTAATTATTCTCCTTATCAGTTTCTTCTTTTCTTTCTTTCCTTGGTTACACAAACGTCGAGTTTGTGGTTTAGGGGGGGGGGGGGGGGAGAGTAAGGGAACGCATCAAGTTTTATCCAAAACACACACGTATTCACAATATCATGAAATCGTCGAAAACAAGTCTCGTTGGCTTCTTGGATGTGATCGATATTTGAATGAGGAAAAAAAGAAATATTATTGAAAGGAAAAGAAAAAACGACGATCCGATATCGATCTTTTTTTAAATCTTGAAACGCTCTCAAACGTTCTTATTTCGTTTTTTTCTCTGTTATTTTTCCCTCTTTCTCGTCTCTCGATTAATCGTCCTTTAGCTTGTTATTCTCAGGCGATTTGTCGCCGTTCATCGGCGAACGAGAACGACTACGGCTTTTGCTGTGCTTGCTAATCGAGCGAGATCGAGACCTGTCGCCTCTTGAACGCTCGCGGCTCGATCTGTCCCTGTGAAAAATAAAGTAGAAACAAAATTTATAGTGTTGTTGATTAATTTTCTTTGTGACTGAGCTAATAAGATAGTCATCTCAATTATTAACTGATTATTTACGTTTGAAGAAGCTTTTGCTATATTTTATACCAGAAGTATCTTCAAGGATCTACAAATGCCTACTGTCGAATATTTTTAATTGCATTAAAAAAAACTAAATAACATAAATGACATCAAGTACGCTGGAATACAAATGATTAAACAATTTTAAAAATTGTTTTTTTTTTCTTAATTTTTGTTACAAAATTTCATACTTTCATGTCAGAAAAAACAATGAGGCATCGTATATCCTTGAAAAGAACATTTTCCCCAGAAAATGAAAGATTTGCATTTGATTGAATATTTTTCAAGTAGAAAAATGTAGGTTGCTTAGGAGTGGGAGCACTAGCTCGCGTATTCGCTATGTGCACGAACCCAAGTAGCGTCGCTCGTGGTAAATTTTGTACTAATGGCACATTAGATTGCATACAGTTGGATAAACGAGAGATTGTGATTTTTTTTATTCAATATAATAAAGTAACAATCGATGCTAAGATTTTTGAAATAAGTTATTTATAAGTAAATCAACGATAGAATGAGATTTAAAAAGATGAGAGATCGAAACAATGTTAGGATTTTATAAAATAATGAAAACAACGGTCTTCGATCGGACGACAGTCTATTATTAACTCGCTCCCACACATATTCAAAACTCAGTGTCTGTTAGTAGCAAAACTCGCCACCGTGGATCGCTGACGATCAGTTATCCCCCCCTTTTCGACAACGTGCACATAACGAATTGTCGAATAACCAATTAATGGAAAAACATTGTTAATGGTTTTTAGTGACAAGCAAGAGGATGCTAGGGAAACGGAGGGAAACTTACTTCGAGGGGGACTTGGCTTTGGACTTGGACTGCGACCTGGACTTTGACCTCTCAGCCTTGGACCTAGAACGAGATCTCGATTTGGATTTTGACTTAGACCGGTCTCGTGATCTGCAAAATTATATATATCGTCAATTTGACAAGAGGCTGAAAGAAACGTGAGTCCGAGGGGACTCGTCCATTCAACGCGTGGCTGTACTACCCACGGAGTTGAACATGAAATGTATTTCATACTATATTTCCGTTTGTTTATACCAACAAAGATTTATTTCCGTTTGTTTATTCGTTACAATCCAATATTTGAATGAATAAGTATTTTAATACGCGTATTTTCATTCATTTTATTCGAAAATTTGTTCCAGGACGATGTGGCATACCGACACAATTACCACATTGGACAGAAATTTATTATATTTCGTGCAAAAATAAATTAGGGTTACGTGCACAATGACTAGACGCACTCAATCCTAATTTGCTTTCGTCTGAAATATTTAAAAAAAAAACAGAGTATAAAATATTTGTAACTGTCGCTGCGTCAAATCGACGCAATACAAATAATTAACCAATTCTGTCAACGAAAGCCCGTGCAGCTCTCTAATTCTTCTCGTTTTTACGCTAATAATCGTTTCGCAATAAAAGTTTTAATGAGCCCAGACCTTCGAATAGTACAGCCAGATTAGTCTAGCCCAAAGCAACGCCAGCGATATTTAGAGTTAGCGATTTAAGTTGTTTTGTTTTCTATCTCGTTGAGAAGAAAATAAAAGTAAGACAGAGAAAGTATAAAAGAAAAGAACACCCAGGAAAGCGTGAAGAAGAATTAAGTTAAATAAGAGATTTTTGTTGCTGTTGTAATAGAAGTGGGAGGAGGTACTCACTTGGACTTGGAACGAGAGCGGCCGCGCTCAGGAGACTTGGATTTGGACTTTGATTTGGATATCGTGGGTGCCCTTGACTTGGAGCGGCTGCTGCGGCGACTACGGCTACGAGAGCTGCGGCGGCTTCTGGTACAGACAAAATTTCTCATCAAATACTTTTTCTGTCTTTTTTTTTTCTCGGCCCTTCCCGGTTTGCTCTGTATTATCTTTTTTTCCTCTTGAATATTTTCTTTTAGTCAGTACAAAACGTATAGACGCGATCTTGCAGCTAGATTGAAAATTCTTTTAAGGAAAGAATCCAATTGACGTTATTTTTTCTTCAAGTTGACAGAAATGATCAATAAGTTATGCCGGTTCGAATTCCCATTCCCGATTTAGTTTTAACTTTTCATTTTTATTTACGTTAATCGATTTTGTTTGTAATGAGAAATAAAAAATTGCACGATAACTCAAAGGAGGTATCAAATTGTAATTTAAATCTGCAGTCTTTAAATAATTATTTTCGAAATTCCGATTATAATTTAACGGATATTTAGTTGAAATAAATATTACTGTCGAGTTTAAATGAAGTATTTAAAATAATTTTCACAAAATTTTTATGTAATCCTTGATATCTGCTATTTCCACGATTATTATTTGACGATTTTTCACCATAGAAATAAAAATTGGAGGCAAAAATTGTAAAAAAATTCACGTTGTTCTATTCTCGAGATGAAACTAGAGGTTAACATTACGTTTTCTATGAATTTCAGATAAGATATTCCGTAAAGTAGATAAAAAATCTGAAGCTTGTTAAATTTACTCTCGAAAAATGTTGCGGTAACTTCGAATGAACCGAAAACAGATTTTTTTTTTAGAGATAGTCACGACGGGCTTTATGAGGGCCTAAAGAGGTTTTGTGTGTGTGTATCGACGGGTTTAAGTATTTTTAAGCGGGTAGTGGTCGAGGAGTGGATGTAGAAGAACGGATCGAATGCGTCTATGAAAAATAAAACTTTTGGTGTTGCTTTGTTCTTCAACAGACGATTCGAAGGACTGTTTGTAAATGAGATGCAGCGAGAAAGCAGAATTTTGGCGCAATAAAGTCAAGAGATAAAGAATACGAGACGATTATGAGAGTTTACTCGATAAGCGGCAATTGATGGCAATAAACAGTCGACGAGACACCGGTGACTCTTGAAATTATCTTGTCTTGTTGAATCGATAAAAATATCACTTTTTATCCAACTCTCTTCCTTTGGAAATCTGAAATTTACTTTAGGAGGAATCGAATGCGTCGAGAAAACACGTTTGTGTTAACCGAACTTTCATTTTGCCCAAATAAATATTTCATAAAAATCAACAGAGTTGCAGTAACAAAAAAATGAAAAATATTTTTTTTTGCAAAATTCTTGTATTAATAACAGCTAATGGCGTGATTTTTTTATTTTGCATAAGTCACTGGTGATGCATAGACTCGTTGCAAATGACTACTATTGACAACAATTTTCATCCTCCGATACCCAACATTATATTGCAGAAACCGAATTGAAATTACTTTTCGAATGAAGAATTAAAAAAAAACGATTTATTAAAATGGTTTCATTGTTGTTTTTGTTGCCCAATTTAATTTTGCATGTTCTATGAGTCGAAAGTACAGGTTTGGGTATCGAAAGTTAGTGTTAATTGATTGATCTATTTGTTTTTACCTTGAACGAGAACGGCTACGACGACGGGAGCGAGACCTGGATCGTGATCGGGACCTCGAGCTGGAGGACCGTGAGCGACGTCCGCGTCTCTTGTCCTCGACGAGACGAATCCGACGTCCGTTAAGCTCAGTGTCGTCCAGTTTGTCAATAGCATTCTTGAGGTCCGAGTAAGTCGCAAATTCAACAACTCTGAAGAAGTAATTAAGTTTTTTTTTTATATATTGCCAACTTTTTATTTTAAAAAACTGTACGTTTATAGTGAGTACAGATAAATTACATTCACGTACTCCCTAAACAATTTTAATAAAGTGACTAATGCTATAAAATACTAGTGGTTGACAACAAATCGGTTCAGGGGTCACCACAATCGACACTATAATTATTATATGCAGTTTACGATTGACCATGTTGACAAAGTTATTTTTGTAAAGCTATTCAAGCCCTGGGATACTATAGAATAATAAATCGTGACGCCATAAGCGAGGAATTGTACGCATTCTAGCGAAGGACTGAATCACAAGAGCTCAAGTTATAATTGAATTATCAGGCATAAATGAAAGATGGAAAGAGAGAATGTTAACTTCGTCAGAAGACCGATTATTTATAATTTCAAGTATCTATATTTGGTTAGTTAAGGGTTGGTGAAACCTGCCGAGTGGGAAGCTCTAAAACTGTAAATAGCACTTGGCGCTACTGGTGTGCGAAAGAAACACCTATATGAATTAGTGTCCGCGCTTCTTGCGGAATTCAGGCGAGGTAAAATTATACTTATTCTATCTCATGGATATTTCGCCTCCCCTTCGTACAGCTGAGCCATGTCACGCGAATTTATTTTTGCAAATAATCAACAATAGTTCCCGTGCACAGTTCAGGCACTTTTTCGTTTCTAAATAACAAACGGAATGGCGTACCGTCTGTGTATTTGCGCTGGCTTCCGGTTGACAAGAGATTTTTTCATTTAGCGCCCTAAATAATTTTAAAAAGTGGTTTTTCTTCTACGGGTAACGACAGATAATCTGCAATTTATAAATTTTTTGAATTTATTTTACGCTCCTCACCCGGGAGGTTCACATTATTGTCTACTGACAGAATTTCATACAAATCTGTTTAGTACGGAATGAGAAAATGGATTCTAAAAATTAGATACGGTGGAGTGTTTTGTCTACCCTCAATTGCAATGCACCTTGCATCGAAAACAGTGAACATAAATGCATAAAACTGTTATTCGGTGTGTTAAAAATCACATTGACATAATCGATCGACCAAAGCTCACTAACAACCGATTCATTTAACGATAATTTAACTATAAAAAATTTAATATTGTGAAACGTAATCGACTCTTTACACTATTTTTCGCTGGTGACATTACAGTTCAAGATAACTAGCAACGAGTATCAAGTAACCTCAAGGATATACAGGGTGTCTCATTGTTAAAAATATGTTCAAATATATCGAAAAGTAAGAATTTAATTGAAAAATGTTACGGACAAAAGTTGTTGTATATGAAGGGCGACATCGGAATAAGCATCTCAAGTTTTTAAGTCCAGGGTCTCTGCTGTGCCCATTGAGGCCTTACTTTGGTTGTTTAATTGGAACCCCCTATTATTTAATTGCATTGTTATTTTTTATTAAAAAATCAGTAAATCTTACTCATTTTTTTTTCATTTTCCGTCTTCGAACAGGCCCAAAACATTACTCGGTATTTTCCCATGGAAAGAATTGCAATACGCCAATTTCTCAGAAACATTTTTTTTTATTTAATTCTTAGTTTTCGATATATTTGAGCATATTTTTAAAAATGTTACCCCGTATAACATTTCCAGCCAAAAGTGAAATTCAATCAGAATCAATGTATTTTACGATAAGAGAAAAATCTTAAATTAACCACACTGAACATATTAATAACAACATTTAGAATAATAAGATAAAATATTAATTAATTTACAAAAAAAAAAACAGGTTCAACAAATTTTTACACTATTTTTTGTCTTGACGTAGTTGTTTTCGCGACGTGTAGTCAAATAACTGTCTATTGTGAGACAATTGAAAATGAGGATATTGCAACATCTCAATAGTAATGTAAAATTACTGTACACTCACGAATTATTTATCTTTTAATGGTTACTAACTTCAAAATTATCATGACAGAGCGGTTGGACTTAAATTTTTTTCGTCATTATTTTAACGACGTATATATGACAAAAGCCATATGCGCTTGCAGATATTTCACTTAATCTCTTTATATCAGAGCAAAATATTCGGCAAGTCCTTACGAGGAATCTATGAAATCTTTGAACGTTTATTAAGTAGATTAAGTAGGTTTTGCATTGGTTTCAAGGGAGGCGAATTATGTATGCGTGCGAGAAATAAAACTAAATTATGCTATACGGTGGAATAAAACTAATGTGCGTATGTATTAGGTTTTTGTTTCACCATAATAAATTCAATAGTAATTAAAATTATTTTTCATTCGATTAGGGGATATTCAGCTCCCACGTGATAGTCAAGTTTATGGGCGCTTTATTGGCAGAAAAATTTAGAATCTTTTTTATAAAACTTAAGTGAAGCATTATTCGAGTACAAAATCAATTGCTGCCCAGATAAAAACAAAACTGTAAAAAAACGATAATGCATTTTGACCTTACGATAGCGACCTCCCTTCCACCCTTCTGGTTTCATTTATCTCACCATATAATATTTTTTTAAAACCGCCTAGGCCATTTGAGAACTGTATGCAGACTATAGCAATTAATTTTTTTTAAAAAACAAAGTCGTAACCACGTTCTGGACGTTCAACGTACACATTAATTAGGTTTAATTATGGAAAATATATTGAAAAATTAAAGATTAACGGGCTAGAAAAAAGGTCACAAAGTCGCTGGATCTCCCTTATTGTCGATCTTTGAAATAAAATAAATAAATAAATAACTTACCCTTCGTTACGACGCTGCTTGTGTGCATCAGCATAAGTTACTTCGCCGGCTTGTCTCATGTAATCCTTCAAATCCTGAGCATTCCGCAAACAAAATTACGAATTAGCCGAAAATTTCTAACGCAATATTTAATTTGTATATCATTCATTGTCAAAGTTGTATACGGACTACTAAATTGTGTTGCTAAATCTGTAATATTAAATATGTCAGGGATATCTCAGAGTCTACGCTCTGTGCACTAAATTTAATTTCTTACTTAATTTCACGTCAGAACAATAGGTATGCATGAATCGGGATTCAATGAATGATGCAAATTCAAGCCTGTGGTAGAAAAAAAATAATAAAAATTCGCAGCCTCGCCTATGACATTTTTGCATCGTGTTTCTCGGTCTGTGCAGTGTGCTCGAATTTAGTATCTGCGAACGACGCAACCTTTCTATATGCAATTCAATCATCAGCATGATTTATATATTCTTTCCTTTTTTTTTTTTACAATTTTTTCTCGTTTTTAGGTCCACCCCGCAAAATGTTGTTCTCAGATCTTTGTCCAATTTTTACTGTCTCGTTTTCTTTTTTTAAATATCAATTAACTTTTCTAACGAATAGAACGTTTTGTGTAAAATTGATGTGGAGAGAATTCTCATCATTCGGCAGGGTGGTTTACAGGATATTTAAAAAATTTTGAGATCCTTTCGACATTTGTCAGAAAAATATAAAACGACGGCTTTGTGTTGATTGAGCTGAAAATGAATAATGGGTAAAACAAATTTCGGTGTTTTCTGTTGTTTTTAGAGAATGCTCAGAGTCCAAACGCAGTGATTGGTCATCGACGGTCGCTGATGGCTCTCGCTAAGTTCGCCCCTTTCCCACCCCCCGTGTACAAGATTTTCTGGGCCAGAAATTCTCATTATTTCCGGTGCAGCGTGGCACTTGCGCATAACATCCTTGACCGATGATACGGTGAATCCAAAAACTCAATTTTAAGCGCTTCGTTAACGACCCTCAAGGTGTTTTCTTCGCACAGTTCTTGTATCCGTTAGGGCTATTTGCCATCCTTCAGATCATCATTCTTTATCCATTGGCTCTCGGGTTTGAGTGATGCGGGCGTGTGGGAACCAGGCACGGCTTTATTCCATCCGTAATGTTGCAGCGGGCGGCCGATGGATCTTTGGCGGTTGTGGGATTTTCCTTCTATCCAGAAATTTTATCTCCCTCTCTTTGTCTCTTTGTACTTTCCGACTTCGATCGCTGGAGTATGATCATCGAGTCCTTGCGAAATTTACCTATTCATGTTGGTACCACTAATTGTCTTGCATAAAGAAAAGTTGGCTTGTCCGATTTATCCCGAATTGGTTAATATAAAATTTTTGTTCCAATGATAATCACCAATATATCGAATTGCTATAACTCGTTACACGGAATCATTTAACCCTTCAGAGGTACACGGGTGACGTACCCATGGGTCATACGGATTAGCTGTATTAATCGTATAACGCGCTGTCATAAAAAAATTCCGAAACAATTTTGAGAGCGTTAAATTGTATTTTCTTTAAAAAAAAAATGAAATTTATTACACAAAGACGCATTGTGTTTCGAAAGAAAAACGCACCACTCTGTTCGTTACCAACAAGTTACCTATCTCGAAAAGGTTAAATACCAAAAATTAAAAATGTTTCAATTTAACCCTCTGAAGCACGGTGTTGCCAAATATTTTCAATGCGACATGATTTCTCAATTGAATTTACTGAAATATGATCTCCAAATCGCTGATGATATAATTTTTTAACAAAAAAATAAAAAATATCGACTGATGTGACATAAATATTTTCAGATTTTATGAAGGAAACTTGTGTATTCTTTTTGGATTGCTCTTTTCTGAAACTAGAGCTTTTGATAGTTTCTTTAAGTCAGCAAGCCTTTCAAAAGTAGAGGAAATAATGACATGCAACAAAAAAATTGTTGATTTTGCATATAACCTCATTCTTGAAAATTGCTCTGATGGCAGTTTTTTTTTAAACCTACAGTAAAAGCACCAAATTTCTGAATCGCGCATACAATAATGGCGCACGAAAAAACGAAAACCTGTTAGAATTTTACACGAAAATTGATTTTCAATCACAATTTATAGTAAACAAATGCTTCAAAGGGCACAATGGGATTGATTTTTAAAAAATGATAAGTCAAAGCGACGGATATCTAATTTCGAGCACAGCAACACAATCTAAAATCTTCGTCTAGATATTCACGCGTAAAAAACATCCGCAGCACAGTCGTCAAAATCACTAAGCCGGTAAAACCGCAGAAAAAAATGATCGTGAGACTATTATTGTGCAGCACAGCCGGAATAATCAATTTAAAAAAAAAAAAAAAAAACAAAAAAAAAAAAACAAAACAAACAAATCTATAACATTGTAAAATAATTTGTATGAATACAAATATAAATATATTTATAATTACAATGAAAATATTTAGTATGTATAAATCTAGAAGAACACTCGTTTAAGGTGACGCATTTACCTTGGGCCCAGGCACCACCTTGCTTACGGACAGAGAGAAAGGCCAGACACACGTCGATTGGTCGGGGTCGAACGGATCAGTGTGGCGTAGACACGCGCGGATGGTTCGAGTACCTCGGCCCGTGCATATGTGCCCTCATGGCTGGCCGCTGCCTGACTCTAATTGATGGCTAAGTAGGTAGATGGTGAAATCTCGGGTAGCAGTGCCAGTCGACGTTAATCGTACCAGTACCAATGTCAATACTCATGAATAAGTTTTTCATTTTTAAAGGAAAGGATAATACCAAAATTGCGATAGGAAGAAATTTTGTCACAGCGAATAGGATTCAATCAGAGTGAAGAACGATTGTAAAAAAATACGACTGTGATGGAACGAACAAGAGATTTGTGACAAATTATTTTTGTAGGTAGATTTTTGTAGGATTGAGTCGTTGGTAGCAGTCGTGGTAGGTGGTATTCGCTCTCTCTCTCCCTTATTCTTTATAGATATATATATATATATATATCTCTCACTCAAAACGCATGTGAGTTGAGCATCATCGTGAGAGAAGTCGCTTTTTCTCTCGGTTTCTCGTCGAGGAAATCGACGAGTGTGACGGTAGCGGTAGTGTATCAACCCTATCTCACACGTGGGATATTCAGCGATACATCGCTGGACATAGACAGTGGGGTGGTAGTAGGTTGGTGGAGACGGGTGTGGAAGGCGGTAGACGAGGGCCTGCTCGAAGCCCCGAACCTCAGAAGCCTCGTCGTTCTGTCACCTCGGCAGTCTCTCGTCTCTCTCTGTCTCGCTCAATAATCCGCTATCTCTCACCCCCGGTAACACACCACGGAATCCCCGAGCAACCTCGGGGTGACTCCACCAATTGTGAACCTCAAGGCTGGGCCGCCCATCGCGTGCCATCCTCATCTCTCTTATCATCATCGCGCATCGGTCAGTATATTGGGCCCTACCGGTCTTGCCCCCTCTCCTCCCCGGCGAAGAGGACATGGCTCTTCGGAAAGAACATCAATTTTATTGTTTTTTCTCAACTGCTGGCCGAACGTAAATCAATAATAATAATAATAATAATTTTTAACAATTATTTAAATAATGATTAGATATTCGTTTCAAAATAGTTCGGAGTTTGAACAAAGTAAAGATGGACTATCGGATGGAATCAAGATTCTGTCTGATCGATAATCGTAATCTACTCGGAAAAATGATTTGAGGAAAGACACAGGCGATTCTTTGCGAAATTAACTTTGTTAGATTAGTTAATTGTTCCTTAATTTAAGTTGATAAATATTTCTGGACGGTTAAGAAGCAACTGTTTCTAATTTTTTTTTTCCAATCTCAACTTAAAATTTTGACCTTTACTGGATATTTTTTTTTTTTAATAACCGATAAAATTAACAAGTGAATTGTGAAATAAGTAATTCACATTTCTCAATATTGCCAATTAAATATAAAAAATAATTAATGTTGAAGAAAAATGTCAAAAACAGCCGCAGTCATTTAACCGTTTTTTAAATAAAATTTCGGTAACTAAATAATCATGGCAACTTACGTGTTTCATTGACTCCATAATTGAAATTTCACGTGTGTCTTCCCGAAACGAAATTGAATGAAGAAATTTGCGGGGTGAAAATGCACGCGTTAATGTATATTGATCAAGTAAGACTTGGTTCTGTGTATCATTTCCCTGTCTCTCTGTGTTCTCTTTGCTCTTCGTAGAATAATGGTCGCAGTGTTCCTATAGTTGATTAGCGGGTGTTGCGAGTCGATTGCTTTTTCTTTCCTTCTCATTCTCTGTATCTCCGTTCCACGCCATGGCCTGTGAGGGCATCCAAAGGATTCTTAGCGCGTCCTGGTATTTCCCACATCCTTTGTACATTGCCCTGAGTTTGCCACCATCTCCTCCTCTGCCGCCGCCGCCGCCTCCTTGTCCACGGAAAGCCATCCTGCACGCGCTTTCACGTTCAGACGCGGATCTCAGCTTCTCGCATTCAGCAGCGGCTCTTCACGTCCAAAGCCTCGCTGAGGGACGATCGCCAACTTTCCACGGTGTCGCAACTTCCCCGAAGCGAGAAAACCGTCATCCTTCGATCCGTTCCGGTCTCCTTCGATAAATCGCCGAAGGCCCAGTAATCGATTGGCACTTGTTTTTGCTCTATGTTCTCTCTTTCTCTTTTTTCTTCTCGATCTTTCATCGCTTATGCGCGAAATATTCTAATGCCAGAGACTTACTTGATCAAAATGTACATCATTTTTTCGTTTAATGGGTTTTTTTTTCTTTTAACGATTTAAAAAAAATTAACAAAACTTAGATAAAAGAAAGATCCAATGAAAAACTTATTACGACTAGAGAGAAAAAATGTCGCGTGTAAGTTTGGTTCGACTCGGGAAAACCAATTTCGATTTTAATCATTTGCTTTTAGGTTTTTTTTGTCAACTTCTCGATGCAAATGCGCACAAAGTACGCGCAACCTCGAGTAGCAATCAAACTCACGAAGATGTTAGCGGAGGGCATAACTGGCGTAAAAAATTGTTGGAATCAAGGTAGTTGTCTTACCTGCCAGCTGACGCGGCTCGAGAGATTCTCCACTGTGAGACGATACTCGGTGCGGGTCGGTGGTCCGTATCTGCAATTAAAAGAAAAAGAAAAACCAAATTTAATTACGAAGACATTTTACCAAAAAAAAAAAATAATAAATAAATGAAACAATAAAAAATGAAGATAGAAAAAGGTAGAAACAGTCGACAAAAAGTCTACAGAGAGAGATAGAAAGCACGCAGGCTTGTCTCGAACCTGACTTTACTTTATTAGAAAAAAGTATATAAAATGCAAGACATGACAGATTTTATTTATAATTTGATGTGAATTGTAAATTTGAAGAAAATAAATGTAATAAGAATCATATAACTATGTATGGTAAGTACCTGGGCAATGATTGCTTGTAGCTAGATGCAGTCCTCGTGTTTCTGTTCACACTATCTCTGCAAAAAGTGATGTCATGTGAACAGAAATAACGGATCGATAATTTGTTAAACCTTCGACAAGTAACTACAGATCTGCACTCATTGCTCAGGCACACAATCAATCAATCAATCAATCAACAATCAGACCATTAATTCGCAATCATATAAACTGATGTACACAACGACAATAATAACAAACAGCCAACAGCCAACAATCAAACAGAAAACAAACAAACAAACAAACAAACAAACAGATCTCAATAAATTTGCATTATTATTATTTACTCTTTCTTTAATGAATTATCTGCAGCATTGTGAGCGTACCTGTCGTGTCGCATATCGTCTCGGCTGTAACAAATCCAATACAAATACATATATTAGTTGAAAAACGAATCGCAGCATCGCTAACTAAAAAAATATTAGTAGCGATGGAGCGAAACAGTGACAATAGAAAAAAATATATTTAAAAAAATATATATTTTAAAAAAATACAAAAATACAAAAAAAAAATATATACAATGCGGGATGACTTTACTGTGGGCAATGCGTTCTCGAAGTTTAGAATTGAACAAAAAAAATTAATTATTTTTCTTTTTCTACAAAATTTGTCAAAATTTCGATTTTTTTTTCTGTGCGTTATCCATTTGCGAATCGACTTGCGCACGAAGCTTATTGAACTGTACTGATTTACTCGATTTACTTGATTGTTTCAAAATTTTGTGAACTCGAATCTCACTTTTCTAGAGTGAGAGCTCATCATATCCAAACAAATCGTCCTTGAGATCGGCGTTGTGCGAAATCTTTGGCACGACAATTGCAAAATGGAGAAAGAAAAGAGAAAAAAAAAAGAATTAGTTAAAATTTATTTGAAATAGGATTTAATGATCAAGAGGGAATTTTTATTTCTTATTTTTTCAATAAAAATTTCTTTTAAAGCAAGTTCGCACATCGCGGGTCGTTGGGGGGGATAATGATTGCTCTGATAAAAATAAAAAAAGGAATAGCGTGTCTTACGCAGATCGCCTCGAGTCCCCACCATAACCACCACGGGAGTCACCATAGCGCCACTGGTCACTACCCCTAGGTGTCCCCCGGGCCCTCTCTACAGTAATTCTGTAACAAGACACATTGGATATGCTTACTTGTCTCTCCAGGAGCGTGAGCGTCCGTAGCCACGGTCGCCTCGCCTCCCTGAAACACCCCGTGCTATCTCCACCGCCACTCTGAAACACACCCAACAAAACCCCGCCTAAGTCCTCGACTAATTCTTACTCTAATGCTTCTTCTCGTCCTTATAAGATTTTTAATCTCTCTCTCTCTCTCGCTTTCCAGTCATCAACATCATCAGCGGTTTCAAAAATAACATCATCCGGTTACAAAATCCCGTGTATCAATCGGCCTTCGTATCGTCTTTCGTTGCTCAAAATCTCGACTAGTTGTTGGCTGTTTTTTTTTTTCGCTCCCTCAAACTACCCTCGCTACTCTGATCGTATCGCGTGGTCGTTTATATAAATCGAACGAGGCAACTCTGCACGCGAGAACAATCTCGTAATACGATTTTAAATTAAATAAAAATGTATTAAGGTTCCTGGGTTTAGCGACTTAGGTTCAAATTTTTTGCATTGTATTGCGAAAAAAAAACTGCAAAAATATTTATTTTTTTTTAAGTTAAAATTGCGTTTCAAGTTGTACGCAACTTTTTGTTTGAAAAAAATAAAATGTATTCATCTACAAATTTGTAATTTCAGGTCTTCACTATTGAATAATAATTTTTTACGATTCATTTCAATTTAATGTGACACGTCTTTTCAATCATTTTCGTCTCTAAACGGCTGAAAAACGCATATCTTAAAGAGACCATTTTGTGTATTTTGCACTTCGACCACCAGGGTCGCGTTTTTACATGACCAAAGTATAGATCGCTACTGAAACACCTTTTACACGAAATATAAGCAAATTTAGTAACACGATCGCCAATGATCAGTTAAATTGGTGCCCAAGGGTTTGAAAAACTTAAAATTTTCGTCAATACCCAACAGGAAGTAAAACTTTGAAAGATTGTTTCCCACGCGATGCAACGTTGTCGCGATCTACGACACTCGGGGAGTTGATGGTGGTAGTTCAAAATGGCGGTAAAGTATATTGGATTCTCATGTCAGTTTATCCGTATATAAAATAGCAATAGTGTGTTTTTATTTTCAATCTAAAAGACTAAAAGATTTGCAAATATTTGTAAATTTTGGGAGATCGGAGGCGCCGATGGAGAGTAGCTTTTAATTAAGTTGTAATAGCAGTAGTAGAATAGTAACAATTTAAGCAACAGCAGTTTTACGTGTGCATGCTATTTTACCAATTTCTCTCTTTTTTTCTCAACGAAATCATTTTTCGTGTGCGAAAATTTTAAGAGATTTTGCAAGTACTCTAAAGGTGATGCTCTGTAATTATTCTGTCGTTTTTTGCAGATAAAGTGAGGCTTTAGTGAGATCCAACACTTTCCGACATTCTACTCTGTACTTTTACGTGTGCATTCTAACATTTTCGATTTTATTTTCAACTCTTTTTCTCGACTAGATTTTTGAAACTAAAACGAAAGAGAAGACGCGATCGACTGCTAAATAAATATATTTTCAAGTGTAGCCAATAATGTATATTAACATGCGCCTCCTGTCACCGTCTAACAGCGAAATTTCAACCGCGAATGGGCAAAATCAATATTTTTTATTTATTATCAAAACTTCAAAATTTTCAAATAAAAATCCTTAACGAAATAAAAATAAAATATAAATTTAATTATACAATGCTTGTATTTACTATTTTTATTATTTATTTATTATACAATTATTATGAGTATTTATTTTAATATTTGACTTTTTAGAAACTTAATATAAAATAAAAAATCGATGTATATTTTTTTTAAAGAGAACATTAGATTTTGCCCATAGCTGATGACTATATAATGAGCAAATCAGTCGATATATGCCAAATCTACGATTCGTAATGGGCTCATAGAGTCGTCTTACCGTTCGCCGAGGAGTTCCTTGCCGTTAAGTTCGTAAACGGCATCATCGGCATCCCTGTAGTCGTCAAATTCCTGCGAAAAAACGAATAAACACGAGATCGACATTAGAAAGATTCACCGAAGAGATTTAACGAAGAGGCTCGTTTCCGTGTCATCATCATGTAGATTGTTAGAAAAATAACGTTATTCCATCGCGATATACACATCAGTCACAGGAAGTTCACAGCATGCTTGACAAAAAGGGTGATGCAATTTTTAAAAAATGTTTTACGGTATATATATGTATATATATATATATATTTATCCGATTTCAATGTAATGGCTTTGGTTGGTTGAATAATTACAAAAAGACCTAAGAAACTTACAAATATTTGCAGAATATTCGGCCACACACGTGTCGCTCACTCTCTTTTTCTTTCTCATCTAAGCCAGCGGTAATATGCGGTGTGCGAGGAGGGTCTCGCGGTACTCGGAACGGGACCGAACAAAATGCAAATATACCTGCGGTTTTTTTTTGACTGATTACAAATACTTACAACAAAGCCATAGCCATTCTTGATGAGGACATCACGGAAACGACCGTAGCCTCTGAAAAATCTCTCAAGGTCTCTTTCCCTGGTGCCGTATGGAAGCCCACCGACATAGACCCTTGTCCCTACCATACTGTAAAAAAAACAATTTATCCAGATTAGACTTACCACAAAGGCAAATCCATTCTTCATAGCGACCTCCTTGATTCTACCATATTTCCGGAAGAACTTCTCAAGGTCGCGCTCTCGCACCCGGTATGTTAATCCACCAACGAATACTCGGGTGCTCATTCTTAAAGGAAAATATAAAAACACCTTACACAACAGGCTTTTTTTTTTTTTTTTAGAAACCTGCCGTTTTTCAACGACATGACACAACATAAAACCACTTTTTATTTATAAACAGGGCAATTTGTTCTTCCTAATTTTTTAGTTACTGTGATAAGGTTCGTTCTTCGGTTAATCGAATTTTACGCGACGAGATTTCAACGTGAAGATTTGAGAGGATTCATTCGTGCTGTGGAATTTATTGTATGGAAAATTATGTGATACACATTTAGAAACTGTAATCGGTAATAAAAACTGTTACTCAATTTACTCAGAGCTGATAAATATTTTAGACAAAAGCAAATTCGGTTTTATTTTGTCTGTCTACTCTACAGTGAAACCGAATTTTTTTTTTCGCAAACATGAATCGTCTCTGAATAAGTTGCCTTACAGTTTCAAAGATATTTCTATCGTACTGACGTATGTATCGTATTGCCGTAAGGCGAGGTGACATAACTAAGTCACGAAATGAGATTCTCTATTTTCTCGAACGTTTAATATTTCCCGCAAAAGCTAATTACGTTCGGATGCGTTTAGTCATCCTGCACGTGAGCCTAATTTGATTCTATCTGAAATATAAACTGTCATTAAGAAAATAGAAGGAGATATGTGCTCCATCGATATGTCATATCACCTTCAGGTGATGTGGAACATGTATGGATGGAATTGAGATAGAATTAATCTAGGGATTACCAATTTCTCCAACCCCCATTGATTTTACGGGTAAGAGGGCAACGATAAACTGCGCATGAAAATTCTACAGTTCACCGTTGTCATCTTTTATCTTTGAGAGCAATTGTGGGGTAGAAATTCGCAATGGGAAAATTGTGCTATCCCTTTTGCACACATAGCGATCTGAGAGAGCCAGGCGACATGTAGCACATCGTCAAGGTGGTGTACTATACAGAGTGAGCTACCACGAGTGCGAGTGAGATAGTGCTATTGGTGATCTTGGTTCAGCGAGACCGACAGAAATTTGTAGCATATCATGTTAACAATGTTCTCCATTTCATACTAGCGACATTTCCTAATTCAACAATTTAAATAAAATTCCATATTTCAGATACTTTTCACAATAAAATGACTTGAATTTGTGAGCAATATTACGATAAATTCATATCAATGCAGTGTTTATGAAATAATTTTGAATACGATGAACCATTATTCATCAGATTTTTATCACCAATATTAAAAGTTACAGTTCTGAAAAACTGCACAAAATGTACTTTGAACATTACTAGCTTCAGCATATCGTTCTGCAGTTTTATTATGATCAGTTTCCATATTAATGCTTCATTTATGAATTCTCTAAAAACTTAACCAGTTACTTATCTAAAATTGGATGATTGTGAAGCCTCCTTAATGCAATGAGCTATACATCTTCTGATCCTCTCAGATTATCATGTGTGCGAAAGATAGCAAGATCTTACCATCTCCGATATCATAGCCACAATTCATCATTCAGGCAAAAGATAAGAACAATGGGCTGTAGAATAGCCAAACACAGAGCACTGTTTTCCTCTTTTCTCAGACAGACCTACAGTGACAGAGAAATTTTCAGCACAGGTTTGTTTTCTGACCGAGGAGTAGCACGTTATCATATGTGATGTACTACAGATTTTCTGTTGATCTCTCTCGCTCCCCGGCAATCATCAACAGTGATATCTCACTTGCACTCACAGCGGCTCAACCGTTATAGCACATAACCATAACTCGATGTAGCACAAGTTATCTGTCTGTTCCGAACTGCTATATGTGCAAAAGAAATACAAATTTCCCATCATGAATTGATCTTTTAAATAAAAGATGAACACAGTGAAACAACGTATTGTGTGACCCAGTTCTGTTTCTTTTTTTTTTCCTAAACAAATTCATCAATCATGGTTGTAAAAATTCCATTGCAGGTTTTCTACCGAACAAGAGGCAGCACATTGTCTTAAGCAAAATAAATTTTAATAACATTTTTTTCTTTGCAATCAACAAACTCTAAAGCACCGACTATCCTCTTATTTTTTTCTTAAAAAAAAAAGTGTATTTCTAAAAATCAATGAGCTTTAGCTCAGAAGGCATCTAAATGACGCCACGGCATTGTAATTCAATTAACTCGGTCACCATTTTGTGAACGAAAACAGCTCTAAAGCTCAAGCCCACGAATGCTTTCCTGCAAACACAATTTCCGTCATTGCGAAAATATTGCAGAAAAAATGGTTCAATGTTGCGTATAATCATGTTCTCCAGCTAGGATACAAAGAAAAAAGTGAACGAAAAAATAAATAGAAATATTTGTATGCACGCGAAGCATGAAGGGGAAATGCTGCTCGGTGGATGAAAATGCGTAAATTTTTCGCCATTCAAAATGGTGGCCCGGCTCAACGCGGCGCGTTATTTTCACTTTAATGCAAATGTCCGCATTGTTTTCACGCGGCGGCAGCTGATTGGCAAGAGATAAGAGAAAGCAACGACGCGTATCGATATATACAAGCGGTGTGAGATAATTACATTGTGATAACGAGCCAAAACTCGTCCAACGGGCCCGTTATCTCAGTTGTAGACAACGCGATGGCGCCGCCACTTTTTACTACGCGCAAACGAATCAACCAGTAGTATCAACGGCAACTTGGTACAAAACGAAAAATTAAACAAGAAATTATTCGTGGTGATTCCTGAGATCGCTCGAAATAAACATTTTTCGAAATTATTAAGACGAAACGTTTGTAAGGCTGGATCCTGAACACAGGCAAACGGCGCTTCTTTTCGATGAGCAGGAGCTAAAGAGAAAGATGCGGCTTTCTCGCTCATTTCTATCTCGCCCTCTCTCTTCCACTCACGGGCGCAAAACCGCTGTGCGACTCAATGAGAATCTAGAGTAAGCGTATGATGCGCGACGCGATTGGCTTTCCGTGGCTACGATATAGGAGAAAAATGAAATTTTATTTTATCGACAACGTGGCAATGCGAAAATCCCGAATTTATTATCATAGCGGCTTCGATCGAAGCTTTCAATGACGTTATAATCCGATGCCGAGGAAGATATCTCGATATACACGGAAAACGAAACCAACTGGAACAATCTGGTTAGATCTGGAATTGCGCAGAAAGAAGAATGGTCGCGAGGGTTATACCGTGACGGTCGGAAGGTCTACCACTATATTCACACGATTCCCTTTCAAACGATCGCGTACTCGACACTATAATATCACTTTCGACTCACCTGAACAACTCTTTCTCCGTAGATTCTCGTGTGCACTCAGGACACTCTACTCGTGCGTATTCACTTGTAAAATCGTAAACTCGCCAGACTCTCACGACACGTTATTACACCGCAAGCAGTAGAAGCATAATGGCGTCTCATTCGAGATGCGGCTTGCCCTGACAACGGAAACAAAACGGGCTCCACACGAGTTATAGGAGGGACGCCGCGAGCTCGTAGCCTCGAACCCAAAGATATATTTCCGGTACGCATGCGGAAACGCGAGTCAACTCAACTCTCCAATTAAACATTTACTTCATTTAATTACAATAATTAACTAATTTTTGTATCGATGAATAACCTTAAAAAATTCTAAGATAATTTTAGATATATCATAACAGCAATAACTTATATTTTAAAGTGTCATTAACATTAATTGAAAATATAATTATTTATCGAAGATATTACGAAAGATTTTAACTGAATTAACTTTTGTATATTTTGTCATCGTTAGCACAAATATTGTGCCAAGAAGATTTAATTTTACTTATCAATGGACATTTATTTAGTAATTTTTCACGATTCTTGAAAAAAATATATGATCCATTGTCAGTACAATTTCTGATAGAATTATCGTTGAGAATTTGGGGATCATTTTTAATTAGATATCTCAAGCAATTCGTTCAGTGATTATCGATTTTTGATATTTCATTCGGCAATAATTTTCGAAGAATGACTCGTCAGAATGGCTAAAGAGGGTGCTGTGCGGAACAGAAAATGGCGCGAAATGACAATATATATTTTCCAATGAGTGTCAAATTACCATTTAATGCATGGCGTCCTTTCTTAATTGCGGTTAAAATTAATTTACGGCAATGATATTGTTTGCACTCAAATTACCCGTACGAATTTCTTTTAATTAACGAATTAAACCAATCGTCGCTAATTAAACAAATATTTGTTAATTAAACGGATTAATATTAATTACAATAAAACAGAAATCTGTTCAACCAATCTAAAAAAATGGAACTCTCCACTGGGCAAAAGACGCAAATAATTTGATAAATATGTCCAAGTGCAGTCGAACCCCTCACCTATTCTGCATCGGTTAAATTCATCAATTGAACGTTGAAATAGGCTCCACATTTTTAATGACCATAGCGAATGGCAGTCTGCGCACCGTTATTAACCGTATTATTGACAAGAGTTCGACTCTAAATCGGTTGGCGAATAAGCACTATAAAAGTATCTGAAAAAGCTTGACTATATCTGAAATTTAATTTCAATCTTTCTATGAATTCAAGTATTATTATTATTTTACATCCCCATAGAGAAAGACATATTATTGAGAATAAATTTCTTCGAGATTTAGTTGTCAGGATACTCAATAAACGGTTTAAAACTTTGAGAAAAATTGCTTAGAAACAATATTCGATAGCGAACTTGCCTGCGGGCGCACGTGCGTGTGCGTGTGCGTGTGTAATAGAAAGGTTCTTAATAGGTGTGTCTGTGTCGGCGGATTTGTCGCGGTTTTGTAAAGGCTCAGCCCTGATGCAGTCCTAGAAGAAGGCGTGTCTTTTGCACCCATGAGTGAAATAGAGAACGAGAGGGCTCATCTTTCCTACTAGCTCGTTTCTCGTTTGTTCTCTGTTCCACTCACGGCGCAAAAGCACTGGGCGCCAAAATAAATATTCAGCCTAAGGCTGGAGCGAGAGGGACAGTATAATGAATAACGATATCTTGCTAATGGGCGAATTTTGTTCTTTTCTACCTGAGCGGAGGGCCATCAAACAAGTCTCACAATTTTGATTGGTCGAGTAGAGACCAGAGACACACCTCTGCCCACCGCTGGGTCGAGTCGTCGAGTATGTACAGTAATACCGGAGACTGGTAATACTCGGTAATACTAAACGTGAGACTTTTGAGATTCGTGAGATTAACTATTTATACTGGGTGGCACTGTGGAGCTCACGCCCGTACTCGATGACGTTTTCGGCTCACCACAGCGGGCTACACCAAGTGTACCGATCACACAAGAACAAGTGGGAAAGACTCCACTCTATCTAACTCACTGTTTCTTTTGCTCACGTTCGATAGATACTAGATACACTGGATACGCTGAGTGAGTGTAATCGTCGTGTATCCTGGCGTGGATCCATAATTCCGATTCGTGGGAGGCGGTCATGACCCCCATGACTCCACTCCCCTGGATCCGCGCTTGGGTGTATCTCAGTGTAGCGAAGCGAAAATGCTAGGAAGTTGATTTTACACGGCGCGTACTTTGGCTATCGCGTAACTTGCTCAATTATTAATTGTAAAATCTCAATTCCGTTCTTTTGTCTAGCGGAAAGCTAACGGCAATGCGTGATTGGCTGGCGCAAACAACGCGTTAGCGCTCCTAAAGTGGATCAGAGAGCGAAAGAGCGAATCTTTTCCTCTTGCTCCCACACATCGAAAATGTGATGCAAAAGCGATAGGCGCCTGTAATTAAAATCCAGACCTACACTTGCGCAAAGTACGTGCCATGTGAATCCTGCCTGACGAGGCCTTGTACGGTTGTATTGCTCGTACGCGCGTGCGACCGATGCAAGGTCGGGTCTATTGTTCGTCCTCAACGTCATCGCATATAAAAATTAAAACTCAATTACATTTCATTATAATAACCAAATGTAGGTAACATGTATCAACTTAATTACATTACATTACTATGAATGCACAGATAAATAAGCCCTTGTTGGAAATCGAACATGATTTTCGATGTCTGTAGTAAGCGTATGAAATTAATTTTGGGCAACACACCATTAGGCACAAACGCACACACGCGCGCGTGCGCGCGCACACACACACACACACACACACACAAACACGCACGCACGCCCCCACACGCACACACATCCAGACATTTTTTCTAAACTACTTTTCTCTATGTTTTAGACTATTCTGAGTATCCTGATTTGAAAAACTCGAAATTCTTTTGTTCACGAAAATAAAGCTCCTTCTATGAGGAAGGAAAATAAAAGGAAAAAAGTAATGAGCCGTGTGTCGAACACGTCATATGGTTTATATTTGTCAAATCTGATATAACGGGGACGAATTAGCATCATGCAGGACTCTAACTATTACACACGTCGAGCCGTGAACGAAACCCGAATAAATATTCACCGTGCTAATAGCACCGAGGTGGGCGCGAATGGTTAGATGCGGGCGTAAGCTCGACGGTTCCATCTGGTAAAAATAGGAAATCTCATGAATCTAACGAATCTCAAGTGTATTATTACTCTGTATACTTAAGGGGAGGCGAAACCTACTCAGTGGGTAACTAAAACTGTAAACAATAGCATTTCACTCTACTGGTGTATGAGAGAGACAGCTATATAATATACTACCAGTGCCTCTCGCGGAATTTAGGTGAGGCGAAACTATACTAGTTCTATCTCGTTCGCACCCATGCATATTTTGCCATACTTACACACATGCGCTGCTTCTCTTTTACTCCACCGTGAGCGCCATACTAGTTCCATCTCTTTCATACTCATGGAGGTTTCGCCTCCCCTTAAGAAATAAACAAACGTGATACTGACTGTAGGGACCTCTGCTCAGGTGGCGTGTGGAGGTCACGTTAACAGTAAGAATAAGAAAAATATTAGTAAACTGTAAGTAAGGATAAATGTACGCTTCAAATGTTTAAACAAAATTCATCGTCAACTTCATTATCCTACGCAATGGCAAATAATTTGAGGATTTTTATAAAATGTACAATAATATTTACACGAATTAAATATTTTTTTAACACTTTAGATTCTCCCGTGTCTCGTAGTAATTAAACGACTAAAATAATTTATGTCTATTAGTCGTATATGCGGTAGCAAACAATGAGACACCCACAATACGACTCTAAAATGACAGTTGAGTTGGTATAACTATATATAGGGTCATAGCACTATTTTTATTTATATAATCACAGCGATGACACGACGCATTAAGAATAAAAATGAACAAAATGATCGATATGCTCTATTCATGCTATGGTTTTATATGCGGAAGTGCTACGCGAAGTAGAAAAAGACGAGAAATGCCGATATTTCGCATATATATACATACATACTCTGATAGAACGATAACTAATTATTTTCGACATTATGTCTTAAAAATATTTATGTGACTGACCGAGTGGGACAAAGAGAGAAGGAACGACGCATCGCACTCGCCGGTTGGCTTGGCATTACATCGTCAACATCAGACCGCTAGATATTACTAGCGGGTGCAACCATCATCCGCGTCCTACCATCGAGATCTCAAACAATCGCGCTCGATAACCACCTGTTAAGGGTATCAAGGGTCTTTACCGGGCCGGGCTACACATCTCTGTCATTTATCCTAATTTATGCGTAATCCTGGCGAGGCGCGAGTTTTAATAGCACGATTTTGGATCGATAAGAGGGAATCATAGTTCGCGAGCGTGAGTGCCAGAAGGTACTCAGGCCTTTATCCCTGTTACCGTCGAGTAAGAAGGACGTACACGCCGAGCGTTGCATTGTTCCGCGCTACAGTCCACGTCTCAGGTTTATCGCTTTACAACGTTATATTTGAAGTAAACATTTCAGACTTGGTCCGTGACGGCAGTCGTCGGGGAAGGGGCTTACGGAGGCCGAGCCTGTAAACACTAGAAAATGCAGCGTTGCTGGGTGAGAGGCTCTTCTAAACAACAGAGCTAAAGAACGAGATGAAGCCACCCGAGGAGTTCGGGATTGGGACCAGAGTCTATGCGGGACTGGCGACGAGAACACACGCTCGAACCACATGTCAAATAACTACTATACCTTGTTGGTCGAATACTTTAAGAGACAATACACTCTTTCAGAATAACGTTATACGAATCTATTTAAACAATATCATAATAAAATATATTAATATCATATGATAATAAATTCTATTACTATAGATCAGAAGTGGGATAAATCACGTGCTAAGTTCGGGATTACGAAATCCAAAAGCCAAGTGTGGTTTATCCGCGGAAATAAAAAAGGGAACAAAGGTGGAGTTAACGGTGAAATTGTCACGGTAAGAGGAAGGGATAACAAAGAAAGGAACAAGATGTCAACAGCGCCTAGCAGGCGTGATCGTGACAAAGAATCGGGAGAAACCAGGGATGACGAGGGGCGGCGATCGAGATCGCTTTCGCATCGCTCGAGAAGACGGACATCAGGATCTGGCGGTTACCACCGGTACGGAGAACGCCAGCGTTGTTGCCAGGTGAGAAGCAAGAGTCGATCGAGGGGATGACTGTCACGAATATCGACAAGCAGGAGCCCGGTTAGTGGTATCGCAGCTCAGGGCGAGTCCGATTTTTTAAAACTAACTAAAGTGCTATCAGCTATCGTTAAGGCAGGTTTGAAATGATCAAAACAGTATATTAATGAGAAAGTACTACCTGAATTTGATCCAGAAAAAAAAAGATTTATTGGCTATGGAGTGGTTAGAGAGGGTGAACGTGTACGCAACCATGTACGATTGGGATGGCCAGCATAAAATTTATTTGTCGTCATTAAAGTTGAAGGGGATTGCAAGGAACTGGTACGACGGGCTTAAAAATGCACCTATCAGTTGGGAAGCTTTTACTGTAGCAATTCGTTGGGAAACTTTTTGATCACGCGGCAAAGTATAAAAGTACGTAGGGTCAGTCCTTGCAAAAGTATTGTTTCGAAAAGGTCAAAAGAATTAATCGACTAAATCTTGAGATCCCCGAACAAAAGATCGTGGAAGTTGTGGTTCATGGGATTCATGATAAACATTTGAGATTGAGTCAAATAACTTCGAAAAGGGAAACAATCGCAGAATTAAATCGATGTCTGGAATCCATATCAGTTAAAAAACCTAAAGAAATTAAGCATGCGAAGGATGAAAAGGTCAATAAACATCCCCTTCAGCAAGATAAGTTTAAAAAGGAGCCTAGACTATTTGATTCCGGTACATGTTATAATTATGGGAAAAGGCACAAAAGGTACAATCGCCCGGAACCAAAGAACATTAAGTACAAAAAAATCGAAATGGATTGGCCGAAAGATTCACATTGCACGAGCGCCAAAAATACTGTAGTTAAGAATAAATGCAAATTTTGTTAAAACAGGCATACCGAGGCGGAATGCCGCGAGAAACAGTGAAGGAGAGGGGTGAAAAGAAAGCATGACCAGACCTCGAGCAGCCTAACGAGAGGGGGGTACCCTCGACGGAGGGAACAGCCTCGTTACAGGGCGAATTCTCGTTTCACGTGTGCGAGATCGCAGCGACCAAAGTAAACAAACAACTCAAGAAGTGCATTTTAGGCAACAGAGAAAAGATTTGTACTATTGATTTGGAAAGTGACTGATCTATTATCTGGCAGAGCCTAGCGAGATGTTTAGATTAAAAATGTAAAGACATAGGGAAAACTTTGTCAGAATTTAACCACGCAATATGTAGTCATCCCGATCGCTCGATCGAAAATCAAAGTTCACATCGATGGGATTCCTGTTAAAATAAAAGTTTTCGTTGTTGCCGATGACCAAATGACAAAGGAAATTCCTATCGGACGAGATATCGTGCTTGAGGCCGGTATTAAGACAATATCAGATGCTTCTGAAATTATGTTTACTTTGTACAAACCGATTAACCCTTCGCGGTCACCCGGGGTCAAAATGACCCCAAGCGCAACTTTAAACTAGAATTACTATAAATTATTGGCGCCCGAGGGGACTGGCCTCCCCTCTAACGGTGCATTGGGGTTTCCTTTGTAAGAAGAGACTAGGGTCGGTCGAATCGCGACAGCAGTTCCTTCGTAGCAGTCGATCCTAGGAGACCGTGCGATCTTCTAGGTATTAATATAAATAACTTTTTTGAAACGCCCACTATGGAGCTATTTTTTGCCGTAAACTATACCTCAAGAGTACCATCCTAAAATTTTATGAAAATATATTAAAAATTGCCAGAGTTATGATTTTTTTTAGTAAAAAAGCATTGCCTCCTTGCTAATTTTTTTTCTTCATTTTGAAAATTCGATAAAAATTTTTTGCCATGATATTCTCATTCTGAAAGGTGCCAATTAATATCCTGAATTTTTATGAGTCGTTCAAAACGATACTAGCAACGCGGCAATCGTTTAAACATGGCTGGGGTCGTTGCGACTCCCTGAGGCGGGCGCGTTATTTCCAGAACGTGTGACCTCGGAGGGTTAAAAGCGATAACGTAGTAGAAATCGAGTTAATAGGTGGCGATAAAGCCATAGAGGTGAAAGAGGCTGATATTTAGTGCGAAGATCTTGACGCGAATAATAAAACAAAATTGCTAACACTACTGAACAAATATTGGCGAAATATATCCTTTAATATGAAATAATTAGGCAAAACTCAGTGAGTGCTTATTTATTTTAAAAAAGGAGTTATCTTTAACGGTTAACAGACCATCTGATTCTGTTTTTACCTAAATTATTATTTATTTATTTATTTAATTGACATTTTGTTTGTGACTTCCTGATAAACAAAACGATTATTTTTCTTCATTATTAATCATAAAATTGTGTCCATTATTTTTCTCCCCTTAATTTGGAGAAAATTTTATTTATTGTACTTTATGAATCGATTGGCGGACTTATTTATTGACGTATTTGAAATGTTATTCCATTTGATTTGTTTAGCTGATTCGCGGAATCCCTTTTTATATTTTATTTTATTTAGTTTCATTGTTTTTTCTCCCTATTTTAATATCTGATTATTTTTATTTACTAGTGGACTATTAATTGGTTAATTGAATAATTTGACACTTTTAACTTTTGACAATTATTATTGATTTATTTAATTTATTTGTTTATTTGTTTATGATTTTTATACCTAAATTATTATCTTTTATATCAACGGATAATAACGAGGGTAGTTTCATCGCATATGACTAAGGTATTACTTTCTTTTCTTCCCTTATCTTCATCAACCTTTTTTATTTATGGTTTATACTCGAAAGTTTTATTAATATTGGAACTTGTATTGAATCGGCACTAATCCCGTAAATTGAGTATTTTTCTTTCAATTTTTTATTAGCTTTCCGATAGTGTCCCGAGTTGACTCGCACGCTCCTCTTCGACTGATTTATCATATCACACGATGTTATTTAATTGTATAACTTAGTTATTTATTTTTCCTATTGTTTTATTCGTTTGATGTACATTGCTACTCCGTCGTGTGGTCCGCCTAGAGGAAGATTTAGGAGGGGGGGCGAAGTGGGTTGTCGAGCTAGGGGGATTGGTGCGCGAAGCGTGAAGTACCAAGCGCGCCAAGCCCCCCCCCCCCACCCCGTGTTCCCTATTACTTATCTAATAATAATATTTGGTTCGTAGCAATTATGAACCATTCGAACATTTTTTCTAATCCACTTTCATGGACGTTTCAGGCAATTACAAGTATCCTGAAATGGAAATTTATATATATTTTTTCATTATAATAAAGCTTTCCCGATGAGGAAAAATGAATTATTGTTTAGAAATAGAGAAAAAAAAAGAACTTCCATGTACTTATTTTTAAGATGCCATTTATTTTCTAAAAGATCTAGAAGCATTTGGAATGTATCGACGAGA
Source organism: Cylloceria caligata (assembly GCA_963942595.1). NCBI lineage: Eukaryota > Metazoa > Arthropoda > Insecta > Hymenoptera > Ichneumonidae > Cylloceria > Cylloceria caligata. The sequence goes on from OZ012705.1 coordinate 71,027,886, forward strand.
AATTTTTCAACAATTTTCATAAGTCAGGAAAAGATAGGATAAAAAATCTTTTAATAATGAAGCATACACCGTTCACCCGGGTGAATGAATAAATAAATAAATAATATACCTCTTCCAAAATGCTCGGAGGCTGATCTAGTCGTGGTGAAATGCTCCATATACTTACTCATTTCCGTGGAGGAAATGGAGCTATTCGTGTATGAATTCCTGACTCATGACTATGTTCTTTTACAAGTTCCACGTTGGACCGAGTCATTGCCCATGAAGCCCTTTGCAGTGTACAATTTTTCTTGATTGAATAAATACATAAATTATGAAAGAAAAATTTAGCGGAACACATCAGATTATATAGTTACGTTCTTTTCGGAGTTTGCATTAGTTAACTCTTACCATAGCTTGGTGCCGTTGTGTGTGTTTGATAATTTGGATTGTTTGGGTGTGTAGGTAATGCTGGTAGTTCGAGTATTCGAGTAGTCTGGACATTCAGAAAGGTGTGATTTAACCAAATATCGACATTTGAAGAATCGAATACATCCGATCCGGTTAATTCAGGTTATCTGAGTAATCAATACTGGAAGTACTATTACATTTTATTAATAACACATCGTCTTCGGTAGTATAGTGGTAAGTATCCCCGCCTGTCACGCGGGAGACCGGGGTTCGATTCCCCGCCGGAGAGAATTTTTTTTTTTTTAAGTCCAAAAATATCTCACGACAGTGCTGGCAGATTATTCTCTGATTAAAAAATGAATATTATAAATGTGTCAGCAGTATCATCGCAGCAACCGTAGGGTACACACCGTACGGACCGCGATCCCAACTTTCTGTCAACGTAATAGGAATCTTTTTAGAAATACTAGTGACACTGAGCCCTTCGGGACCAGTAAGGAAGTTTCATAAGTTCAAAGTGATATCAAGTGATACCATAAGCCCAGACCTAAATACACAAAAGTGCATACTAATATATGTGATATCACCCGTTCCACTGGGCCACTGGCCCAAGCGTCGAGAATAGCCAGGTCAGCTAGAAACAATCCAAAACCAACTGCTTTGAACAACACGAACTACCGACAAAAACTAGATTCAGTGCAATTAGACCGTCTTTACAAAAATATGATAAAGGAAAACATAAAGTCACTCCAGTCGAAAATCACACCAAATCTCACTGCAGCGCGTAAGCGCAAGCCCTCGCCGACGCCATCAAAAGATGACCAGGAAACCACGTCAGCCGAACCGCCAACCGCCATAGCCGAATGGGACATTCCCAAGAAGCAGACCAAGCACCGCCAACGCCAACCTGCACTGGGGCCAACCACTACAACATCCTGCAACCGCTACGAGAGTCTCACAGACGAGAGCGATATGGAGACGGAGGAACCCGGCGTCACCGAAATTAAAAGAGGTCAGAGTAAGCACCGTAAACTTCCACCGCTATACACCGCCCAGGTATCACTAACGGACACCATTGCGCTTGCCAAGAAAGCCGAAATACCGAGAAATGAAATAACGCTCAAACAAACGGATACTAAAAACCATATAATATTCACCAACAACCTGGCTATACACAACAAGCTTAAAAGAGAACTGCTAAAAGAAAATATTCCATTTTTCACATATACACCGAGTGAGGAAAAACCTAAAACACTTATAATAAAACGAATCAGAGGAAACTTCAACACCGAAGAATTGCAAAAAAAACTAACCGATCTACAGCTCCTTAACGTTGAAATTATAAAAGTCTCAAAATTCTATTTTGATAAAAATAAGCCAGAGTTCCACCACCATCTAGTACAAGTGACCAACAATTCCAAAGTCAGTGAGCTCTTCAAAATAAAATCCCTAGCATATCAAAGAATAAGCTAGGAACACCTACACAGACCGGCTATTTTTCAATGCAAAAAATGCCAACGTGAAGGACACGCCAGCAAAAACTGCAACCTCCTTTTCAGATGCGTGAAATGCGCAGTTTCTCATGAACCAGGGAAATGCAAATTCACCAACAATACCAACCTGGAAGAGCTGACTTGCGGCAACTGCGGACAACACAGTCATCCGGCATCATACAGAGGATGCCCATACCTAAAATTCGCCGTCAAATTAAAGAAACAACAAACATCACAACGCACATCACACCTTAAGGAAAAAATTATCAGGTTTGTAACTGTCCCTACTAACAACATGTCCTACGCACAGGTCGGCAAAATCGCAACATACGCCGATTACCACAATCACGCCACAACAACATCATCTCATCATTCATCCCAATAACAACTCTGGTGATTCTTTTACGTCTCTTCGCTAGAACGACTTCTAACGAACTCTAACGTCTTTCGCTCCAGGATCGAGGAAGCAGCCTACGAAGGCGGTCCTAACCCTTCTTTAACATTATTAAGAAATAGGCAAAGATTTAAGGAGGACGCCCTCGCAGGAGGAAGTTACGTCACCGAACCTGGCTTACTCAAATTACTACGAGTTTAGTACGAACAAATAATAAATAAATAAAATGATAAATAGTTAAAACAATTTAGTACATATGGCGAGAATATGTTTCCGATGACAATGCAAACCCTCGACCCAGGTAAGTCCTTTGCGGGTGTTTCCCAGATAGCAAGGGTATGGGTCATCATTAGATGCAATAAAAAACAGGGATCCGAAGATAATAGCATGGCAAACAGCGAGGTTTACAATAGAAACGAATATTCAACTTAGAAGCAAAAATAACCTATGCTGAAACTGTACATAGTACATACAGGCTTCACTTGCATGTTTGCAACAATATCCGTAGGTTGTTGCAAACCATCTATTGTACGATGTCAATATATTGCTTTATGCAAAGTAAAGGGTGATTTTTTTGAGGTTAGGATTTTCATGCATTAGTATTTGACAGATCACGCGGGATTTCAGACAAGGTGTCAAAGAGAAAGATGCTCAGTATGCTTTGACATTTCATAATGAATAGACTTACTAACGAGCAACGCTTGCAAATAATTGAATTTTATTACAAAAATCAGTGTTCGGTTCGAAAAGTGTTTCGCGATTTACGTCCGATTTATGGTCTACATAATCGACCAAGTGAGCAAACAATTAATGCGATTGTGACCAAGTTTCGCACTCAGTTTACTTTATTGGACATTAAACCAACCACACGAATGCGTACAGTGCGTACAGAAGAGAATATTGCGTCTGTTTCTGAGAGTGTTGCTGAAGACCGTGAAATGTCGATTCGTCGCCGTTCGCAGCAATTGGGTTTGTGTTATTCGACGACATGGAAGATTTTACGCAAAGATCTTGGTGTAAAACCGTATAAAATACAGCTCCTGCAACAACTGAAGCCGAACGATCTGCCACAACGTCGAATTTTCAGTGAATGGGCCCTAGAAAAGTTGGCAGAAAATCCGCTTTTTTATCGACAAATTTTGTTCAGCGATGAGGCTCATTTCTGGTTGAATGGCTACGTAAATAGGCAAAATTGCCGCATTTGGAGTGAAGAGCAACCAGAAGCCGTTCAAGAACTGCCCATGCATCCCGAAAAATGCACTGTTTGGTGTGGTTTGTACGCTGGTGGAATCATTGGACCGTATTTTTTCAAAGATGCTGTTGGACGCAACGTTACGGTGAATGGCGATCGCTATCGTTCGATGCTAACAAACTTTTTGTTGCCAAAAATGGAAGAACTGAACTTAGTTGACATGTGGTTTCAACAAGATGGCGCTACATGCCACACAGCTCGCGATTCTATGGCCATTTTGAGCGAAAACTTCGGAGAACAATTCATCTCAAGAAATGGCCCGGTAAGTTGGCCACCAAGATCATGCGATTTGACGCCTTTAGACTATTTTTTGTGGGGCTACGTCAAGTCTAAAGTCTACAGAAATAAGCCAGCAACTATTCCAGTTTTGGAAGACAACATTTCCGAAGAAATTCGGGCTATTCCGGCCGAAATGCTCGAAAAAGTTGCCCAAAATTGGACTTTCCGAATGGACCACCTAAGACGCAGCCGCGGTCAACATTTAAATGAAATTATCTTCAAAAAGTAAATGTCATGGACCAATCTAACGTTTCAAATAAAGAACCGATGAGATTTTGCAAATTTTATGCGTTTTTTTTAAAAAAAAAGTTCTCAAGCTCTTAAAAAATCACCCTTTATTAATAACTGATATTCTATTACAAGATTAATATTACTTGATTATCGCATTGAGAGAAAAAATCTCTAGCAAGGTATCGAACCCCGTGATCTACCTCGTGGTAGGTGGGGGTACTCTACTGTTGAGGATGCCCTGGAAGAAGTGCTCTGTGAGTTCTGTAAAAGTGTCAGCGGAGTTGATTGTCCAGCGGTGGCTGGCTAGGAAAGAGCCGGCACCAATGGGCTTACGAATGTAAAGTTAAAAATGAATGTAACTAATCAGTGAACTACTACATTTTTCTGTATATAGATTCTATGTATTTATTCACACAAGTAATGTCGTGAAGTGCACTTGAAAATGCCATTTTGGGCCATGTCGGTAAAACAGAACAATAACAAATGAATACACCGATACCGAACACTTAGGGCGTGAGTTGCAAAGTCGAATCCTCTAACGTGGAATATGTAGGTATAAAAGCATAGTTACGAGTCATGAAATAGTCATATATACACCATACTATGACGATGATTGATTAGAAATTCGATTAACATGGCGAGGAAAATGAATTTACAATTACACAATTTACAATTTACAATTTAATTTATTTGAGAAAAAAAAGGTAGGTTTTCAATTGATTAATTAAAGTACTTATGGAATAATCATAATAACTGAGGCAAAAATATATTTTGCATCGGCCGGGAATCGAACCTTTTTTTTTTTTTAAAAAGTATTTTATTGTGGACTGAAGTACATTATGTTTAGAAGGTTACAGTAAATACATAAATAAAACCATACAATATAAAGAATATAAAGAATATGTACTGAGGTGGCTGTTTGTTAGGAGCACTCGTCAGTAAACTATAACAAGGTGTATTTAGGTCGCAGCCTATGTGTCGATTGTTTCTTAGGATCTAGTCATGACAGTTTATTGTTGCGAACAGATGAAGTTACGCTTGATTAAGAGCTAGGGAAAAGTACATGAATAAAAAACCCTAATATTATTGATCGTATATATCTATTGGTAAAGGGGGGGGGGGGGGGGGATGGAGAATAGATAAGAGTAAGGGGGGGTGGTGGGAATTAATATATAATTACAATTAAATTAAAACTAGGTTAAAATTAATTACAATTTATCACAATATTATGTCTTTAGGTGGTGGGATGTGTGTCTAATTTATTGGTTTAGTTGGGTTGTTTGTTAAGTTTCAATGTTTGAAGATTTTAATGTTCGATGAAATTCTGACGTTGTCTATTTGTAAATGTTTTTTTTCGTTCGTTAAGGTCAAATAAGTGCGGGCTGTCTATGTTGAGCCAGTGATATATATTGAATTTTAATCGGTGGAAATCGTTGTAGTCTTTGGGAGGGATTTTTGTAGATTTTGCGAAAAGATCTCGATTGGTTTGGAAGTCTTGTGCGGTGAATGAAATGCGTTTGTTGGCCTTGTTTCTCTTCCAGTGGTAGATGATCGGTATGTTGTCCGCTGTTTGAATTAGTCCTGACTGGTCGCAGTGTATGAAGGCCTGAGGAGATACGTAGCCTTTTGCTAGTTGTCCTGATGAGGATGCTGAGCTTTGGTTTGCTATTTCTTGTATAACTGGGTTGGTTGTAGTTTTAAGGCTGGCGAAGTAGTTTCTGCAGAGCTTTATGATATAATTGTCAATTCGTGGGATGTCCGCTAATTTGTATATTGTGTTGTTTAAGATGTAGTGGAGGAATTCTGACTGTTCGGATCGGTATAGATGGAGGCATTTCTTGATGCATTGTCTTTCGAAGGTCCTGATTTTTTCCATTATTGTGTGATTGAGGTTCCACCAGGTTGGAGCGGCGTATGAGATGATTGGGCGAATTAATAGTAAGTATAGGATAATTTTAGTTTTGCTTGTCAGATGCTTATTGTGGAAAATCCTGATGTTGGCTTGAAAGGCCTTTTTGGCCTTAATTAGTTGGTTCTCGATATGTATGTTTCCTCTTAGTAGTTTTTCTATGTGTACTCCCAGATATTTTACACTGTTTTTGTGAGGTATGACAACTTTATTTTGAGAATTTGGAGTGGATATTTTTATGTGGAACGTTTTGTAACCTCTTCTGCTTGTTGTTGATAATTGGTTGAGCAGTTTTCTGAAGAGGATTGTTTCGCATTTGGTTGGATTGAGCCGCAAGTTCCAGTTGGTGTACCAATTGTTTATTTGTTCTGTTGTGAGTTCAAGGGAATGTTGTACACTTTCGATGCGGTTTCCTTTTGTGTATATAATGATGTCGTCTGCGAAGGCTATCGCAGATGTGTTTGATTTGTTGATGTCGAATAGTTGTAGTAGGTCGGAGGTGTATATGTTGAACAATATTGGCGAGTTGACCGTCCCTTGTTGGAGTCCTTCGTTGATCCGAAATATTTGAGAAGATGATGATGTTCCGTCCCATGTGACAAATGTTTTTCCCGTGATCATTTCCCAGATGTTGAAGATCATTGGTTTCGGGAATTTTTTCTTGTGGAGCTTGAAGATGAGGCCTGTCAGCCATACCGAGTCGAACGCTTTTTCCAAGTCCAAGAGTGCTGCACCGACGAACTGGGAGTTTCCTATGTTTGTGTTTAAGTCGGAGAGGAGTTTGTGGATAGCGTGTATTGTAGAGTGTTTGTGTTTGAAACCGAACTGAGTGTGTGGTATGGTGTTGGTAGCGTTGCAATATGCTACTATGTGCTTATTCAAAATTATTTCGAAAATTTTGCTCATGTTAGGTGTTAGGCTAATGGGTCTATAGCTCGAAGGGTCGTTAGGGTTTTTATTCTTTTTTAGAAATGGGAGTACTTTAGCTTGTTTCCATATTTTTGGAAAGTAATATTGGTTTATGCAATTGTTAAAAATGATTGTGAGTTCTATTATTATTTTGTGAGGTAGGTGTTTGAGGATGATGGACGGGATGTTGTCTTGTGCTGCTGATGTTTTGTTGGGCAAGTGTTTAAGAATTTTTGTGACTGTTGTCGTGTTGCAATAAATATTGGTTTGAATGTCGTTGGTTGTGGGGTTTGTGGCTTTGTTTGTGTTCGAGAATTGAGAGATAGTGGTGTTGTTTTGTTTGTGAGTGTTGAATTCGTTAATAATTCGGTTAACTGTTTCGTTAACCAATTGGTAAAGTCTTGTGCCTTGGTTTGTGTGGCGTGGTGAGTTGATGGATTCATAATAGGCGCCTAATGTATTAAGTTTGTCTTTTGGATCAGAGATGATGTATTTATTATTTTCAGTGTGAACACTGTTAATGTTGAAGTTGCTGCGGTTGAGTAGTGATTGGTTGTCCGTTGGGATGTGCAAATTGGATATTTTTATGGGATCATTAGGTCTTAGTAATCTGTTAATTTTGGGGAAAAATGATTCGGGTTTTCGGTGGTCGATTTGTTGGAGTTTGTTAATCCAGAATTTTTCTGTTGAAATTTTAAATTCTGCTTTGAGTTTTTTTTTAATGAATTTAAGTGCCTGTTTTGCGTTTTGCGTGAGCGGTAGGATGTTGCGAGGATCATTGGTATGAAGTCGGTGGAGTATTGTTATCAATGTTGATTTATGTTTTTGTAGTTTATTTATTTTGTTGTTGAGAAAATTGAGTGTACCTTTGGGGGTTTTAGACCGTGGCACCGTGTTGTGAATTGCTGTGGTAATGTTATTGTTGATTTTGAGTATGGCAGTATCTATTTCATTTGCTGTTAGGTTTCTGTTGTCTGGTAGAGGTGAATTGAAATTGTCTTCAAGGTTTTTGGTGAAGCGTTTCCAGTTAGTGTTTTTGTAAATGAATCTTGGTGTAGGCGGGACCGGATTTTTAGTGTTTATTTCGTCCTTCTTAATAGAAATTTTAAATGATATCGCTGCGTGGTCGCTGTCGTATGGGAGTGTATCGGTCATTGCGTTAGGAGCGTTAATCAGTGCAATCCTTGCGTCTATTAAGGCTAAGTCAAGGAATGTGTTGGCAGGTTTAAATGTCGGATCAGTTGATGGGAGTATTTTTAATTTGTATTTTATGCTCTGGAGGGATTCCCATCTCGCAAGACACCGACCTCTGGTGTTGTTGGAGTGGTTGCCCCAGAGAGTGTGTCTGGCGTTGAGGTCTCCTGCCAGGATGTAAAAGTTGTTGTTTTTGTGAAGTTTCAGTTTGTCAAAGAGAGAGTCGAGTTCGTTTATAAAAAGGTCTCTGCAGTCGTTTGAGCTGTAGGCGCTTATTATGAATAGGTTTTTTGTTAGTTTAGTTTTTACTTTGGTTATTGTGAATTCGAGTAGGGTGTTTCTTATTGAAGCGGGTTGGCTAACGGTTGTGTAGTCAATTTCTTTTTTTATGAGTATGGCGGTGCCGCCTCCTCGGATTGATGCTGGTCTGTCTGTTCTGATAATGTCGTAGTTTTGAAAATCTAGTTTATATTTGGGGTTTAATTTTGTTTCTGATAGGAGAATGATGTCGTGTGCGTATTGTTCTGTGAAGTTCAGAAGGTCGAGTCTTCTTTGGTGGGATATTAGTGAATTGACGTTTATTGCTGCAATGTGCAGATGTGGTCGTGATCGTGTTGTATTATTCATAATTGTGGTGTAGTGTAGAGAGTAAAAATTCGATTTTTTCTGAATTGACAGCTACTTGGGCAGCTATTGCTTTGAATTGCTCTGCTATTATGTTTGATAGTTCTTGTTTCAGTTCATTTATCCAATTGAGTTGCGTGTGTGGTTGTTGAGTTGGTGTTGAGATTGAGTTTAGGGTAGGAGTGTTGAAGGTAGTGTTGATGTTGTTGTCTGGACGTTTCAGGCAATTTTAAGTATCCTGAAATGGAAATTTATATATTTTTTTTCATTATAATAAAGCTTTCCATATGAGGAAAAATGAAATATTGTTTAGAAATAGAGACAAAAAAAGAACTTCCATGTACTTATTTTTAAGATGCCATTTATATTCTAAAAGATCTAGAAGCATTTGGAATTCTATTGACGAGAAATTTTTCAACAATTTTCATAAGTCAGGAAAAGATAGGATAAAAAATCTTTTAATAATGAAGCATACACCATTCACCCGGGTGAATGAATAAATAAATAAATAATATACCTCTTCCAAAATGCTCGGAGGCTGATCTAGTCGTGGTGAAATGCTCCATATACTTACTCATTTCCGTGGAGGAATTCGTGTATGAATTCCTGACTCATGACTATGCTCTTTTACAAGTTCCACGTTGGACCGAGTCATTGCCCATGAAGCCCTTTGCAGTGTACAATTTTTCTTGATTGAAATACATAAATTATGAAAGAAAAATTTAGCGGAACACATCAGATTATATAGTTACGTTCTTTTCGGAGTTTGCATTAGTTAACTCTTACCATAGCTTGGTGCCGTTGTGTGTGTTTGATAATTTGGATTGTTTGGGTGTGTAGGTAATGCTGGTAGTTCGAGTATTCGAGTAGTCTGGACATTCAGAAAGGTGTGATTTAACCAAATATCGACATTTGAAGAATCGAATACATCGGATCCGGTTAATTCAGGTTATCTGAGTAATCGATACTGGAAGTACTATTACATTTTATTAAAAACACATCGTCTTCGGTAGTATAGTGGTAAGTATCCCCGCCTGTCACGCGGGAGACCGGGGTTCGATTCCCCGCCGGAGAGAATTTTTTTTTTTTTAAGTCCAAAAAAATCTCACCACAGTGCTGGCAGATTATTCTCTGATTAAAAAATGAATGTTATAAATGTGTCAGCATTATCATCGCAGCAACCGTAGGGTACACACCGTACGGACCGCGATCCCAACTTTCTGTCAACGTAATAGGAATCTTTTCAGGAATACTAGTGACACTGAGCCCTTCGGGACCAGTAGGGAAGTTTCATAAGTTCAAAGTGATATCAAGTGATACCATAAGCCCAGACCTAAAAACACAAAAGTGCATACTAATACATGTGACTAGCAGGGGTACCCGGCGTTGCCCGGGTTAAATGGCTAAGGCTCAGAGCTGAGGGTTTACAGTTTTCCTTCTGTCCCCACAGTTTAAAGTGCTTCTTGATAAACAATATTTACTGTCTTGCCTCCTGGTGCAAAAATGAAGAGATTTTTTGGAGAACCTACTCGAGAGCAAGCTACATACAGTTGCCCATGAGAGAAACAGGGACTCTCAAGATGGATTCCAGCTACTTTAAGAGACTGTCCTTGAGACTTGTTAATGGTCATGGCAAAAGAAGGTTTGACTGGAAACTGAAGTCTTTTGAAACCAACAACATCTTCATTAATGACAGGAATGCGGGGAATGAAAACAGTCTCCTTCTTTGCACAACCTGTTAAGATGACAGCCTCAATCACATTCTGATGAAGTGTTTTAACACACAGTCTGGTGCCATTACTCAACCTTGGAGCATCCAAGTTTCGTAACAGAATAATAGGGCAACCCACCTTCAGCACCAAGTGGTGAGGTGGCATGCCTGAAGGATTAAGAGAATTAAGAAATTCAGTTGGATACTGAACTGCTTGTTCACTGTCAGTTGTAGTATCAATGAACCTGTATACAAATTCTCCACCAGGGATCTGTTGGAGAATCTTGGAATTGATTTGATTCACAGCATCATTTTTTGGTGCCAATATCGCTCTTTCACACAACCAATCTAGGTTTTTCAAGTTCTGAGCAAGGTCAGGAAAGACATTAAACTGAAGTTCCTGTAGTGACCTTTGACCTTGGATCTGAGGTCATTGATTTTCTTAAACCCTATGCCCGGATCATTTTTTCCTAATTACACTTTTTGACATTCTGCCTCCTTCGGGTACTTTGTGTAGTGCCAGAAACACCTTTTTGCCCCTGGAGCCGCCCCCGGAGCCGCCCCCGGGACCCCGATCGGGGTCATGATCCCCCTATGTTGTGGCCAGGGTCAATACACACCCAACCAACCACTTTGGGCAGGGCTAGCTTCAAAATTCTGGGAGCTATGGCTGGACATACATACAGGCATACAGACCTACAGAAATATATATTAGATATCACCCGTTCCGCTGGGCCACTGGCCCAAGCATCGCCAATAGCCATGTCAGCTAGAAACAATCCAAAACCAACTGCTTTGAACAACACGAACAACCGACAAAAACTAGATTCAGTGCAATTAGACCGTCTTTACAAAAATATGATAAAGAAAAACATAAAGTCACTCCAGTCGAAAATCACACCAAATCTCACTGCAGTGCGTAAGCGCAAGCCCTCGCCGACGCCATCAAAAGATGACCAGGAAACCACGTCAGCCGAACCGCCAACCGCCATAGTCGAATGGGACATTCCCAAGAAGCAGACCAAGCACCGCCAACGCCAACCTGCACTGGCGTCAACCCCTACAACATCCCGCAACCGCTACGAGAGTCTCACAGACGAGAGCGATATGGAGACGGAGGAACCCGGCGCCACCGAGCCTAAAAAAGGTCAGAGTAAGCACCGTAAACCTCCACCGCTATACACTGCCCAGGTATCACTAACGGACACCATTGCGCTTGCCAAGAAAGCCGAAATACCGAGAAATGAAATAACGCTCAAACAAACGGATACTAAAACCATATAATATTCACCAACAACCTGGCTACACACAACAAGCTTAAAAGAGAACTGTTAAAAGAAAATATTCCATTTTTCACATATACACCGAGTGAGGAAAAACCTAAAACACTTATAATAAAAGGAATCAGAGGAAACTTCAACACCGAAGAATTGCAAAAAGAACTAACCGACCTACAGCTCCCTAACGTTGAAATTATAAAAGTCTCAAAATTCCATTTTGATAAAAATAAGCCAGAGTTCCACCACCATCTAGTACAAGTCACCAACAATTCCAAAGTCAGTGAGCTATTCAAAATAAAATCCCTAGCATATCAAAGAATAAGATGGGAACACCTACACAGACCGGCTATTTTTCAATGCAAAAATGCCAACGTGAAGGACACGCCAGCAAAAACTTCTCATGAACCAGGGAAATGCAAATTCACCAACAATACCAACCCAGAAGAGCTGACTTGCACCAACTGCGGACAACATAGTCATCCGGAATCATACAGAGGATGCCTATACCTAAAATTCGCCGTCAAATTAAAGAAACAACAAACATCACAACGCACATCACACCTTAAGAAAAAAATTATCAGGTTTGTAACTATCCCTACTAACAACGTGTCCTACGCACAGGTCGCCAAAGCGCAACATACGCCGATTACCACAATCACGCCACAACAACATCATCCCATCATTCATCCCAATAACAACTCTGGTGATTTTTTTACGTCTCTTCGCTAGAACGACTTCTAACGAACTCTATCGTCGTTCGCTCCGGGATCGAGGAAGCAGCCTACGAAGGCGGTCCTAACCCTTCTTTAATATTATTAAGAAATAGGCAAAGATTTAAGGAGGACGCCCTTGCAGGAGGAAGTTAAGTCGCCGAACCCGGCTTACTCAAAGTACTACGAGTTTAGTCCGAACAAATAATAAATAAATAAAATGATAAATAGTTCAAACAATTTAGTACATACGGCGAGATATGTTTCCGATGACAATGCAAACCCTCGACCCAGGTAAGTCCTTTGCGGGTGTTTCCCAGATAGCAAGGGTCATCATTGGATGCAATAAAAAACAGGGATCCGAAGATAATAGCATGGCAAACAGCGAGGTTTACAATAGGAACGAATATTCAACTTAGAAGCAAAAAGAACCTATGCTTAAACTGTACATAGTACATACAGGCTTCACTTGCACGTTTGCAGCAATACCCGTAGGTTGTTGCAAACCATCTATTGTACGATGTCAATATATTGCTTTATGCAAAGTATTAATAATTGATATTCTATTACAAGATTAATATTGCTTGATTATCGCATTGAGAGAAAAAATCTCTAGCAAGGTATCGAACCCCGTGATCTACCTCGTGGTAGGTGGGGGTACTCTACTGCTAAGGATACCCTGGAAGAAGTGCTCTGTGAGCTCTGTAAAAGTGTCAGCGGAGTTGATTGTCCAGCGGTGGCTGGCTAGGAAAGAGCCGGCACCAATGGGCTTACGAATGTAAAGTTAAAAATAAATGTAACTAATCGGTGAACTACTACATTTTTCTGTATATAGATTCTATGTATTTACTCACACAAGTAATGTCGTGAAGTGCACTTGAAAATGCCATTTTGGGCGACATCGGTAAAACAGAACAATAACAAATGAATACACCGATACCGAACAGTTATGGCGTGAGTTGCAAAGTCGAATCCTCTAACGTGGAACATGTAGGTATAAGAGCATAGTCACGAGTCATGAAATAGTCATATATACACCATACTGTGACGATGATTGATTAGAAATTCGATTAACATGGCGAGGAAAATGACTTTACAATTACATAATTTACAATTTACAATTTAATTTATTTGAGAAAAAAAAGGTAGGTTTTCAATTGATTAATTAAAGTACTTATGGAATAATCGTAATAACTGAGGAAAAAATATATTTTGCATCGGCCGGGAATCGAACCCGGGCCGCCCGCGTGGCAGGCGAGCATTCTACCACTGAACCACCGATGCTTATTTACTATGACTGAGTAGAACGTGAAGTGAATTTTATAATCTGGAACGTGTGGTTATCTCCAAGTAAGGCAAATATGGGAAACTTTTCCTTTCACATATAATGAATCTAGGTCGTTCGATGAAATATTTCATGCAGCAAAGATGACTATTACCGCGAAGTTTATCAATACCAAGTAATATCATAAAACCAGAAATACGGCTTAAAAGTGCTCACTAATAGACATGACAATCCCGATCCGCTGGGCAACGCGCCCGAGCGATAATAGCCATGGCCGCCAAAAATGACTCAAACACTAACGCTCAGGATTACAAATTCCAACAACATCTATACAATACAAAATCAACTTCATCTAACCGTGTAGGCTGTCGACAAAAATCAGACTCACAAGAAAGGATAGTTTGGTGTTCCCCTCCGATTTTGATGAAACTCACGTATGTTGTGGAGCATCGAAAATTAAAAGACACGTATTTTTTTTATCGGCGGAAAAACATTTCTAAGGGGTGAAATCGTCCTTCCAAGTTAGGCATGTCGAGGGGTAATTATGCAGTTTCACCCAGAAGGCGTCAACCGATTTTAATGAAACAAAAACTAAAATACTCCTCATTGAAGACAATAAAAATTCCACATGAAGTTGAAGAAAAAAATTCATTTGCAGGGGTGAAACTGCATAATCACCCCTAATTTTGAAGGGCGATTTCACCCCTTAGAAATGTTTTTCCACCGATAAAAAAAAATACGTGTCTTTTAGTTTTCGATGCTCTACAACATACGTGAGTTTGATCAAAATCAGAGGGGGACACCAAACTATCCTTCCTTGTCAGTGCAATTAGACCGTCTATACAAAGAAATGACAAAGGAAAACATAAAGCCACCCCAGTCGAGGATCGTATCAATCCTCACCGGAGCGCGGAAGCGCAAGCCTTCGCTGACGCCATCGCGGCAAGAACAGGTACCTACGACAACCGAACAGCTAACCGCCAAAGAAGAATGGAAAATTCCTAAAAAAAACCGTCCAAGCACCGCCAACGCCGTCCGGCACAGGCAGCAACTCCTTCAATCTTATGCAACTGCTCAAAACGGTCAGCGCAAACGCCGCAAACCCCCGCAGCTATACACCGCACAGTTATCACTATTAAACATCATTGCGCTAGCCACTGAAATTGAAATACCGAAAAACGAACTAACGCTTAAGCAGATACACAAAACCACATAATCGATACCAACAATTTGGTTACATATAATCAACTCAAAGAAGCCTATGAAGAAAACATTCAATTCTTCATATACACAACGAATGAGAAAAAGCCTAAGACACTAATAATTAAAGGAACCAGAAGTAACTTCAACACCGGCGGCTTACAAAAAGAACTGATGGACCTACAACTTCCAAATGTGGAAATCATAAAAGTTGCGAAATTCTATTTCGACAAAACCAATCCAGAATACCATCATCATCGGGTACAAGTCACCATCAAAACCAGAGTCAGTGAACTATTTAAAGTTAAATCCGTCGCATACTGAAGAATAAGATTGGAACATCTCCATAGACGGTGAATATTTAAATGTAAAAAATGCCAAAGAGAAGGACATGCCACCAAGAACTGCAACCTTCCATTCAGATGCATAAAATACGCAGCTACACATGAACCGGGAAAATGCAAATTCACCAACACCGCAAATCCAGCTGAGCTGTCATACGTCAACTGCGAATAACGGTCATCTGGCATCAGATAGAGGATGCTCATACCTAACATTTGCCTCCAGGACCACTGTTCACTGCCGTTCGTAGGAACGTTGTGATCCTGCCTTTCGTTTTACTGAGAAGCAGCTCGTTGGTATCGGAGGGTGTCGGTGAAATAATAGACCTTTTTTTAAACAACAGATTATCTGTACTATGTTTATTAATCCACGATAAGAAATGTTGCTATGTTAAGGTATTAGTGTATGTTGGAGATGTTGTAAGGTATTAGAATATATTTTCCGGAGCGGTACGCTCTGGTGATTTTTTACATCTCTTCGCTAGAACGACTTATTACGAACTCTCTCGTCTTTCGCTCCGGGATCGAGGAAGCAGCCTACGAGGGCGGTCCTATCCCTTCTTTAACATTATTAAAAAATAGGCAAAGATTTAAGGAGAATACACTCTCGCAGAAGGAAGCCACATCGCCAAACTCGGCTTACTCAAATTTCAATGTCAGCGCAGCAACCGTAGCGTGCACATCGTACGGGCCGCTAGCATAATCATATTTCTTAGAAATAGACATATATCAACGACACTGGTTAAACTGTACCCTTCGGGTACATTAGTGAAGCCTCAGTAGTGTAATTAATATAAAGTAATACCAGAATTTCAAAAATAAAGATAAAAGTGCATACTGATATATGTAACAGAGCCCCATCCGCGGGGCCTCTGGCCCAAACAGTACCAATAGCTATGGCAAACCGTAACATCACAAAGATAAATGCTCCAACCAATAGAAACTATAGACAAAAATTGGACTCTGTTCAATTAGACCGACTTTATAAAAACTTAATCAAGGAAAGTGCAAAACCGTCACATCTCGCCAAACCTCGCTGGAGCGCGCAAGCGCAAGCCATCACCGACGCAATCAAGGGATGACCAAGAAGCCTCGACAGCCGATCCACCAACCGCCACAGACGACTGGGAAATCCCAAAGAAGTCGACCAGCGCCGCCAACGTCAACCCGCACCGACGCCAACCCCCTCATCATCCCGCAACCGTTATGAAAGTCGCACAGACGAGAGCGACATGGAGACAGAGGTACCAGGCACCACGGAGTCTAGAATAGGGATTAATAAACAACGGAAACCACCACCGATATACATAGCACAAGTATCGCTAACGGACATCATAGCGATAGGAAAATTGTAAATATAAACTCTAAATAAAACGCACAAAATTGAAATTAGCACATTAATTCCTTGTGATACTCGCTCACCCACAGATTTTTCTTCACGGGTTATTTCAATTCTTGCATCCTTATAAAGAAAATGGTACTAAAATTTACAATAGAATTGAAAATTTAGTAAAATTGCAAATTTCATAATATATAAACCCCTCGGTCGGTTCTCACTAAAATCATTAACCAAGTATCGTTGTGTACCGTAGCCAATTCGTATGTCAAGTTTTGATTTGATAGGTGAACATTTAAAAAAAGATTCTTGCCAAACTTAATATCTAACGACCTTGTCCTCTAGTTGAGTATTGTAGAAAGTTTTAGCTCGATAGCTCAGATCTTAGAAAAATTAGAAAAACACACCCTTTGTTCGAAAAATTCAAACTACCATAAAATGAGATAGCCGTCAGCAATTTTGGCTAAAATTGCAGCAATCCGATAAGTATTACGACCCAACTCGTGTGCAAAGTTTCAGGAAGAACGATCAATCCATTCCTGAGATATAGCCATTTCAATTTTCCCAGCTCGTGTAAATCTTATGCCTTCTGCTGCGTTAAAAATGGCACGAAATCATTTTCGCTTCGAAACGCAGGAAGGAAATATAAACAGTGAGGTGGAAGGGAGCGCAAAAAAAATCCAAGTTCACAGTGGAATCGAGGGACACGTACGCCTCTATTATCACCTTAAAGTACATAAAAAAACGAGGCTAGCAATAAAAAAATTTATAAGAAACTTGGAGGAAAACTACGATATCCCAGAATCAGTACGCAACAACCGGTTCATGTTTCCTGCAACCAAAATGTGCAGGATGAAATATTAAAAAAATTGTTTTATTGTACAAACGATAATTAAGATAAAATAAAAGAATAATTTAACATTTTAAGATTAAAACGATTTATCCGTAAGAATCATAAATGTACAATTTTCTTCGTATAACCGATTTTTTTTCGAAGGTACATATATTCATTTTTCCTCAAATAAACGTATAAATCCTATGTTTTGTGCTGCGAGAAAAAATGTTTATTGTTACGTTCTGAGATTTACGAGAGGGTCGCAACGAAGGAATAATATTCTTTTCTTCATTTTAAGCCTGAATTTAATCAAATACAATTTGACACAGACGTTTTGACACAAAATGAACATCAATATATATCGAAACTGTGGTAAAACATTGAAACTACAATAAACAGGTAATGATTTGAATGAAAGTTCGGTGTAACACAGTGGAAAATCAAAGCTTCATATTTAAATGTCTGAATTAACTGGGTCGTTGATTTAACACAGTTACAAATAAACTTTCAAGTCGGAAATTATACTTGTACGTGGTCGATTATGCTGAAATCAACACACGGAGTAGAATAAAAAACTTTGCCGTTACGAGGCTCGAAAAAAAATTTTTTTTATGAAAAAAGTCATCAGCTTGGCGCTATCGCATAATCTGGCTTGCATTTGCCAAGACTGCTTGGATGATCGCGAATTAATACAAATCATCAGTGGTCAATATTCATCGAGCAGATCTGAACTACATACGCCAAACCACGTAGGCCACAAGATACATCGCCGGGGGTGAGCGTTAACGGTAAAGTTCAAGAATGAGGTCGAGAGGTCGACCTGGTATAAAAACGTGAGTACACGGAGTACATGAATCTCACGCGTAGTCCTGTCACACACCAGTATAGTGAAATTCTATTGTTTACAGTTTTAGTTACCCACTGAGTAGGTGTTTAACCTCCCTTTAAGGAGAAGCACAAGTTAGCTGACCTTTGACAGAAAACATAGATATCTGTTCTTTGATGGAGCACCGTTACGACTCCCAAATGGTATAATGGAAAGCAAGTTTAGCAATTGCTCTGAACTCTGCTGAAGTGCTCTTTCCTTTTGACATTTGAAGTCTGATGATTCGCCGATTGTCGGAAGTAACGTGATTTAAGAACGTGATTTAAGAGAAAAACGAGACTGAGTATGGCCTCGCCGGCACCAAAATCTCCAGAGCAGTCGGAAAAAAATCGAAAATACGACAGGCAACTGAGGTATCTTTGACGCTTCTTTCGATTGTTGCCTTTAAGGTTAAGCATGGGCTTGTCGTCTTCGTTTTATCGCGAGTATTTCCTGAAAAAGTACCTAATGATCGAATCAGATGTTTCTTGCAGGTTGTGGGGCGATCATGGACAAGCTTCCCTCGAGGCCGCACATATCTGCGTGATAAATGCCACGGGACTCGGAACCGAAATTTTGAAGTCTCTAGTCTTACCTGGTATCGGCGCCTTTACTATCGTCGATGGCAAAAAAATAACTCATGAGGATATCGGGGCTAAGTGAGGGTCGCTATTTTATACAGAAGGCAATAGTATTTGCTTCATTTTTTAATATTTTAGATTAATTTGGAAATGACAGCTTTTTTTTAGATCCTGATAGTGTTGGAAAGTCAAGGGCACAGGTAGCTACACAGATGTTGCTGGAATTAAATCCTGACGTAAGAGGCGACTATATAGACGAAGGGCCGGAACAAATATTATACAACAGTCCAGATTTTTTCAACAATTTTACTGTAGTTGTAGCTACAGCACTACCAGAAAAGTATGTATGCAGATATTTACTTAAGATAGCTCACCAATAAAAACAGTAACTTAAGATAGCTCACCAATAAAAGATTATCTTGAGACTACTTTAGAAAATTAATTTGTTGCGATAGTATGTCTTTCTGCATTGATTGAGACCTTGGATCTTCACCCCCAAGAGATAATTGACCCAAAGTTGGCTTCCTTGTATAGAAAGCTTCATTTTATATTGACCTCACAGAAAAGAAAGTGTCCGATCGTAAATAAACAAAGTCTGCGTAAAATTTACCTACTAGAAAGTGTGAAAATAATATAGGGTTAATGAGAGAATAACTAATAAACAGCATACTGTAATTAGAATGCAATTTACTGCATAACATTTGTGTTAATTATAGTTAAAGTTTAACTTTTGTTCCTATTTGTCTCTCTTGCTCTCGCCGAGTCTTCTATACATTATGCCTATTTCGAGAGACTTGCAGTGAACGATTTACCAAAATTCATGATTTCCTTGCATGTTTATCACCTTCTGTACACTGTAACATCAGAGTTTTTTTAATGACTTTCAAAATGTATATCATTGAGCATATTGTATGAAGAGGTTGCAATTTCAAAGAAAATTCGTCTTATGTTGCACTATTATTTTATTTGTTCCAAAAATAGTTGCTGTCTTCTTGATATCGAGATTATGAAGTAGTAAAAAACAAGTGTAACTTGAATAAGTTTTTATTATATCTGCTAATGATTGGTCATGTTATTTGCCAGATTTCAATAAAATCGGAAGCTATTTTTGTTTTTCTTTTGACTTTGATAAGTTAATTGTGTGACCTACCTCAAGACGATGTGAAATTCATTCGCAGTGTTATTCACTTTGTCCGACTATTTCTCACACCGGTATATGTTTCACATTATCTTAAGGTGTGAGCCCCACAAATCCGACATCAGAAAGTTTTGGTCTGCAATAAATTTGTTACAAATTTTTAGCTCTGTCTCTATCACTTGTGGTATAGCACATGACCTTAAGGTCACTACTCAGTCGGTAACAAAAATTGTAATCTGAATTTCTTTGTCACGGTTGACCGTTGGGTAAAAACTGAGAACAGTGCGATCCGCCTAAAATCTCTGCCGACCGACGTTCTCGTCTTTTATCAAACATATCAACAGTGCCAGAAAAATTCGGTACTGCAAGATTAGTTTCAGCTTTTTTGTACCCACGCAGGGTCCACATCGTCTTAAATGGAATTACAGAAGATCCATTGAAATAAATATACTGAATATTACTATAAAATCATGTTAATTCAATGATTCTTATGATTTTAGACCCCTGATAATGCTATCGAGGAAGCTATGGGATCTCAACATACCCCTGATAGTTTGTCAGAGCATAGGGTTTATAGGGTACATGAGAGTGCAGGTGAAAGAGCACACGATAGTCGAGACGCATCCGGATAACGAATTGCCGGATCTGCGTCTCGATAGGCCCTTCGAGGGACTAAAAAATTATTTCGACAGCATAGATCTCGACGCAATGGATCTCAAAGATCACTCGCATACGCCTTACGTCGTTATTTTGTACAAATATTTGGAAAAGTGGCTTTCCGAGATGAAAGATATCCCCAAGAATTATAAGGAAAAGCAGCAACTGAGAGACATGATCAGAGCGGGAATGAGGCAGGACGAGCACGGTATACCTGTTGGTGAGGAAAATTTCGAAGAGACGATCAAGGCAGTTAATACTTCTATAGGGGAAACGAGAGTGACACAGTCAGTCACGGATATTTTGAATGACGAACGCTGCATTAATTTAACAGCTAAGGTTGGCGGAATAATTTCGTTGTTGCTTTGTTTTTGTGTCTATAGAGCTGCTTAAACGATTAATTATTCTACGAATCTTCGTTGCTTCAGAGCAGTCAATTCTGGATTATCGCGAAAGCTGTGAGAGATTTCATGGAAAACGAGGGCGCCGGATTGTTGCCGGTTAAAGGGTCATTACCTGATATGACTGCGGATAGCGAAAAGTATATAGCGCTTCAACAGATGTAAGTAACAATTTAGTTAAATTCAAAATTAAATAAACAATATACATTACATAAATTGAACAATTGGGAATGATGTTAAATTGATTATTCAACATTCAAACTAATAAAAATGAAAAACTTGAATATATAAAAAAATTGTATTTAATTGTTAATTTAATTGGAATTTTTCAGTTATCACAAACAAGCGCTTGCCGACGTTGAAGCTGTTTGGCGGCACACGCTACAACTGCTACGACAATTAGGCCGATCGTCCGACTCTATATCGGAGAAAGACGTCAAATTATTCTGCAGATATGCGGCGGACATTCACGTCGAGCGTGGAACTTCTATAGCTGACGAGTACGATCCGAAAACTATAAATGCGAACGATATCGGTAACCACCACAATATCATTTATGACTAAAAAATCCTGAAGCAAAGAGTCATTGTGACTATTTTTTTCTCTTTAGCTCAAAGTCTTGAAAATCCTGATAGTATGCTAGTCTATTACGTTCTTTTGAGGGGTGTCGAAAAATTCCAGGCTGAATATAATTCGTATCCGGGCGAATTCGATGATCACGTTGAACCTGACATTGTCAAATTAAAGGTAAGTTAAAAGAACTTTTTTCTACAGCAGCAAAAAAAATTGATCCACAATATTATAAATATCTTATGAAAGTCTTTTTACATGCGTTCTTATGGCGTATTTGCAAATTGCGCATTTTAATGTAAACACCGTCATAACACTGGTGAAAATGTAGACATTTAGAAAACAAAAATGATATTTAAACAAAGTGCAGGTAAATTAAGTACCATGAAAAAATATTAGATCGATTGTGTACTTAGTTTATGAATACTATGCAATATATTTATAGCGTTTGCAGTAAAAGGACGTTGCCTTCTTACTCGTAGCTTACCGCGCTGCGCGATAGTCGCCATCCCGGTCCAGCAACCCAACTACTCCCTACACCTGGTGATTGAACTTAATAAAAAAGAATCAAATAATTTAATTTCCACAAATATTCCTTTCAAATATTATTTTCCTTGTAATAATTGATTTGCCGACTGTGAAGCGCGAATTGTCACCTAAAACTATTCACTTAACCATTTTTAATTTGCGAAATTATTGTAATTTAAAAAAAAACGATGAAATTGTGATTTTTCAGGCATGCATATCAAAGCTTCTGGGTGAGTGGGGATGCGGTTCTCTATCGAAGGATGACTACGTTCACGAGTTTTGTAGATTCGGTGGTTGCGAGTTGCATTCGGTCTCGGCCTTCCTCGGTGGTCTCGCGGCTCAGGAAACGATAAAGTTTATAACGAGACAGTATAAACCGATCCACAACACATTCATCCACGACGCTGTAACGTCCAGCTCCACAACCTTCTTCTTCTGACGAACAAACACAATTTGTTTTATTACTTAAAAGAGAATTGTTTATTTGACTGTGAGAAAAAAAAAAGTTGATGAGAAATACAAGCTACCCGATAACGAACTGATAACATTTGCGTTTTACATTCGTTCAGTCTTTCAACGTGATCTGATGATAATTTGATTTTTTCCCTTTTTTTTTTGCGATTTTTGCCTGAAGTACAAAAGTGTTGCTCGCGTCTTGTTTTATTCGCTAGTACCAACATTACTAAAAACTATGTTCATAAGATTTGTTATTAAAGACTTAATTTAAACGCGGACTCGGAGTTTCGTTCTTATATTGTTTTTTTTGGCATCGTGGAATGTGATGTACGATGCGCGTATATACGATAGACAAGCCGGAAGAGGCAAATCGCGGAATACATTAGGATACAGTCTACTATCGTCGACCTCGACCTCGGCCACGTCCGCCTCTACCTCCGCGAGCTCCACGCCCACCGCGACCTCTTCCACGCGCAGCTCCTGCAAAAATAACAAATTTATTGACCCAATCAACGAGTCTGCACTTGAAATAAGTAAAAACGGTTTTTATTATAAAATTTTTATTTTGTTACTATAAGTTGGTTAATTTTTGTTTAAAAAATGTAGTTAACACTTGTAAAAACAAAAAAAGAAAAATGTCAAAGTTTCACGTTTAATGCATTGCTGTGTGGAATTATGGACTTTTTGACAAAAAGATTGTACGATTCGTAATCAATATGAAATTTCCGTCTCAATGCTGAATAAAATGTGTTTTAAAAAACGAAATTTTGTTTTTCCCATTTTAAATTTAAAAATTATATAGAAACTTTTTTCTTGTTTTTTACATTGGAATAATAGCTTTACTATCTGTCTCACTACTAACTTTGTATTATTTGTAATCAGCAGGAAATTTTCAATTGAATGTAGATCTTAAAACGTATTAAACGTTATGTGGTATTCGACAAAATGATGTTTTTTTATTTAATTTAAATAATTTTTAGATTATGTGCTACACCGACTTAGCTGCTATGAATGCGAGTGTGATAGCAACATTTTTCCGTCGCCAATTGCTTCGCCGTAATTGATCTTTCTGATAAAAGATGATAACGGTAAAGTATAGCATTGTGAGACATACTTCATCGTTCTTATTTTGTATCCCAAAGATCAATCGTGACATAGAAACTTGCATTACAGTTTTTGTTACAGATCAAGGGATAGCACAGCACCTTAAAATACAAACGTTTCACAAAACTGATTTGTTTTTAGCCATTGCACAGTCTTAATACGTTCACAAAGGCATTCTTCTTGAAACTACTCGTTAATATTTAATATTTAATGTAAAATTTCATTATTGCAACTATATGGGGTTGTATATGATCACACTACTACAGAAAGATGAAAGACGAAAATATATTATTCCTATTTTTAAATTAAAAATGAAAAAATGTCATTTTTAGTTGAAATTTCAATTTGCTATTGACTTCTGAATATTTCTTCCCCACTTTAAACATCAAAATAGTAGCTTTAGTACTTTCGTGTTTAGAAAATTCCATTGAAATTAATTCAAATGAATTAAAAAAAACCACATTGAAACTGATTGGGACAGATTACATTTCAATGGATTTTTTGTCCATTTAAGGATGCTTTACATAAAGCCTAATGTGATCAAAATTTTAGTAAATACTACTCCACAATAGAAGAATTTTTTTTTTTTAAATGACCATATTAAGGTGATGTCACACTTTCCGTCCTGTCCACCAGGGCTTAGATGGTGTAAAAAACGGTAATACAAGTTACTTAATGACAATTGATGTTTGAGAAAATGGGAAATTCATTTCCACTGCAGGATAGCTAGACAAAGTGAAACCAAATTTGCTTTTTTTTTTCAAGAATCACAAGCCTCTACATAGATTGGATTACAGTTTTTGATACTAGCTAGAGGCAAAATATGTATGGGTACAAGAGAGATAAAACTAAATGGCGCTTCACAGCAAAATGAGAGAAAAACAGTTAATGAGTGTAAGTCATAAGGTTTCTCCTCATCCAAAGATGAAGCGATACCTACTTTTCTCTGCCTTAACTGGGTTCAGTCGATATAAAAAACTATAATGTGGTTTTTTTAAAGATGCCAAATATTTCAGATGAAAATCAAATGAGATTCCACTGACAAACACAATAAAATCCTATTTGCTTTTTCCCTAAAATATATTGTGACCTTGAACAAACAACATTACAGTTTTTGATACCAATAAGAGTGTGTTACTTCACCTTAATGAATTATATCTGCTTTTATACCCTCATATCTGTTTTTATTCACCCAGATCGATCGTAGCTTGTGAATGAAATAGTTTAGTGTAAAAAACTAACGAAATGTTTATAAATCCTTAACGTACCTCTAGCGGCTTCCTTCTTCTTGGCTTTGGCTTTAGGTGTGTCATCGATGAGTAACGTTTCTAGCGGAAGTGAATCCGGTAGTATGTAGTATCTGATATTATTCCCTCGCAAGCTCAGAGTATCGAGTTGGACAGGATCGCGATTTTTTATCGTCATTTTGACAGTCTTCAGGTGGGTATTCATAGCTACATCGACGCCTGCAAGTCAATATTTTTATTCACCCAATGATATTCCTCAAGATAGTTTAACGTTAAATACGTGTTTGTAACGTTTGCAAACAAAGCGTTAGTTAGGTTATGTTTACAAACCTGTTATGGTTCCGTGTACTTGAGTACCATTTTTCAATTCTATCGTCACGGTCTCGTGACTTAGCTTCATAAGAAACCTGAAAAGCACGTAAGCACGATAGTTATTAATAGAAACATGGTTAAACCTTGAGGAGCGGTCGACTTTGCGAAAGTTAGGTTATAGCGTCATCCCGAAAGTGTCGCCGAGAGTAGCGATCCAGGATCGACGCTCTATGTAAATACAGGTATTCTTAAGCACGCGATCAACCGAAGGACACTCGATGTAATCCCGTTGGGATAAGTACCTCACTAGCTTCATGATGTTATTGGATTATGATACTTTTTTTCTTAATTATTTCGTACACCGGCAAACTATCATAGATTGGAAAAATTGATGAAGCGTTGGCGCGCCATCTGCCTAAGATGGCGAACAAGCGCAAACGTCGCAATATCGACTCCATTTATTTCTCAATTTCTCGACGTAATTCATATCAGGCTTAAAAATCGCACTCATTTTATGTATTATTGTAAAGTATGGATGATTCATCTTCGTACATCGGATCTAGCGAGTTGGATTTCAGTTTCATACAATTTTTTTTATTTTTATTTATCGCACTGCGATGCGTGCGTATGAAAAAAAAAATTTTACAAAAAAACGCTTCCAAGCATACTAAATATCTTAATCGATGAATAAACACTCTAATATTTGAATTAAGTAACGAAGTTATCAATTAAAGTAAATCACCAATTTACTACAAAATAATTCAATTTTATTCTCAATTAATTTTTTAACAAGATTAAGCGTAATTAATTTCCAATGTTCCTGGAATAGAATTATCAGGTTTCATTGAATAGTACGTTAGGTGAGGTAGTTCAAAATTAAAGCAAAAATCGCACTTATTTTATACATCAGTCTAAAGATCGGAAGATTTATCTTAATAAATTGTATTTACCGACTTAAATATCAGTTTCTCATCACAATTTTTCTATTAACTGTACTGCGTCATCTGTGCACGAAAACATTTTTTTTATAGAAACAAACTTACAAATATAGCATTAAATAAAGTTCCAATTTAGTAGTTCCAATTACCATTTTTGAAGGTTCTGAACATTTTTTCATCAGTGACGAGTATACGTCCTGATATTCGAAAAACATACTAACGGAACTATTTGAAACTCCCGTTGGTATACACTTCTGTCTAATATTTTCTCAAAGATGGTTTATATTTCAGACAAAAACAAATTAGGTGGACGAGCAGGATAACTAGACTCACCCAAACCTAATTTGCTTTTATTTTAAATATTAAAAGTATCTGATAAAATAAAGAATAATTCTGTGATCCAGCCCGGTGCTTCGCACCGCCTTAATAACGATGCGCTAGTCCTCAGTCGGTAACACAAACTGTAATGCAAATTTCTTTTTGCGAATTGGTCTTTCCGATAAAAGAGGAGGACGGTAAACTGCGTCTCTCGATTCTACATTTCACCGTTCTCGAGTTTTATCTGAAATATCAACTGTGGCGAAGAAATTCACGATACGAAAATACTGCGAAAATGTCGGTATTGCACATCACCGTACGGTATCTCTTTAGTCCACGCCCGGGCCCAGTCGGTGTAACAAACTGTAATCCAATCTACTCAGGGGCAATTATTGTTTGAGAAAGAAGCAAATGCAGTTTCATTTCTTTTGTCGGTAGACAAAGTGAAACTATGGTTTAGCTCGGAAGCAAATTCAGTTTCAAACGAATTGTCTTTTTTTCTTAAACATCAATCGTCTCTGAGTAGATTGGAGTGCAGTTTCCGTTACTGATTGCAGTTTGTCAGTGTGTGTCACTTTAAACTGCGAATATAATGTCACTAATTGAATTATATTGTCAATTTATTATCTAAAGCAAATAGGGACAATTAAGTCCTAATTATCTTGAAATAGCCTTATCAGGTTCCATTGAATAGTACATTAACCAAGGCAGTTGAAATTGAGATCAAAAGTGATCGGAAATGGCAATATTGAGGGGAAATTAACAGAATGGAAGACTGAAGAGTTCGAACGGATTGTAAAGAGGCGGGCTTTCGTGGAAGAGGTAACGGCGGTGGCCGTTCGTGTTCCAGAGAGCGACAGGAGCGCCTCGCGAGATATAGGAGAGCGAGAGCTCGGTCGACTCGATGCGCGCCGGGCGTCGATTTCGCAGCTCTCGAGCCGCCAGTTTGCTCTGTCTAACTCTCACTTCGCGGAATGAAATTCCAATATGGCAACCGTAGTAACGTCTGCACGAGTCAGTGTGTCGGAAATGTTTTGAATTCGTTGACTAATCGTGACGACCGGTCGACGTTGCGCTCATAGGTTAGTAGGACGTTTAACAATTGTAAATTATTATTACAATCAAGAACCCCTCTACCTCATAACAATTCGTATTTACCGTCGGTGATGTACGTTATACCCGCAATTTTTATCGAGGTTCGCGGATAAAAACCTCGGGATTCGCGAATAATAAAATCCCACGAGTACCCGCTGGGGTCCTTGTCGAGGGAAACACCGAGAGAACGGCAAAACGTGCGTAGAGCCTGCGATGTATCGATGTCCAGCGAAATTGTTGTCAGTTAAAATAGTTAAAAACTCGCGAGATAAAGCGGGGTTTCCAGTTTGAACCGATTGATAAGAGAAAAGACAGCACGAGGAATCGGCTGAAATGTTTTTTCACGTGTACGTCTGTTAGTCCTGAGGAATTGTGTCCAATCGGTAAAAATCGCGTGGCCAGCCACTTTTGGTGAAGTAATCCAATTGCGTCACTAGTCAGCCGGTGACGTATTGTTTTTTAAATATCTCTTTGCTATGCTCTGCCGTTCTTTCCTGTTTCTTTCCTTTTATTTGTTTTTTTTTTTTCTTCGTACATTTATCACACGGTCCTTTCCCTTTCGTGTGTTTACGAGCAATTAATCCTCTCCCGTGCTACGCGGATCTTTCTTGGTGTTTCGACGGATGAGTGAGCTATCGTATTTACGTGCGTGTCTCTCTGTGTGCATCTCTTTCTGTCCTCTGTAAACCCACATGAGTCGTGACGACCCAGAGCGAACGAGGCGTGGAGTGAATCGAGCGTGTGACGCGCAAAGTGTTTTTTTATTTCTGTATAAGTCGTCTGCGCGCGTGTTTCTTATGTGTGTATGCGTATGCTCTAGTGTAGACGGGAGTGCGTGGGTGCCTGCTATGCTCTGTAATGCATGCGAGTTTTATTCTCTTTTTGTGAATGTAAGTGTGAAAGCGGGTTGAATGCGATTGGGCATCAAGAGAACAACCCCCGTGGGACACCTTCGAACTCTTCGAAGAAGCAACAGACGTTCTTCAAGTCCTTCGTCTATCCTCCACGATTATCCACGCATCGCGTCAATTGTCCGGTAAGTCTACCTCTTCAATAACATCTTTGTAACTCATCTTGACTTCCCTTCGGAACATTTCTGACGCCAACATTTGATAACTCGCTTATCTCCGTTAAATCTCGGACGTAAAAAATCGTTCACCATTCAAAATATTTTGCTGAGGATTTCGGAAGGTTTGAAATTATTTTTAGATTTAAGTGAACATTAACCCTTCATAAGTCACAAGAATATCCTCACTTCTCGGCTCTACCATAAAAACGCGTTACCCCCACTCCGTTCTTCATAGTCCCATTCCGGGACGGTTTAGGGCGTTGCGATTTATAAAGGGTTAATGGAGTAGTAAAAAAGATTTTTTCGTTTTTAGATAAAAGTTTTATCTATTAAGAGGTTTAATGATACGAAAACGTGTGGTATTCCTACAGCCAATGTTAAAATTATTCGTTGTCAGAGTTGTGTATAAAACAACATGTGAATTCAAGGGTACTTAGGCGACGCGTGTATATCTTGCGCAAAATGTATTATATACAGGTAGATATAGATAGATACGGCGACCTTTCTATAGGTCACGTCTCGGGGTCGCACACAGTATTTTTTGTAAAGGGAGCTTGATTCCCATCTTGTCGCAGCTTTTTTTAAACACCGCTTATAAGGATCGAAGGTTCTTTTTTCCCGTCGCCATAGGGCAGCAGAGATAAGCTGAAAGAATCGTGCTAGGAATGCGCAGTGTTCGGTACACGGAAAAAAAAAATGATTCTCATCCCTTTGCCACCTGCGCGAGAGCTATTATCCCCTTTAGGGCAATCTCGCGCTTGAATTCAGCACATTGTTGTTATATAGCGAGTGTATTATGGTGAATGTATATAACAGTATTGGAGTTTTCTGAGGCTCCAAGAGATTGTGATAGAAGATAGCAAACAGGCACGAGTAGGTAATTGTGTATCAACATTTCTGTATGTATGTAGTAAAGTCGATCTGTTTACTTTCGATTCCGCCGATAAGACACTCGATTAGTATTCTTTCGTCAATGTTTTTATGTATACTCCATATAAGTGTGGTGGTTCATGAATATTAATTAAATTTTTTAATAAACTCTTTCTTTTTGGGCCTTTATAGGGTAGTAGTATTCCCGTGTATATTGCTCTATTGACCTTTTACATAATACACGAAGAATATGTAACACTTCTGCATTGCGTATCTTAAATCTATAGGCCGGCAGGGAATCCGCATCAGTAGGACCAGCATAGCGAGGATAATGTTCTATACAGAGTACAAGAGATCGTCTCCTCGACAAAGGCGATACATTGTTCGAATAGCGATTGTTTATCCTTCCTCTTCTCACTTCTTATATCTGCATCCTGGTAATAATTGTTATTATCTAGCCAGTGCTGTGACACACGCGGTTTTGCTATAGATATCTATTTTTAATAATTGCAACATCGTACTAAATTATATCGTAACCAAATAGTTTTTGTTAACTATTTTAGAGATGAAAAAAAAATGTTTTACTAGAAAAATATCCTGCACAAATATTACGAAGTACTGGTTGGTGCCACTAATTATTTTAATTTATATGAAAATGTTTAAGTCATTTGTTTTCAACGTATTTAACGGTATTTACTCGTGTGTGCGTATATATTAATATCCGTGATGAACGGGTACTAATTAGAGAGATTTTACGAGTGCTCACGCTTGTTGATCTTCGGAGTCGGTAGTCGTCTCTTGCAGCAGTTGGATATTTATAACTTGCAGTTGAATTTTATTCAGAGTCAAAAAGGCAACCCCCTGCTTGTGCACGAGTGGTATATGTTTAGTAAACACCGAGAAAGTGATAATCGCGTTATTTGGAGGTGTGCCCGGTATATAAAAAGTTGTATCGACCCTGTTACCATACATCGTCAGTTAACTGTACAGGTGTTTATTAGAACTACTTACTGCTCTCCCAGAAAAAGTTTTACATGAATTAAATAAAATGCATCAAATGCCACAATCACGCGCTGAACATTACGAAGACGAAGGCGGATAGCCGCATTAATAAGATGAAAATAATGTCAACGGTGCCAAACTTCGCAGTTGATAAATGGTCGAGTATGAAGCAATTGTCGCGAACAATTTAACGTGCGTGGGAAAAAGTAAATTCGAGTTTACATAATCTGCGATATACCGTAAAGATATAGTTGGGCCATACGCGTATTATAAATACTTTGTAAAGAAAACGCTTTCTGTATTTTAATCTGAAAGGAAGATTTCGAATTCTCATGTTCACGACTGGAAAATATTCAGATCTTGTACTATCGTTCGCTAGTTGGGTCGTTGACGGAACATTTTACGTTGTTCCCAAACTAGTCGCACGGTATGAGGAACGGAAAAAGTAATTCCCCTTGCGTACATCCTCTTACCAGATAAACGTGAGCAAAGGTATTGTGTAGTGTTGAAAGAGCTGAAACAGTTGAGCCAAATTCTCATTCCCGCGCTAATAATAGTTGAATCCGAGGCGGGATTTATCGGAATCTGTCACGAGTGCGAGTGATCGCAATTTTCTATGTAATATAAAAATGCTGACAGCCCAAGCGTTGATACCTACCGAAGACGTTATCACTGCGTTTGACGAACTCATTCAATCGAAGTTCTATACAGAAGACGAGGATACATTGACAAATGTACTCGATTATTTCGAGGAAATAAAGGCATTGCTGACATCGTGGGGAAAATGACGACAAACTCCTTTTTTCCTATCGATATGTGGATTAATTATTTCTCCATACTCGATGATTCTTCACGTACAAATTATGCATAAGTCGAAGAGCGGTATCCCGTTAATAATAGAAAAGTACAGGCGAGTCACTTGACTTTGTGGACATTTCTTGAATTAATCATTGCCGAGCAACCTATAGCAGGGTGTTCGAATGGTGAGAAAGGAAGGAAATAGCGAGATATCGATGAAGGAATTCACAACGTTGTTACGGAGTACAGGGATCGATCTATTTTAGATTATTTGCGTGGTATCGCGCATAATATTTCATTGTAACGTACTGGACATTTTGTTATCTCGTTCGGAAACTCAGTTTAATATATCTGTAGTTTTATTTATAATTCTTTAATTTTCGTTGTCATTGATATTATTATTTAATATTTCATTTGAAATTGTTATTTGTTCCATTTGTATTTTTAATACAAATCGTAGGAATAACATTCATTTTCTGCATGAACGTTTTTTTTTTTTAATAAAAATTTAATTCCTTGAATTTTCTCATTTTTCATTGAGGATATTTTTTTCTTAAGACATTATTGCACTGAAATGTTTTTACTGCGGGATATAATGACCGGCATTTTATGATGTGAAGCAAACAATTACTGTCGTTAAAAAATTTGTTGTATTAAGTACATTATTCCTTCTTTATGTAATCAGAATGAAACCTTCATATATCAATTAGAATCATTTGTGTGTTGTACCGAAAAAGCAATTAACGTTGGAAAATCTTATCACAAGTTAATATTATGATTTGATAATTAAAATACATTTTATTAATTAATAGATTCTAGTCAAATACATTTTGGCGATATTGTAGATCATCTTTAATAAATAATATGATAATAAAAAATTAGCCGTCGCTCATAAAAATGGGATCAATGTTATGACTAAATCTTTACAAAAATCTTGCAAATTAATGTACTTGGTGATATATTCGATTTCCAACTTGCTGCAAGCTCATAATTATTCATTATATCTATGATTAGCTCATATTAATAAATTGTCAACCAAATTCAGTAACTCTACTCTTCAAAAATCGTTATAATTAAACATTTTAGTAGTGAGAAGTAATATCTCTGAAGCCTCCTTAATTAGCCGAGTATTCAAAGTCTGCATTTCCATTGAGATTCATATCCGCAATAGGGTTCGCCCACTACATAATCGATTCCAACTTCCGTGTGAGTTTACAGCTGAAATTGATCGAGAATCACGAGAGAGATTCGAATCGCGTGACAATTCCTGAGAATCTGTTCCTCGTGTGTCCCACTCGTCGTTAACGATTATTATTCCTCGATATCGTCGTGAGGCATCGTCGATACGGTGGCACCGATCGCGGACACACTCGACTTCTCCATTCTCTCTGTGTTTGCGTTGCTATTAGCGTCATCGACGCGGGGTATCCTCTGTAAAATGCTAATTTTTGCTGCGATATACTTGAAGTGCTCGCGAGTAAGGAGAATGAGGGAATAACGATTCAACGATCCGAAGCTTTCTACGCGATAGTAAACGATTCGAAATCCTGGTCACGTTGCTACTTACGGAGAAACGACGTCCAAAGACGTCATAATATATATATGTATGTATACATATACAATGCGAAGGTTCGGCACTGCTTCTCCAACTTGTGTTTATCACTTATATAGTATCGGTGTGTCAGGAGAGAGGGAGTTTGATAAGGAGCTTGTAAGCTTTTTGCATTATCGTGCGTCACTAGCGAAGAAAGTGGGATAGGAAATGTTGGCAAGAATCCGTAAGGCAGACACCACGCGATAGATAAGGATTTGTTTGCGGTGGAATTTAGAGCCTTGAAGCCTTGTTGTGCTTAGTTTGCTCTTTCATTGTTTGGGTTTTGTATTACAGAGACTGTTTACTTTCGCCAAGATAATTGGTGTGCGTGTTGGACGATTGTTTTTGTGTTGACTTTGTTTCAAGGATCGTACGTTCTTTGGGGCCGGATTTGTCCTATTTGGTCCCTTAACTTTCTTGGTTATTTACGTGTTGCTATTTTTTATAACTTTAATACATACAATCGCTATATATATGGCTATTTTTTATTGTATTTTTGGTTATTTGTAGCTTAGTTTAGTAGTTTCCTAGATGATGTGATTTTTATTAGTTTGCCTAATTTTTGGTTTTCAATCGAACAGAGCAAACGCATTTTTCAAAACATTAAGTTGGTTATACTGGAGCTTATTATGTTTATAAGCAATTCAATTTTACGTCTATCTTGTAATTTTCTACAATGTCTACTTATAATATCTGACCTTACGGATATTATCGAGAGGCCATACGTCTTTCTATTACTAAAATTGTACTGACCGGGACAATTCATATCATTGACGTATAGGAAATGAATTTTTATCGCTGCGTTATGATTTTTTTCAGGATAATCAATGTAGCATTATATAGAACGTGTTCTTGTGTAGTTGCTCTATCACTATAACGCTTCCCGTTATGATTATACACGGTCGAATAATTGGTAGAGAAGAAAATAAAAAATATATATGGTAGTAAGGACG
The DNA here is from genome assembly GCA_963942595.1 of Cylloceria caligata. Lineage (NCBI taxonomy): Eukaryota > Metazoa > Arthropoda > Insecta > Hymenoptera > Ichneumonidae > Cylloceria > Cylloceria caligata. The sequence goes on from OZ012705.1 coordinate 71,061,755, forward strand.
AATGCAAGCCAAGGGCCGCCATTATTTAATCATTTACTTATTTGATCGACTTACCCTCGTATTTTCGTTTTATCTCGATAAGCACATCGTTCCAAAAAGCCTCAAGTAAAAATCTTCGAAGTGGGCTCAAATTTTCATTGACTAAAATTTTATTAATATTTTATAAAAAATTGTTTTGTCATTGATGGACCAGTGCACAATGCAATTTATGTAAAAAATCCAAAAGTTACAAAGTTGTATCAAATTTTAAGCTCATTAATATACGTTAAAGCTTTTTTTCATAATGTTACTTTATGTTTAGTGTGCAAACTTAGTAAAATTATTTTAAATGTATTCGTGATTTTCTCATTACATTTTTATTGTTGTAGAGTTGTTGTCTTGAAGTTATTGGGGCAAAATTAGGAACAATGTAGACAGAAAGTTTGGAATTTCATAGAAAAATTGTCAACGTTTCTCGCTGGAAATTATGAACGTCACGTTACTAATACGAGACACAATGCGAATCTACAAATATGTGTTTATAATCTCAATGTACCTCAAAGGAAAATCTGTTTTGTTTACGCAATTTGTTGAGTTTAACATTCGGTGTGAATGACTATCCGTATATTCATCATCGAAAAACGCTTAAAATCATTTACTGCGTGATAATCATTGTTTTTTAATTGACCTGAGTCAAGATGATTTTTTTTTTCTCAGAGAAAACTTTGTCTTTGTGAAAAAATATTTTATTCGAGAGTTTGATGCCAGAGGACCAAACGTCCAGAAATCATTTGTAGAAAAATGTTCGCTGACGAGTGCGCACGCGTGCGTGCGTGCGTTCGTGTGTGCGTATGATAAGGTTGGGAAATTCAAATCTCTTTGGGAAATTTTTGTCCTAATCTCTAACGGGTGTCTCATTTTATGGTAGTTAACATGTTTCGAAAAAAAAAAACGGTGTGTCTACATTACCCGTATAGGAGATCTTATTATTGGACGTGAGTCACGAGGACGCAATGATGCAAATTTCAAATTTGCATGCTTTTTTATGGTTTGTTCTTATCTCGTTCGAGTGACTACATAAAGTAACAAATGCATCGCTGTATTGAATCACTCATTGTCTACTGGCTATTTGCTTTAAAGTCTGTATGTCTCGGACTAAAGCATAATAATTTTTTAATCAGTCTACGGACGAAGGAATAAAAATTTGTTTTACATTTCAGTTAGAGCGTCAAAAGGCGTATCGATGTATTATTGCCAATTTTAATAACAAAAATTACGTTTTATGCACAGAAGACACAACAAATTTAACTGCACTCTACAGTATTTGGAAAAGTTATTGTATTTTCGGACGGCACATCCAGATAGACCGACAGACAGACTGAAATCAATGAATACTTTTTGTTTGTTCTATTTACGGACACTCAAAACATATATTCGGAATATAATTTGGCAATCGATTTTTTTTGGGATTGCTAAACTTTCTCTTTTACGTACCTTGTATGTGATGAAAATGCAAAAAGGATGCAGACTTGAATTTTGCATATTCCATCCACGTTTTTTTTTTGCAATTTTCGCAAAACGTCCTCTTGGTTTTTTCATACCGAAAGTTTTTATAAAGTGCAAAAAATGAGGAAGCAGTTTGCAGTGTTCCACTTTGCAAGCTTGTTTACACACTGTACTCATGGCACGCACACACACGCATACACAAAATGAGCACAGGAGTTTTCGTTTTGAACAATTTCGAGTATACTGATATGAAAAATTGGAAAAAACACATTTTCATGCAAATAAATGGTCCTTGATGATGAAGCAAAATTGATTCAAAGGATCTCCGCAAATTGCTTTCTTATTATTTTCCCTATTTCTCAAAGCCACACTCCCATGAGGAAGTATGTTGATCAATTGTGGCTTGTGAAGTTGTTGAAAAATGGAAAATAGAGAGGAAGCAAGGTGCAACATATTTCTTTCCATCCGTGTAAAAACTGAAGTTTAACAAAACTTAAGTGATGAAAAAATGTAATTCAATGTTTTTCAATGCTGTCTACGTTTATAGAAATATAAAAAATAACTCACCGCCGCTTTTTATAAAATTATCAGCACTTTTACATTAAACAGAAAATAAGTGTTTTAATTTCGTTTTATCATTTCTTCTTTTATAATGAAATCAAAATTCATTGTAAAACATTAATGGATAATTAACTGCAACTGTATACAACAGGACACCGATATATAATGTTTATGATATGAAGCTGAAGTTGACATTGTCAGCAAATGTTCACCTCGAGAATGGAATCTAGAACGGAAAACAATTTATATATCGGCTTCTAGAGATGTATATTGTCCTCGATATTGTTTGTAGATTGACAGATACCTTTTGTTGTATTTCTAGAGCAATATAAAAAATTGCCAGTCAATTTATATATTGAAAAAAACACGAAAAGAAAAAAGTAGTTGGGGAAATTAATAAATGGGTTCAGTCAACCAATTCAAATAGTTGATACAGCACCACACGGAAAGAAATGAAGTTGTCGATATTACATCAAGACAAAAGTAATATTTTTTATCTTATATCTGAAATTTTTATCTTATATCTGATCTTATATCTGAAATAACACTCGCTGTTGTAATATATACCGTTGATGCTGTAGTAAAATATTTATATTAAAACTTACAAGCTAATCCAGTACTTGTGAATAAGTTCAAAGTAAATTTGGTAAATATGCTGTTTAGGGGACCAACCTCCGATCGCCTTCTAACTAGGCGCGTTCGACGCGTTTTTGTATGTCCAACAACTTTTTCCTCTGGCAAAAGCGTTGCTCTTGCCGCCTCAAAAAGATATTAACCGTTAAATACTGAAAAATCACACACGCTACGTGCATATAATTGTACGCGGCAGTAGCCGACTAGAGGACGAATGACTTGTTTCAAGACATTTAAGCCCATGACACAATGGAAAGGAACAGGGAATAGGAATAGGGAACAGGAATACGGAATAGAAATCTATGTAATGCTAATGCACAATGAGACCTTTGGAACAAGAGTGTCGTCCAATTATTTGCTTCTCTGCTTCTGTTGAACGAACTAACCTGTTAAATTCGATTTACAAATAGTACGTGTGTATTGTATGCGATTTTCCTACTGCAAAACATAATCGCATAAACTGAATACAGTTAAAAATTATAACATAGTAAGTTATTATCTGTACAATTCTTTTTGTCTACAATATTCGTGGTTAAAAAATTGTGACATAATGCACTTCTTCAAAACATAAACGAATAAATATAACCTCCACACTTCTTGAACCCAAGTGCCCGCCAAAACATAAAACTGTCTCACTGTGATTGGTCAGGAACAGGCGATAGGGAACAGAAATCCAACGCGTCGGAAATTCTGTTCCTATTGCCTATTCCGTATTCCATTGTGCATTGATACACAGTTTCTCGTAAGTTGGAATTTAGTTATTCCTGTTGCCTGTGCTATTCCCTATTCCTATTCTCTGTTCCTTTCCATTGTGTCATGGGCTTTAGAGGTTCAAGGAATGAGCCTATTTCGAAGGTCATCGGTGTATAGGCCCTAATTCTGCAGTTTTACCAACTTTATTTGTTAATAACTAAACAACAACAACAACAACAATAATAATGTAAAATAACATAAAGAACCTAATTCTGCAGTTTTACCAACTTTATTTGTCAATAACTTTATTATTATTATTATTATTATTATTATTATTATTATTATTATTATTATTATTATTATTATTATTATTATTATTATTATTATTATTATTATTATTATTATTATTATTATTTAGTTATTAACAAATAAAGTTGGTAAAACTGCAGAATTAGATTCTTTAGGTTCTTTAGGTTCTTTTTATTTTTTTTTATTTTATTATTATTTTATCAACTTTTTTTGTTAATAACTTTTTAATGGAAAGTGAGCGACGATTTTGTCAGAGGGAAAAGTTGTTAGGCATACAAAAACGCGTCGAACGCGCCTAGTTAAAAGGCGATCGGAGGTGGGTCCCCTAAACAGCATATTTACCGTAAATTTCATTATTTACCTAACTTGCACAGGTTGAGGAGTAAGAATAACTAGTCAACTTGTCTTTATAACTGTAGCCAGTAATGTATATTACTATTGTAGGGTAGTACATTGAATCGTATATATGGGACAAGAAATATCTACTATACTCAGTAGTAAAATGTACCTATTGGACGAAATCGAATTTGCCATCGAATGTAGTAAGTATGCGTTTCTGATGCTTGTGATATTACGCATTGTGAATTACGGGGCCGTTTCTCTCTCTCTCTCCTTTTCGTGTGTGTTGAATTAAATTATTCATCAAATTAAATGTAATATCAATATAACATTTAATTTGAATTAAATGAGATTACATCTCATACAATTAATATGCCATTTAGATGTATTCAATTGAACGGTATTCGAATGACGTAGTCGGTATCGTCAGCGTGTTAGGTAGTTAGCTAAGGTAGGTAGGTAGGTAGGTCATATCTTTGAATCCCGGTATAGGCACGACATTCTTTTTCCGTGAAAACTGCTACTAAACGATTGCTCATGACAAAATATAACTAAAAAACTAATTTCGGAAAAAAATGATTTTCGTTTACTTTTAATGCCACCAATATATTTTATCGTCTTTTTATTCTGTCGTAACAAAGGTTTTTTTTTTCGTGTGCATTTACCGTTGGTATTGGCTTTAAGGATCACAATATAATTATGGTAAAATGACCATTGTAGGATAATATAGCGATAACTAGGATTCGAACGTTATAAGTAGAAATGGTTTGGTGTTTATTTTACTTCTGACGCTAGTTATAGTTACTATAGTGATTTTACTAGGACTGAGTAGTATTCTTAACTACAGACACTCACTGTCCATATAATCTCCAATGTTTGTAGTTAAAATTACTACAATTGTTGTTCCTGATACAATTTTTTTCTTTCCGTGTAGCAAGAATCTATTGGTTCGTTACGAAGATAAGTGATTGGTAATGAATACTAACTCGTACGTTGTCGGTATTATCCAAATGTTTGTTGTTAACTTATACTGCAGACGTTAGTTGCGTTACCTCAAGCCTCGTCGTGAGAACAGAACTGTGATTGGTTGCAGGAACCAATGGACCTACGTACTATTTTTCTTTAGCCAATTGAAAATAGTTGAGAATACTCTTTCGATTTGGTTTCTGTAACTAATTCGCGGCACAACGTATGCTGGATAAAGTTATTGCAACTACTTTTTTTTCTGTGCATATTAGCACGTTTCAAGATGTAGCGAAAATTAAAGCAATAATTAATTTACATATTTACTTCTAGACATTCACAAAGCTTCTAACTTGGCACATATATTCAAATAGATACTTGGAAGGTTGTTTAATAGTTAAACCCTTGTATACCTTTTGGGAATCAGATATTTACAATAGGAAGGAGTGGAAGCCGGTGGTTTGAGTTTGCAATGATTAACATTCGTTATATTTGTCTTTCCAGTTGTATACGTATCTCATATTGCGGCAGATGCTCGCAGATGTATATTTCAATATCTGTCAACAGCTTCCAACCTTTACAACCGCTGAAAATGCGAATTCTGAGTCGAGTAAATTGAGATACACGCAGCTGCGTGAGAACCTCTGCTCGCGACTTAAAATATCTCTTCATTATCCGGTGAAGCTCGGAAATGAATATAAAAAAATCTTTAACGGTTGTTATAAACAAATTACAAATGTTTTGGGTTATTTTTAAAAATCCTGTTTTCAGGCATCCGCTGTTGTGCCAATTATTTTTCTTAAATTAATTTCCGGTTCGTCGAAAATTTGCCTTCATAACGACAATAATCCATGCAATACATTTGTTTCAAGATTGTTGCTGCGAATGGAATCGTGCGCATGTTTTTCTCAATGCGCTCTCGACGGATTCGGCTTCTTCTGTTACAAGGGGGCAAACGCGAGTCTTTCCCGTCACGTAACAAATTGAGGATAGGGTTATCACACAAACGCTCTGCCATTGGTACCGTACCAGAGAGGCAAAATCTTTTTCACGTCCCCGATGAACACCTTTAAATGGAATTGAATTCTACAAATGAGTGAGTGCGATGTAGATATATGTCAAAATAAGAACATTTTTTAAAAGTTGAAATGAAAATCTCATGGATTTCTTCCTTGACAAATTCCGAAGTCTGATTTATCAGGACTTAGCTCGAAATATAGATGTATCCTCGAGTTATCTCTGTAGAATAATTTATTTATGTATCTTAAGCATTTGTTAAAGCTTCGCGTACATATAATTGAATTTATTGTCCGAACGTCGGTGTGATTTAAACAAGATTTACGATTTCCAAGTCGAAATAGTTACAATTAAAGTTGGGATGATTAGCGCGTGTCTTCTGTACCAAACACATCAAATGATACGTTTTTCGTTCTACTTTTTACACAGGAAGTAAGAATTTAACAAAAATCGTGAGTAGTTTTAAGTAGCATAACACGAATATGTTTTAAAAAACTCAGAAATTACAATTTCGTTGTTTAAATATCGTGATTTAAAGAAAATTGACGTAGCGCATGAGTGGCATACGTATCTGTTATCACGTATAGTTCATCTAAGCACCGCCGCATCTATCCCCATTGCGCGTGGATTTACGGTTTCCTAATTCGTATCAACGACACTACTCGACGCAGTTTCTCTCGGAAAATTTGAGATGTAATCAAATGTTCAGGTCAAAAATCTACTTGAATATTCTCTGTACACTAGACGCCAATAATTATCAATCACATGTCCAAGAATCCAGGTAGGGTTTGACGATAGACGGGACGTTGGGCCGGCTCTTATTTATTATAAATAAATACGTGGGGTCTTGGTTCGATGTTCTTTGCAAGAGTCGATCCACTGTTCTAACAGCACCGGCATGACACCTACCCAGCTTCCTATATCAACGATGTCCCAGCGTTTTGTGCAGATCGCGAACCAGTACTGTATACAGTGCTTGTCATATTCCAAACTGATAATTCTAAACTAAAAAAACGTCAATGAGGATAGGAGAAGAAAATATCGAACGAAATATAGTTTATTACTAAAATGAGCAAAGGACACAAAATAAATAATGAATAAAAATAACAAAAGAATTATTCGGCGACTGGGCGTCTGCTCAGTCTACCGTGATCACGGCCGCCTACGCCCGATAGCTTACTGGTACTTGATTCAATTGTTTTGTCATTCTCTTTGTATGCACTCGTCAGAACTTTTGCAATAAAGAAAAGTCGTCCGAATTTTCGATTAATTTTATATTCGCATCTTTAATGACGAGGGAAGAAGCGACGAGGTTAAAATCAACAAGGTTAAGATGTAAATTCGATTGAGAAAGCCCAACATCTTGACGATATGTTGCTTTTTTCTTAGCCAGTTTTGCTGCTCACTGCTCAGAACATATTTGCTTCCAGTTTGTTAAAAAAATGATGCTTTTTAACTTGAATTTAGCTTGAACACGAACGACACATTTTTTAAAGTTGCAACGTAAACATAACCACATAGGCGTATGGCAACTATCGTATACAATAACGGTTGCTACAATTCAACGAAGAACGATGCAGCACTAGGCCAATTTTGTTAAGAGAGTATTGGCACAATGCATTGTTGAAGCGTTCCCCCAACGCTCGCATCATGCACCGGCCAGCTACGGCCCGAGTTTACAAATCAACGTCGGCTCCCATCATCGGGCCAGTGCTGTGTCATATTTTCAGCGTTGGCAAACCCTACTTGGGGACCATTAGTAGATTTGTGCTCCGGGCACTTGTATTGTTGGATTATTACATGGTATTTGGATACTAATAAAACAAATTTAATGTAGTATTGTTTTTTTTTCTATACATATTTTTATAGTCGCATTTTTTCCCGCTTGCAGACATTACGTCTATTACAGGATCGAATCGGGTCAGTAGAGTGCGGAGTTTAGCGAAAGCGCCAATGCAGTCTCATTGTTTCCGCATTGGTACCAGACACATTTTACTGTATGATATAGTCCCGCTGGCTTAAAGCCACAAAAAAAACCGTTGAACAATCATCGAACTTTACATTCGTGATCTTGAAGGGAGTAAAATCAATTGGTCGGGTACAATTATTTGTACAATTGATGCAATTGTTCACCAGCTGGTAGTGAAACGAAAGTGTCGTTCATCTGCAAAAATACAGTCGAAATTAGCAATTATTATTCAGTTATCGAAATATTTTGTACAAAAGTTTTTATATTATTATGAGATAACTCTGCCAATATCTTCTAATCGATATCGACAAATGTTTAATAAGGTTTTACACTTTTTGTCATAATTAAGTCAAATACTAATTATAAAAATTCCTGGACATAATTGAATTTTCTTATAGTTAGTGAAAATTCATGAATAACTTACTGAACTATGATTACGTACTCAGAATTCTATATGAAGAAGCATTGCAACAAACCTTTTTAAAATAATTGCGTTAAGGTGCATCTACATTTGTCGAAAAATGTACGTAACCGTAATTCCATTTCTTTTCTTTACACAAGCAGAAAGTAAATTAGTTACAATTACTGAACATAGCATAGAGCTACCAAATATTGTTGAATCTAAACAATTTATTGATTGGCGCAGATAATAGTTGGTAATCGTAAAGAATCTTTTTTTTTTCGCGTATGCAGCAACTGTTTCTTGTGAAAAATGCAATGGAATGCGCATAGACAACGCATCACACATCTATCGATTCGAAAAAATCAAAAATCAAAAATCGTTTACCATTGTTAAGTATTTGTCGATAAATTGCTAAGACACGTTAATATGCAATCCCTTTGGGAAAGGCTTACGATTAGTGCACGCTTTTTCAATGCTGGCGGTCAGAGTATGGATAACCTATCTGGAGCCATCTATGCGAGGACGTCGTCAACGATCAAAACGACGATAAACAAGATTACAGTAGCACGATCCATAGTTTCTTCGAATAGTTCCGAAAGTGAATACAGTTCTAAGTTGATGTGACCGCTTTTTATACTACTCCTTATCGTCCTCTCGTACGTCATAAGCTGTTCAAAACAAGATGAAGACTTAATTCAGTAGTTCTAAGCAAGTGTAATAAGTTACGATTAGAAAAGTGGTCCTCATGAATTTTCGACTTAATAAAGTTTGACTTTGATACGGTAAGCCCTCGCCTATATAGATATGCAAAGAGTTATCATCGATATAGGCCAGCAAATCATTGATATCTCAACAAATATTGGCCGGTAAGTTGAACGTCTTCGAAAGATTAAGAACAAACTTGTTACGAACATAGCGAAGGTAGATAAATTATGATTTCTTAATTAACGTATTTGCCGAGAGAAAATGACCACCTTTTTATACTTAATCATACTTACATAACGCCATATACCTATTATACCTATACAAAACGATAGGCACGCACGCACGCACGCACGCACGCACACAGATAATTTATTTCTATGAGTTCTGAATGAAAACTCAGATATTGCGCTGGAGTGTTGATTAAAGCCTGAGAAGTTACTCATTAAGTATGTTCCTTTTGTTGTGTGCAATTAAACGAAGTTCAAACAAGGTTATAAAACAAATAAATGTTGTTAGTCGCGTATAGCTTGATGGCATTTTCGGTTCTCTACAGTCGGCGTACATATTCGGTGTATCTATCGCACGATAACAACAGAGATAAACTCCACTCCGTCTATCTCTCTATTTCTTTTGCTCTCGTTCGAGATAGTGTTGAATCGATCCACGGCAATTTTAGTAAATTTCCAATAGGACCGTAATGCCTCTTGAAGTTAATTTTTGCCATTTTACAAAGTTTTTATAGGACTATAATGCGTTTTCAGAAATTTTTTGACCATTTTACTCAATTCTCTATGGAATCATAATGCTTTTTGAAGACATTTTTGGTACATTTTAAGCAATAGAAGTTGAATAGACTTTCTGTTTTAACTGTATAGTGACTTGTTACATGCACCGGTACCAACGATTTTCGTAATTCCCTCAGATTTCTCCATGGAAATACCCATTTTTCATTAATAAAATGAGGTCCAGGCACCCTTGATGTGGCTGGGTGTCATCATTCGAATATCATTTGATTTAAAATACAAAAGTATATAAAATTTATAGAGCAACGGGGTTGCTGGCTTAGTGCGGCGCGTAGCCCAGTAGAAGGTGTGGGGCCGCCTCAGAATTTTTAGGAGAAACGAGGAGGTTTGCGTGGGTACGATTCAGGGGATGAGATCGCGGTAATTAATTGGCGTGATAAAAAAGGGTGCGGATGCTTGATCGCTTACTATTCAATGCCGAGAATATTTCGTCTGACTGCTGTAACTGATGTAAGTTTGCGTGCTGAAATACAATTTAGAAGGTTTAATCATTATCCGAGGTGAGACCGCAGCTGCAAACCGGAAACTCGATGAGGGTGTAGGCGTCCGTTCATTAATTGCCGTGATTAATCGAAGGCATAAGGTGGGCACGAGGTTGGGGGTGCGCCAGTCGATCGATTGGTTGTGAGGGGGCTAGATTTATTTTTCGCTCATTACTAATTTTATAAGAGCGACGTTGTGACAGCTCACAACGTGCTGAAATCGTACGGACACAGTGCTGGCATTCAGCGCATCGTGCGAGCGCAATATCGCTAGAAGCGACTACAAAAATCTACGGTCTGCCGGCGTAGAGTGTCGTTTGTCACGACACACTTTTATTCCTGGATATTTATATTAATTAATTATAATTGAATTCATTCAACCGAACATACATCATAGCAATAACCGATTACTTAAAAACGCCCATGCCGATGACAAACTGAAAATAGTAAAAAAAAAAAAACATCAATGACGAATATGAAATAATGAAAAACGCCTACAACCGAACCTAAATTGCCAAAAATGGAGGGAAAAAAATGTTGTCCGATCCTATTATGCCGAAATTATTGATTATTATTATCGACGGATCCGATAGCGGTGAAATGCAAAGAGATATTAAAAAAGAGGGTGAAGACAAGTCGCGATGCGACGACGACGATGGAGTCCTGGGGTAATGCGAGAAAAGTGTGAAATAAAATTAAGTGTATTCGAATTATATATGTATACTAGAAGAGCAGAGTAAAGTATCGCCAGGGCACCGAGCAATTTAAAGAGAGATAAATAATGTTTCAACCTCAGTGCCGTTTGTATTCGATGCACATTCGATGCACGAGATTTACCTCCTAAAGACCTTCGGGGGGTTACGTTAGTACTGGTCGCTCCTTCGCCGGCCACACAACTAAAATGCACAACGACCTTCCCACCCACATCTATACTAGAGTTTCGAAATATAATAAATCAAGATAAATAATTTATACAGGGTGTCCGCCGGGAAGGTATACTACTTTGTTTTGCCGCCATTTTGGCAAACGTTAGTCTTGACAGTTCATATTTGGCAGTCGTGAAGTAGACACGTGGCAAATTTATTATGGAAAAATATTCGATAAACCAACGTGTTTTAATCGTTAAAACATTTTATCAAAATCAATCATCGATTACTGTGACGATGAGAAAGAAAAATCATAATGAGTGACGAGGCACATTTTCATTTAAATGGATATGTGAATAAACAGAATAGTCGGTTCTGGGCAATGGAAAACCCTCAAATTATTCATCAGTCACCTTTACATCCATTAAAAGTGACAGTCTGGTGTGCAATTTGGTCAGGAGGAATCATTGGACCTTACTTCTTTGAAAATCGAAACGGCGTAACGGTAACTGTGAATGTGGAGCGATATCGTGATATGATTGAAAACTTTTTAACGCCACAACTGCATGCTTTGGGCTTGATTAACATGTGGTATCAACAAGACGGTGCCACATCGCATACAACCAGGATTACAATGGAATTACTGCGAGACCTCTTTCCACAACAAGTTATTTCAAAAAATGGTGATGTTGATTGGCCTCCACGGTCGCCTGATTTGACTGCTCCGGACTTCTTTTTGTGGGGATATCTAAAAAGCAAGGCTTATGCAAACAAACCAGAAATGCTTGAGCAACTCAAACAAAATATTCGTGATGAAATTAATGAAATACCGCGTGAAATGTGTGAGAATGTAATGAAAAATGTGCTCAAAAGGGCTCGCATTTGTGAGGCTAACAGAGGCGGACATTTATCTGATATTGTATTCCATACATAATTGCCGACATTAAATAAAACATTTATCAATATAAGATCCATTCTCTTTCATTTAATCAAAAATTATAAACAAACAAAGTAGTATACCTTCCCGGCGGACACCCTGTATCTCAGCTTATAGTGGTGTACAAGGCTTTTGACTTAACCCATTATTTCAAATGTATGTCTGGAATTTGGATATAATATTTTCAGCCTTAGTGCACCTTGGAAACCAGATATTTATAACAGGAGAGGTGATACCTTAGTAAAATTTGTCCGTTATAAAAAATGTCCGTCATTAAAAAATGCCATTGAATTGCCATTGAATTGCCATTGTTCCAGACGCAATGGAAATGAAGGCATTTTTTGCCAAACGTTACACATTTTACACAAAATCCCACGGGTAATCTTCAGCAAAAATGCCGTAATGTCCATTGCGTTTGAAGCAATGGACATTCAGGACATTTACGCTGGTAATATTTTGTTCTTACCATAAATGTTTTTATTTATACTGCCTTTGGGGGAACGGAAAGCTTATCGCATTTTCAACTACAATTTCTTACTCTTAACGGTAAAAGCATCAGAATGTAATGGAGAATATAAGCCAGCGCATTCTACAAAATATACAGTGCAGCTTATAACAAATACTGTGCTAGATGTTTTAAGATTATTATGCTATGATGGCACGTGCAGAAAAAAATAGTCCCGGAAGGAGTCCCGAATGGAGTCCAGATGAACAATAGGATTTGATTCCATCCCGTTGTCTTTTCGAAAGTCCAAGTGGGACCGAATAATCTGTATTGAACTCCATCACTCAATCAGAAAATTAAAACGCGAATGACGCGTGCAACCAACTGTCCTCGTAACCATAAACAGCAACATCACTCCGTTATTGACTTGTTTTTCTCACTTACTTCTTTTTCTTCGCGTGTCTGTATTCACTTTCCGACCGTAACATTCCTTTTTTTGAGCGTGCACTCACGTCTTTGGGGGATTAATCAAATTCATCGTTCTAATAGGATTAATCTTTTATTCTGGTTAGTAACAATCTGGCCAATCTAATTAATGAGTAAATTTTATTCAATGACGTTGTTTATCGGTCGGCCTAGTATCTAGGACATCTTGCCAACGCTGGTATGCGTTTCCTTTATACATAATATTGTGTCTGTGGTAATCCCATCCGCGATATGGGATGACATCCTGGGGTCCGACGTTAAGTCCGTGATGGGGTCGCGGCAATCCAGGATAGAGTCCAGGACAGATTTTCAGTCCCGCTGGGAGCTTACAAAAGAGTCCGGGATGGAGTCCGAGATTAGCTGCAGGACACATTTTTAAGTCCCACTTGGACTTTCGAAAAGAGTCCCGGATGGAGTCCGGGCTGTCCCGGAGTGAGTGAGTGCCGGAGGGACTCCCTTGCCTGGACTCCGGAACTATTTTTTTCTGCGCGGGGAGTTAATGTGCGTATCCATGTCGACGACAATTGCTGCAATTTTGTAGCAAAAAGATTTGCTTAAGTTTTGAGTAATTAGTCTACGAAGAATGACCAATATTTATCACGGCAAACAATTGTTGCTATTCTTGTAGCAATTACATGCGTTTAATGGTCATTGAGCATGTAATCGTACATTTTTCTAAGGTGAGCGGAGATAGCGGTGGAGTTTGAAACGTTACAAAGTTGCAACGGTTTTTCCAGCTCCCGCGTATCGTGTATCCGCCATATGTCAAATGTATAAAGAAGACGCAAAGAGGATCACCAAAATGTAATTGTACAATTAGTGCAGTACAGATTTGTTGAACTTAGCAAAGGGAGACTTTTTCGAAGAAAAAGTACCCTCTTGTACACCAAATAACAAAATTGAGAATGATCCGGGCTCTGGATCGAGTTCGTTATGGACATGAAGCAAATTTTACGATAGACACTGTGCTTCTTTTAATTTTAACAAAACGGGGATGATATCCTTTGTAACAAGGATGGGATTTTACTAAAAGATTCAAGCAATGTTCTAAGAATGTTATTCGAATCGTTTAATGAAGTAACGCTTAAATGAAGTAATTAACGTTTTTTTTTCATTAGATGTAAATCTTGATATCTTTACGTCTACATCGATTTTGACCGAATTCTTTTATTTAAATTCAATTGTATAAAATTTCATATCAATACTGGGAGATGTATTGAACTGAGTTTCGTAATAGCGATTTGTCATAAAATAACAAGAAATCAGAATATCATAAAACTTAAACGAATCTATAGATTCTCATCAAATTCAATGCTAAACATCCTGTCGTGTTATTTTAACTTGCAGACTTTTTTTTGTTGCCTGAAATGGCTTAAATATTGTACGAGCTAGAGTATCAAATGTACGTAGAATCTGTACGTAGTCATTGCAAGCATTGTGCTGAAAATTAGAACATGCGATGAAGTATCTATACACACACGAAAATGGAAATTAAAATCTTTGGAATTTCACCAAAAATTACCTTCAAGACTCTCACTCTTACAAATCGTTTGACGCGATGAAAATTCTTAAGCTACTGAAATTTTCACAAGAAATGTTGTGAAAATTTTCACTAGTAGTAGTAAAATAATAAAGTAAATAAAATAGTAGAGTAGAAAAATGTCTAAAATTGATGAACCTCGATGAAAATCGCGCGTCAAATAAAATAAGATTTTTTATTTTTCGATAAATGGCTCTGAGGAATTTTGAAATAATTCAGCTTGATTCTAGGACGACGTATATAATTTAATAATACTAAGCAACGGTTTTCAAAGGATGGATGCTAGCTATAAAGCACTGTACTATCGTTATTTTTTAATATGAACAATTTTATAGCTGGAAATAAATAAAAAAAATTTTTTTTGTCGTTTTAGAGAATTGTTAACACCAACTTATAAATACGGCGATTTCCTCGCAATATTACTGCGGCTGTTGTGCAGGCTGTCCTTGCGGTATTCCGTCGAGGGTTAATAAGAATGAGGAATCAATATGCAAATTTAATTTACATCAGTTTTTTATTATTAATTTCGTTTACACGTTTCACTGAAATTGGCTGATCGAGGGGGCGACTTTGTTGTCGCTAGAGCTTTTGAGAATGGCAAAAAATTACTCAACGAAATTCGACTTCCTGCGATTTTGCGATCAATGAAGAGAGTTTTGAATCGCACTCGTAGAGATAAAAGTTTTATAAATATTTCGATATACAGATGTGACGGTGTGAGTCTCCAATTAACATTTTTTATATCTACTTATCTGTGTAGTAAATATTTCACATCTCGACAGACTGTCATAGATGCATATTTAACTATCAATTTGCAGCGTACAACCTTTCCAATCGTTGAAAATACGGATTCTGGGTTGGCACAATTAATTAAACCGAGGAGTACAGTACCGCGTGAGAATTCCGCACCGTAAGGTATTCTCGATCCCTACAAGGCCTTTACGATGGGGTATGGCTATTTCTGCCGTGATCAGAGTAAATTGGGCTATTATTTATACAGCCCTGTATAATGTTATCGTTACTATTTAAAAATATCGTTGATTCGATCTGATTCTTCAATTATTTTGATGGATAAAAGGAAGTAAACACACACTTGTCAGTGTCCCCTCTACCGATACGGCTTAGCTCAATACCGGTCAGCCATGCCACCATCATCTTTACCATAATTTTTTCAACTGCATGTAGAAGGAAATTCTCCAATTAATTAATAAGTACCATAAGTAAATATAAACACGCAACGAATTGAATCTGATTGAACTCGTTAACTCTAAACAATCAAATAAGGAATCAGTTAATACTATGTTCAAAGATTATTTATTAGTAATAGTAAGCTCTTCTCGTTTCAATTATTATGTACGGGACGTACTGCTGAATTTTTTCACTGCACCTGTTAACAGGTATTTTTATCAGCATGTCTGAGATTTCAATTCCTCATTGAAGTGTCTGGCAGAAGGAACATGGACACGAATGGAGATATTTACCTTACTGCCTCATGCTATTTTCAGTTTGGTACATATGATATATAAAATTAATTGCTTTACAAATTTTTATACAATATTGTTTGAAATATTATATCGGTTGTGTAGAAAGTTTTGGCTCGCCGGCTAAAAATTTCCGGTAGTTATAGCGATAATGTCAATTAAAATGAATTCCGATAATTTTTCACGTCATTAAATCTAAATCTCTGCATAAATTTTTCCGAAAATCATACAAAGAGATGCTACTACTTCACTTGTATACCAAATTTCAGGACGATTGCTCTAACGAATTTTAAGTTTAAATTTTGGCAGCCCTACACACATACTCACACGGACGTGGATATTTTTTATAAACCACTTATCCCTGATTTTGAGTATCCTGACGTAAAGACTTGTAAAAAAATGTTATTCATAAAAACGATATCTCTTTATGAGATATAAAAATAATTAGTATTCAAGAATTGATGGCAGAAATGAATAGAGCGAGTTACGTGAGGGAGTACGTAATTAGAGGGTTGGAACTCTGGTATTGATATAACGAAGAGATATACACTTGGACTGGTGACTGCTGGGGTAGAAGAACAAAAGTCGTGGAATGAGACTATAGTAAGCCCGATAAAGCGATAACGCTTCGTTGCATTAATGGAGCACGATCAGATAGCTTCTTTCACTGTTATCCAGTTGAGCAGAGCCCGCAAATACAGCAGCAGGATCTCTGGTTGAGATTTAACATCTCCACATGTCAGAGAATCTCGGGGACACTGTTTTCAATCCATATATCTCGGTGTTCTCTTTATTAAGGGACGACTAGTGAATCCCGTTTTATTACAGTCGTATAAGTTCACCTTGTGGAGCGACTGAATTAATGCGCGGAGAAAAGAATTTTTACCTCTCGGCGCTCAATTCACTCAGAATATATTAAGCCATGAGGTTCCCGAGTTTTAAATTAAATTATATTTAATATTGGCCAGACCAGACAATCTTTAGGAGTCTGAGTAGATAAGAATTTCATTTTTTCTGACACTGCGGATGATTGAAGTAATCCAGAAGTTTCAATGGGGAAAATTTCTTATCTGTAATGTTACGAACCTCTGTTTTGACACATTCATAACTCTACTGTTAATTAATCCACGAAACAAACAACTCTACCACACGGAGAGAAGGATAAGGCAATGGTTACTATACTCGTGTGACAATTGAGATATTTTTGGGTAGTCTAGCGATTTTAGGAATACTTTGTGTGTGTTTGTGTGTGTACGGGCGCGCGAATGTGTGTTAAGACCTCGAAAAATTCAACGCTCTGTGTCTCAAGAATTGATCAATCGATCGAACTGAAATTTGGTGTTCAGGTAAAACAGAAACGCCCCTTTCTTCGGTATAATTTTCGTCAAAACTGTTGCACGGATTATAATTTTAGGATATTTTGAATTTTTGTGAAAAATATCTGTTCGCTCTATAGTTGCTGCCAATCTTCGGCAATCGAGTTAAATAGTTCTTTGTAAGGGCTTTTCGAAAGTTTTATGGGATTTTGAAATTATGAGAAAATTAACGTAGTCGCTTCGACTCACAATAACTTTGATCAATTAAACTAAAATGTTCGACAAGAACAAACTAATATTCAGCGGTGCTAGATATTCAATTTGGTAAAGATCGGCATAAGCGTTCGAAATTTATAGAAATTTGAATTTGTTAAATTTTTATCCGCTTTTATTTTCGAATTTTTTGACTAAACGAGCTCAAACCTTAGAAACTTAAGTAATAACGTAGAGGAATATTTGGTGAAAATCAATAGAAGCGTTAGAATTTCACACATCATCTAGTTTTTGTATTTGCGATAGTCGAGGCTCACAAAAATAAAAGGCTACAGGCCTTGACGATTAAATAATTTATGAAACGAACTTAACCTATAAAATAATAAATAATTGTATTAAATCGTTTTATTGTGAGAATCAAATGCTGCCAATAAGAGCGCAAACAACACATATACAGTTGACAGAGCGAGACAATGTCCGAACTCATCCGGGGACGAAGTTGTTGTGATGGATAATTGAAACACCGGGAAAAGTACCAATGGCCGAATCCTCGATTTTCTTTTATTTGTATTATACACATGTAAGGTAGCGGGTTTTATAGCTTTCGGGATTGACATAGGCGTCCGAATGATTGTTCGTTTTCTTCAACTCGGTGTTCCACAAGCTAGCTCCCTTCCGCTACGTTTCAGCTTTTGATATTCCATGCCGAGCTGTTTCCGAGCTCGAGGTATCTTCTTCCCTTTATTCTGACTGCATTGTAACGCACACTGTCGAAGGCAATATCAGGATCTACCCCTATTCTGCTTATCCATTCTTCTTACAACAATGATTAAGGAACTAGATCGAAGTACCGCCATGCAGGCAGTAGCTCGAAGCAAGAAGAAAAAAAAGAAAACAAAATTGGGGTGACATGGAGGTTTTATCAACCTTTTTTTCCTCGGAGCAAATTTCTCCTGAACTGAATCAGATCTTCAGGAGTTTTTTTTTCCGTTAAAGCTTATTATATTACAATTAATTAATTCCAAAAATGTATCATGTGTTTTCATAATTTATAACAATTTGTGTGTTACGGCTAAATTGAATTAGCAGGTGTAAAGATACTTGGTCGTATCTCTTTATTGATCGGTCGGTACGGTACGTAAGTAAATCTACTTTTCTCGAGACGCTGTCGCGTCACTTGATTAAATAATTATTTTTCTCATCATTTCAATGGGTAATTAACCTAATGAGTGAAGTAAGATTTTTTTTTAGTATGAAGGTAGGAATGCAATCTTTCCTTCTCTTGTCATTCTCAATTTTCATAATTTTGATTTTCAAATGCTCCAATCCGGAAATAAAATTACAAAACTAAGAATTTTTTCGAATGAAAATTTATACAGTCATCATCCGAACTCTCTTAATTGAATTTTTTAAAGTGCTAATTGTATCTAGCGGTTCAAGCAACAACAATTAAGAATATTGTCATGAATATTTTCATCCCTATTAATTCGCAGTTGAAATGACTTTTTGATTTCTTTAATAGTATAAAATCAATTCTTCTGACCTAATTGCAATCAGTTAAAAAAGTCCAAAATTGAACCATAAAAAGGTACAATGTAATAAACAGTGACTGTGAAATGTAACATTGTTTTTTGCGGGCATCAGAAGTCGAGGGACAGAAACAAACACTCGTGACACCAAGAAGGAGGACGGTCGTGGGCGAATATAAGATCCGTTTTCATTAGGTTAATGACAACGTGTACCCGGTCGTGGAGTAGTGAAAGACTCATGGCTGCGACGAATAGTTGGAAGAATAACGACGTACGAGGTGCAAGTTAAGAAGAGGTCCGAGATATCGGGCCAAAGTGCTGGCACGATTCTCGTATCTAATTTTATTTCAAGTTCCGGCAATTGTATTTAGCGTGACACACTCCAATTAGATTAATACTTTGACGCCCCGTAAACGAAAAAAGAAATAATCTTCTTAGCACGAGAGTTTTATATTCTTTAATTAAAACCTCCTCGTTGGCGCGGGTAGTAAGGGGTTTGGGAAAGGTTTTAGAGAGGTAGACACAGTGAATGTGTATAATGTGATGTTAGGTGTGGGTTTGGTGATACCAGAAAGGACATGACGCGTGAAGGGTTTACGTGTTGTGAGGGGTGTCTCGGGAAGATCCTTTCGCACGGACATCCCCCGACACTGATATACGACCCCATATAATCCACGGATTCGTCGTGTGTACCGTCGTGTGATACTGAAACACATGAGAATTAGTATCAGGTTGTGAAAAGTGTAAATTAAAAAACAGCAATAAAGTACGGGCAATCCCATTCGTACTAAATTGCATATTTTTCGAGAGGCTGTATTCGAGTATAAACTCGACATTTTTTTTTTCAAAATGGCGGATACAAAATTTTAAGTAAAAAAAAGCTAAATATTGTCGGATTTGAATAAATATTAGTTCCTAGTAGGTTTACGGTTCACCGTCTTTGAATTTAAAGTCGAAAGCTTTAATTTAAAACAGCCGAATACAAAATACGGAGCAAAAAGTTAAAAAGCCTCACAAAAAGCTACATTTTTATCAGATTTCGTTCCTGGAGAGCGGTGGAGGGTCTCCGGATCGCGAATTCACAATTTAAAGTTGAATTTTTCAGTTAAATAACGGTGGATTCAAGATGTTGAATTTAAAAAAACTGAAAGTTTAATTTAATAAACATTTCTCACATTTAATTTTGAAAGAATTGCAGAAATGGATCATTTAAATTACTGGGAATTGAGTTTTTATTTCAACAGACTTCAACCTTGATGTTGGCGCCATTCATGTCGTGGCTCAATTTGACTGAAACAAAGCTGAATTGTATTTAAATTCGCGAGGCCATTCGGAGTTCACGAGTTTCTTGTACTAAAATGATAAGAGACAGAGAATAATAGAAGGTACAGAAGTAGAGTGGAGTAGAAGAGTGTTTATTGGTGTCACGGGAGCTATTTTGTATGCGGTTCCCTCAGGACAATGATATACACTGCTGTATAAAGTTACCTTCGTGCACGAAGACACGGAAATACTTCCACGGTAAAAGATAAAGCCTAGTATGTTAATTTTGTGGTGACACGTTTACATGCTTACTTGGCTGTGTGGATATGCATTATAAATTGTCTAAAACGCTAATAAATTTTAACTAATAGATAAAAACATAGTAAAACACGAAATATTTTTATATTTCGAACTCCTCGAAACTTTAAAATGCCGTTTTTTTTTTATTCCAAGCAACTTGTCTTCTCTCTGAACTGTTCATTCTCTGGTGCCGCGGCGTTACATAATAAATACCGAAAACGCAAGGGAAATGAGTTGAAGAAGTTCGGGGTCTCTGGAAATGACGTTCCGCACGCGTAACCTTGCCCTAGGCATTCTCAGGTCCCCACAACTGAGATCCATACTCCACATTGTGTGTGTGTGTGTGTGTGTGTGTGTGTGTGTGTGTCCACATCTCTGAGAATCACGAGGAACCTCGAGCGAAGAATAGAGTAAGATAGAGTACCTTCTTAATTAGTGCCCTCGTCACCAGTTCAATCACGCTTTCGTGGTATAAAATTAATTTGCCCTATCTCTTACCTCACATAATTATAATTTGTATAGGAAGTTCGCCTTGATAACATATACAAGTTTAAAAAATATAACAAAAATAAATAGACAATAACTATAAATTTACAAAGAAATGATTCACGTAGAGTGTATGTACATATTCATTAATTGTTTTTCTGTAGATACTACGCTCTTATAACAAGTGTTACTATTTTTTAGAAAAAAATATTGTTTATTTTAAAACAGAATACCCAATTTAGCTCGGTTAACAGTTGAAAATTCCATAAGATTAAGTGAAATATATATAGTTGTGTTTCTTTCTCTTTAAATTTACGTGTGAGTGGTTATGTCGTAAAAAACTAAAAATAAGGTAAAAAAAAAATAGACGTAGAGAAAAATAAATAATGCACGTATGAGTGGATGGTAGGTGTTCCGTATGCATGAAGCAGCAGAGAAATGCGGTTGCGTTACGCATGTCGCTATAATTTCGAATTATGCACAGGGGGATGGAACTAGTAAAAATTACCATATTCCTGAGAAAAATTGCTACAGCCGTCTTGTAATATATGGAACTGTGTTCGCCACCCGTTAACCAATACAATATTTAACAATAATTTTGAACATACATCTGAGAATAATTTCCATAAATGTGGTAAAATCTATGAGAAAATGATTATATTGACTTGTCGACAGAAAGGGCCACTACAAATACTGCCAACTAACTATTGGCAATTTTTCTCAGATTGTGTCATTTTTACTAGACTCTTCTCTCCGTGTGGATTATTTAACATGATATTCTCTAGCTTGCAATCCTCTCGCAGGCTGCAGGATATCATGGTTTACGTACGGTGACTGTATCTTTACCTACTTTTGGATGCATGTGACGCGCGTGTAGGAGATAGAAGAGCGAAGAAAATCCAAAAAGAGTACAAAGAACGATTCCAAAGAGTTTGGAGTATGGCTGGAGTGAGCTGAGTACACACTAAAGTAGGATACTCGAGTACCGAAGCGTGGAGAACTGTAAAGCACACATCTTTGCCATTGCGGACGCCTGTTTACGAAGTAATAATGTAGCTGAAGTAGAATGCGCTGTATAGAGTTGTTATTTACTGATTCAACACGGTACAATTATGGGATTAGACACTCATTCAAAAAGTAGTTATTGCAGTTATGACATAAGAAGTCATTGTCTTTAGCCAGTTCCGCACCAGTTCCGTAATTAGGATAAATAAATAAAATTATTTTTTGTATAATTGTTACATCTTATAGTCTTGAACATTTAATGAATTGATTTTTAACATTAAACCAAATATCTATTAAGCCAACTCCATTGTTTTAATTTTGATAATTTTTTGCATTTTTGTCCGCCACTTTGTATTTAAACATGTTGACATCAGATTATCCTCTGAAAAAACTATTCAGGAAGCAATTTTCATGTCGCTAAATTTAATTAGTTTTCACATTTATTTTTTCGAACATTATATCGTGTCCGTCATGTGCAATTTTCGGATTTTCTAAATCTCTGATTGGATATTAGAGACTTCTGAAGTTTTTGAAATTCCCATTTCACTCAAATGAATTAAAAAGCAGTGTTTTGTCTCACTTTGAAAAGGTTTTCTGATACAAATCGTCCTTCAAACGGTTAATAAGAAAAAAAAAAAAAAAAAACTACAATTCAAGTGAAACAATATTTACGGAAATTTATTTGTACAAAATAATTGTTCCCCGCTGACACAAATACTCCAAAATGTCAAAGATTCAGTATACTCCAAGAGTCAATACGCTGAACTGAAATCAAGGGGACAACTTGAGCGAGCTGTACTACAGTAATGCAGGAATGAAGAAACAGAAAAGGACCTGCAGTAGTAGAACCCGAGTGTGGGTTGCCGCAGTACAAAGCTGAACGTCTGTGTGCAGTTCAGTATGGCGAAGTGACACGAAGCAAGGGAAGGTGAGCATCGAGGGAGCGGAATCCGGTACCTCTGG